>OX451736.1:541102327-541469827 GCA_948472305.1 Vicia faba
ACATATCATATGGGTATCTCAATACCTATACCTGTGTCTGTTTACGCGCGTTTGTAATAAAATTAAATCAATTAATTACAAAATATCATATTATTTAAGTTTTTTTAACAATATTAAAGACAATTATGGATGTTATTGTTAAGTTAAGAAATAAATAAACACTTTAATTAAACTGTGTAATAGTTTAATAGTGACATATTTTTTTAAAAATTTATAAATGTGCATTTTCATATAATAATATAGATGATATTATATAAATATGTAGTGCGGGTATGGGGCGGGTGGGTAGTAAATTACCCACACCATACCCGCTTGTTTTAATGGTTAACTACCCGTGCTCGTACCCATACCCATTTTACGGGTTTTTATCGTGTCTATTATAGATATTTTTTGCGGGTACTCATAGAGTATGAGTCAAATTGCCATCCCTAGAGTACACCAAGATTTATACTAGTTAGGTGTTATCGCCCTTGTAGGCACCTACGTCAAGTCTTCGACGATGAACCACTGAAAATTTATTTCTTCCATTATGTTATTTGATTTCGATTCGTGTTACAACAATTCAGATAAGAAAAAGATAAACTGTAACAATCAAATTTATCTTCTTCCTTGCTTCTTAATAGAACTTGTTTGCAACTAGATACCACAACTATTACCCTTGATCTTCACTAAGATCTTGATTTTTAACCTTTGATGGACTTCAATCTTGATAAATTTTCCAATCTTCAATCAAACTCAAAATTACCAGTCTTGAATCCTTCTCTTCAACAAGTTGACAAATGCACAGAAAAAAATCCACAACAATAAGAAACACTTCTTCTTCTTTTTCCTTCAAGGAACTTCAAACCTTTGAATTCCTTCAAGATCAAGTTTCTCCTGACAACAACTACATGAAGGAAAATTGCAATCCAATACGCAGCGGAAAATTAAAATTTTCCTTTAGTGATCCTTACGAATGGGCATGGTCAGTGATAGAAATCATTACCTCTTGTGATAATTCATACCTTTGATGTTGTAATCACGAATGTTGGTGAATAGCAACGTCTCTACTCAGTCCACACGAACAGATCACTTCTGGACACAATGCTAGCGGCTTACGAACGAAAACTTTGAGTGAGAGAATGAGACAAAATATATGGCTAGAAATCAAGACCAAACTTTCATCAAGTCAAATGCTTCAACACAAGGGTTCTATTTATAGAACCACTTATGTGGGCTGCAAGCTAAAAGCCTAATTAAGGCTACAAGCTAAAAGCTCAATTAAGCATACGAGTATTATACCTTATGATATACCACATATCACTTAAGCGTGTGGTACCTTACCACATTCCATATTTCACTTAAGTGCACAGTACTTTACTGTGTTCCTTATTTACTCTATCACTCATCAACATGTCCTTATGTGTGTGATCCTGTGGGTTTTTGTGACGTTGGCAATTATATTAAATTACACAATTAACATAATAAATAGTGAGCGATATCTAGCAACACATCACTGCTACCCAAGTCATGAAAATGTCATGTGATATGACAAAACCTTTATGTGAAAATATTTGTGTGTACAATTACCCTTTTACCCTTATGTCTATATTGAACACAAGGCATGAATCATATCACCCTTGTCTAGTTCAATATTGAGCCCTTAGACATTTATCCTGTTATGCAGGATGGACAAATTCCATCAAGGTCACTCATGTCCCTTAGCATGCTTTGTGAAGTATCCATCAATTGTCTTTATGGTCATCTAGTTACAGATAACGTTTTATCAGTAATAAAGTAATTAACTCCACATCTAAGGTCCATAGTGGTTTCAGGTCGAAGGGTGGTATACACCATTATCACCATGAGAATAACTTATGACACCTTGCATAACATTCTATGTAGTATTCTCATAGCGGATCAATCCAGTATAAATATTACTCCTAATAGTCATACCTATGTCAATAATTGATAACTCCTTATCCATGATCCATGAGGCATGATCATCAGTCTATCTTCATCATAATCTCAATGCTTTAATGTTATCCCGTTTTACAATAAAGCTTGACTACGAATATTTTAAGAATAGTGTTCTTATGTTTAATGGGATCTCATGATTAAGTCACGCTTAATATTTCATTAAACAAACGAACTATTCTAGGGTCTCTATTATTTTGGAAAAGCAAACATAATAAAGAAATGCCTTTTATTATTAATAAATAATTCGATACAAGTATCAAAAGTATTAGCCTTTAGGGCTTACACCAACACTACACACTTCAAATAAAAATCATGACTATAATGTTTCGTCACAGTCAATCATTTCAAACACAATCAATGTAATGATTCTACATCAACATGATGAAGATGATGATTTGAAATAGATGAAGTTGTGTTTGTGGAGCTTTTTCTAACTGAAAAGTATTTGATCTTTCTTACTCTAGAATGAGAGTTTTCTCATCAAGTGTTCAAGTTATTGAAGAAATGGGAATGAAAAGTCTATTTATATGTGCATAAGAAAAGAGTAAAAATGCACTAAATGACTTTATTCTAGGTTGAAATGAATCAATTCAAAGTCTCAAAGAATTGAAAGAATGACTTAAGTCGAAACCAAAATGACTCAAGTATTTTGGTAATTTTTACTTGATTCATCAAGGCCATAACTTAAGTCATTTTTTGTCTTCTGAGTCATGTAGGAGAATAACATAAATCTTGTAAACAAAACCAAAAACACACTTAGAGCCAGTTTCATGACTTAAATTTCCTAAGCCAAGACTCGAGTCAAGCATGAAAAACTGAATTAATCAATTCAAAGACAACATTGAATCAGTCCAAATTGAATTTTCTCTCTTGAATCAAGTCATATAGAAATTAAATTATGTCAAATAAAGACCCATTGAAGTGTCAAGATTTGAGGCCATTCTAAAAGTCTCCTACGAACATCTCCTGATTGGGATGGGCAAACTTGATGTTTCCATCGTTAAAGTGGGCCAAGTACTTTCGTAACAACTTGGTGTAACCTTGGGAAATATTAGAGAGGTTAGTGGTAGATATTGCATGTCCCAGATATATTAAGGGGAGAGCCCCAATACAATTTTTTGTCTCATCTCTTTCATTTCATTTACTATTGTTTATTGAGTCTCCTTCATGATTGCACATCTCTGAATCAAGTTTTGAATCGATTCATTTTTAGCATGCATCACTCAATTATTATATTTGAGTTTGATCATGATAATTTTAGTCAATTTCTTAAGTTAGTGGAACAAGAATCATATAAGTTATTGGTTTAAGTTAGGTGAAAAGAAAAATCTCAAATTATTTTGAAAATTATGAAAAATCGAGATTTTATGTGTATGACTCGAATCATGTTTATATCCTGACTCGAATCAAATTGAATAGAGGAAACCAAACCCTTTTCAACTTCTTTGACTTGAATCACTATTTTAACTTGATTCGAATCAGGAAGCTCTATGACTAAAATCATAAGTTGCACCGGATTGAAATCAGACGGATTTGGGTCACCCCAATTTCATTTGATTTGAATCAGACCTTACACCTAACTCGAATCACACTAGTTCTCTTATTTCTATGTTTGGCTCTATTTAAATGGACTCAAATCAAGATTTTTACCTGATTTAAATCATGAGTCTTTGTGACTCGAATCAAAGTTATAAGGTGATTTAAATCACTCGAGAAATGGGTCAAATTCTTTATGTTTTCTTATTCCAATTCACTTTCTCATTTGACTCAAATTATAAAATGTTCTTGACTCGAATCTAACTAACTATTTCCATCCTTTTTTGTGCTTAATCTCAAACATATATAAATCCATTTTGTCACCATATTTTAAAATAGCTATTTTATAATCAACATTGTGATTTTATGAAATCAAAACTCTTTCATTTTTGAAAACTCAAAAATTCTTGCAAACAAAAATCCTTATATCTTTAACCTCTAGTTTGATTTCAGATCTTGATTATGGAGATTTGTTATTGTTGACGGAGATAGTTTCTTGAATCTAATCATTATTGAAGGTTTGGTAAATATTTTTAGGAAGCTTGCAAGATTGAGGTTGTTATCACTGGTGCTGACAAATTCCACCGAAAAGAATGAGGTTTTTCTCTCCTTCTGACCTTGGTAGTGATTCTGTGGAAGGCTACAGACAAGTTGGAGTTCTTCTTAAATCTTCAAACAGCTCATCGCTCAAGAAATCAGTGGGATGAAGGGGTGATTGCCATACATGAAGACTGTGAGATGATTTATGAAGTTGGAAGATTCAAGAAACGAGAATCGAGTAAAGATTCCGCCCAAGAGTTTGGAATTAATTTGTACGAGTCAAGATTCACATAGGAGATTTATTTTTCTCATCGTTGTTGTGAATTATTAATTAAATGAACTCTTGTAATATTTGTCGAAATAAAAAGGAACAAAACATGTTCCAATGGGAAACCTTTGAAGATTTAAGTAGGCAAAGTGAGGATCAATACCGAACTAATTTATATTCTAGTGTACTCTCTATCTCTCTCTCTCTCTCTCTCTCTCTCTCTCTCTCTCTCTCTCTCTCTCTCTCTCTCTCTCTCTCTCTCTTTCTCTCTCTCTCTCATTTAATTTTCATAGGATATTTCATGCTTGAGTTATCAATTATTAGTGTAGTTTATCGTTCAATTCAGTTGTTAGAGATTTATTACGTAAGGTTGGGTTTTGTTATAATTGGTACCTAATTGAGCTTTAGTGGTGGTTAAATTCTGAAAACTAGTATTGTTAGAATCCGATCATAATTGAAATATCGTACAAGATACATCTCGTGTAATATACAATCGTTGGTTAAAAATCTATGAGTTTTGTGAATTGTGTATTTGTCAATGTGGTTAAATTTTAACTAAAAGCACAAGTCTCTATTTTCTCTTTAAGTCTTTCACGTGTTTTTGAAAAACCTCTAATATTTTGTTTTTGGAAACGCGATCAAATTTTATTTTAAGGGTCTATTCACCCCCTCTAGACTATTTCACTACTCCATATTGTCACCTAACAGTTGGCCTCATGGATGATGTTTTGATCAGGTTTAAGCGACTAAGAAGTTCAAAAATATGGCTGACAGTGATGATCCAATGGGAGCTTATAGTAGATGACCTATTTTTAAAGGCAAGAATTATGAGTATTAGAAAGAGAACATGTATGAACATTTACTACCGGTATACAAAAATAAATAGGTAGCTGTCACTAATGGACCATTTATTCCTACGAAAGACAGTGATGTTGTTAAACATCCCTAGGATTGGACAGACGATGAAACCTAAAAGGCTTCATATGATTTGAAGGAGAGGAACATACTTATCTCCGCTTTAAGTGTGAAAGTACTCTACTCAATTTCACATCATAAGAGTGTTAAAGGTATGTGAGACTCTATCTAAATCATTTATGAGAGGACATATGACGTCAAGGGATCTAAGACCAACATGTATATAGAGGAATTCGAACTACTTCGTATGGAACCCTAAGAATCTATGAATTTTGTGCAAACTAGATTCCTTCACTTAATCAACAACCTAAGAAACTTGGGTAAAAACTTTTTTAATAAAGATTATGCTAACAAAATATTGAGATCTATGTGCATGAAGTTTCAACCAAAAGTTACCGCTATAAAAGAATCTAACAATCTTAGTACTTTAGACATCACAAAATTATTTGGAAAACTTGCCGAACATGAAAAAAAAAACTTAAACGACTCGCAAATAGTGAAGTAAAGTCTAAAAAGAAAGATATATGGAAAGAAGAGAAAATGGATCTTTCTTTGAAAGTTTCTTCATCTAAATCAAAGAAGTCAAAGGAAGAAAGTGATAACTCTGGAAAAGAAGCTCCTAAATAAGAGGAGATGAGTTTAATCGCCAGACGCTACAATAAATACTTGAAAATAAACAAGCTTAAGCATTCCGACAAAGGTTTGGTAAAATTCAAAAATACTCACTCGCCTAAAAGAGAACACAAAAAAATGATGATGATGTTACATGTTATGAGAACATAAAATAAGGGCATTATAAAACTACTTGTCCAAGTCTCACCAAATATCATAAAAAAAAAGATAAGAAAGTCTACAAGACAAAAGACAAAGGCTCCAAATTTAACACCCTAAAACCCCGATTCTTTATTTATAAAACATAAACATATAACTTATCATAAGTAGGTGTTTCACATGCTTAACATACGTCTTTAACAACATCATAATAAGAAATAGCAGCGTGACTAATTTATTAATTATACTTTATTGTCTCAAATAAAACAAAGTACTTCATATAATTAAATATCTCAAACTTCAAAAACAAAGATCAAATAACAATAGTCTCGTCCTAGTGCTACAAGTCAGAGCTTTGATGAAAACTAAATAACAAAGAAAACATTGAATAAATGAATAGGCCTCGATGTTATCCTCCATCTCAAACAACAACTGCTCCAATAACTAATTATTTGTACTCAAAGATAGAACCTACACCATAAGCAAATCAAACAGGAGTGACAATACGCTCAAAATATGTTAGCGGTGCAAAAGAAAACAAGGGTATCACCATTCATAACAATCATCAATGTATTAATTATTCACAACAACACAATCAAGTCACAATGCAAATATGCATGCAATGCGATCATCACTTCGACTCTAATGAATGTGGTACTAATACTGGACATCCAAGTTATATTATTGATTTTTTTCCACTCATTAATGGTTCCCCTTCGAATCGGGTTCCCCTTCAAACCCCACTTATAACCGATCCCCCATTTTGAATCAGCAACTCATCACTGGATTAAAGTCCATACACATATATCACCAAGACACGTGATGTATGACATGCAACAACAACAATAACATATAGATTTAATAACCATCGTTGGTTCCTCTTCGAACCGTAAACATCGCCTATTATGAGGCCACCATTTCAAGATAACAAATATGATAGGTAACTTATAACCCACCAATATAAAAGAATAAAAGTATTCATCAACCCATACTTATATCTCCATACACTATTCAAAAAAATAATCCTACAAAACAAAACAACAACACACGGTCGCTGGATTCAGAAATAGTTCAAAAAAATCAATTTGAAACAACCAACTATGCACTATCATCACTTGCTAAGAGACCATGCAGTTCGCTAGGCGAGTTCTCACTAAGTACATTCATCACTCTCTAAGCGCGAGTCCAAAACCAGAAATAGAACTCACACTGAAAATCTCGCTATTTGAGACCCTTCCTCGCTAAGCGCAGGCTCGCTGTAATACGGTGAGAGAACTAACTTAGGTGTTTTGCATTTGATCGCAATTGTTGCGGATAGCAAGATTTGCCACCAACTTTTCTTTTATCCAATAAGGAAAGGTTGAAAAGAACAGGAAAGACCTTTCGAGATTATTTCTTGAGTTCGGGGGTAGCTTATAAAAAGGGAAGGTATTATCACCATTTTCATCCGTAGTTATCTACGGGCTCTTAGTTGCTTTCTAGATCACTTGCTTTTGTTTGAACATGTGCTTGTGGTGTGGGTTTGAAGATATTTTGAAAACATCTTTGTAATGATTCTCGTTTCTATAAGAATACATAAAAAGTATTGGTTTTGAAAATAGTTCAAAGAGTTGTTTGTGAAATGTGTTTTTGAAAGTGATTTTGAAAAGTGTCTTTGTAATGATTCTTGTCTCTATAAGAACGCGTACAAAGAGCTTTGTATTTTGAAAATGTTTCAAATGAAAGTGTTGGTGTATAATATGTTTTTGTTGTGAGCAAGCGAGCAACTATGAGCGTCCTACCTACTCAAAAGGTCTAATATTCTTTTCCTCCTCCTTTAGATGTTACTATCTTACCATTGATTTGGTAAGAAGCCCCATCGTTGGATGTGAAGGGATGGGCGTGGGTTGTTTGTATAGTCATAGAAGGAAACCTATGGAATGTTTTAGCAATGTCGTTTAGGGACTAGATCATTTACCTAAGGCAACATTGAGGGTCATTGAGGGACTACGATCTTTTATCGAGGGTATTTGCTAAAACGCCCATATTCGAGGGACATGGCTATTTTTCTGAGTCAACAAATGAATTACCCTAGAGGTACATGTGTGCAAAGTGTGTTTGATTGCATGCATTTTGTCTTTGATTTTTTAGGTTGTCTACTTGTTGGTTTTATCTTGTCATACATCTTAATTACTAACATTTGTATAAAGCAATAAAAATGCAGAAAATAAATATCCTACACTATTACAACTATATTGAATATCAAGAAAATGTACAAACAAAACAAAATAAAAGGAGGAAAAATGAGCTTTTCGATCTAGGAAGAAACACCCTTCGATTCTGCCCTTCCTGGCTTCCTTCGATTTGGCTTGGAAGTAGTAAGGACACGCCTTTTGAATTCATCCCTTTCCTATTTCTTTCGAATGGGACCTGGAAGTCAGTGTGTGGGTAGCTTTCGATTATGCCTTTCTCCTTCCTTCGAATGGCCTGGGAGTCAGTGTGTGGCGAAGCATAAGGCCATACTTTTTGTTCTGCTTGCCAATATGAAGCAGCCAAGGATGAAGCCTAAAGCTTCGATTTATACCTCCTTCCTCCTGTTTTATTTCGTTTGGGATTTTAAATAGTAACATGGCCTAAGGCCATGCTAGTATTGTCTCATGGCCAGGTTAGTTCTTAAAACATGTTTGATAAATGAAGGAGACAAGCCATAAGATTATCAATGAAAACAAACTAAAAAGGTGGAAATGAAAAGGAAACAAATGTTATGTACATGTTTTGAAAAGAAAATATTAAGGTAAAAGTGACTTACCTTGCTTGAAGCTGGGGTATGTGAGCTGGACCTTTAGTTGCTGCCCTGGATACACCTAGATTTGAAGGGAAGAAATAAAGGTGATGTTTCTAATGCTGGATTTGAATGTCCAGAAGAGTGGAGGGGGTGCTTGTTATTCCTGGATTTGAAGGAGAAGAAAAGGGTGGTGTTCTTTCTACTGGATTCGAAGGAAAAAAAGTGTGAGGTTATTCCTGGATTCGAAGGGGAAAAGAAACAAGTGTTGTGTTTCTAATTGTTGGATTCGAAAGGGTCAGAAACAAAGGTATGGTCTTTTGAATCTGGGTATGATAATGTGTTTAGTGTTTGATAAATTTCACACAAACAAGTTTTTTTCCCAACTACCAAAAGCCTATGGATGTGTTGTCCAACCCCTTTAGATGTTATGGATCCTCTTATTTATAGGTGAAGCTGGATGAGGTTTTGGAGGGAAAACAAAACAATTTGAACAAATTGAATAAACTATTTTTGTAGCTTTCGAGGGGCAGTGTTCGTATGCCAAATTGGTGCAAGAATAGGAGAAGTTTTTCAGGACTGATGTGCATCAGTTTTGGAGCGTTATGGCCAGTGTATCAGGCCCAAACTTGGCAGCAAGCATCTTTTGATATCTCCACCTTTCGTTTTGACCACCTTCAACCAGATCCTTCTTCAAGCAATATTATTTGATTTTCATCCAACAAGTTTCTTTCGATTGGGTCATATGTATATCTTTGAAAGAGCCAAATATGTGTCCTTTGATTGGACCATATGCATCATTTGTGTGCACCATTTGCAACTCTTCTAATGGGCCACCAAGACATGTCTTTCGAATGGGACACCCATACATGTCTTAATGTAGGAATTATGTGTGATCGAAACAGACTGTTTTCAAAGGAAATATTATCCAATCGAAGCTGGCGTGAAAAATGGCCAATGCTTTGTGGGTGCCATTGCCTTGTGAGTGCTAGCCATGGGGAAGCCTTTTCCTTTTGCATACTGGCCTGAAGGGAATCCTGGCTTTGGTGAATCGAAGGAAACATGCAAGGGGCAAATGGCTTCTGAATCGAAAGGAAGCTTCAAGAGGCCATTGCCTTGTGCCTGCTGGCCTGAAGAAGGTCCTTGCCTTGTGAATTGGGAGAACGCGTAAATAAGGAACTTGTCTTATGAATCGATCAACATGAGGCTTTTCCTCTTTGAATCGAAAGAGGCCACAAGGGGTTTCTTTGCCTTGTGCCTGCTGGCCTGGTGGGAGCCTCTTGCTTTGAAGCATGCAAGAAGGAAACTACTTCTTAATCGAAGGCTGTATGCAGCTAGCCATTACTTTGTGAATCAAAGCAAGCATGGAGATAATTATTTGTCCAATCAACACAGGCATGCAAGCATCAAATGTCCAATCGAAGCAGACATGCAGGCCACCATTGCATTGTGAACCATGTGAGGACAATGGTGTAGTCGAAGCTTGCATGCAGGAGGTCATTTCTTTGTGGATCGAAGGAGGCACAAAGGATGGATATAAGAAGGCATGAAAGGGGCCATAGCCCAATTGAATCAAGGGAAATCGAAGAAAACTTGTTTTTCTCCAATTTTGTCAAAAAGATTATTTTTATCTGTTTTTCCCTTTTTTAACAGTTTCCTCTTTAACTTGATGCTGGAAAATCCAATTGTACTTGTGCAAGCTTGAATTTTGAAAATCCTTATGAGAAATAAGAGGGAAAATTTTGGGGTACAATAGCTGCCCCTATTCAATCTTCTTAAACTTGAAAATCAAGTATGGTACATTGTCGTTCGTAGTTTGAAGGTAGAAGATGATTGAACACTAGAGTGCCCAGATATTTGCACTCGATGATGTGGTTGTTGATTGTGTAGGGAATGGGCTTAAAGATTCCCTTTGGAGATATGATGGAGAGTTGTCAGACATGGGCTTATAGATGTCATCACAAGGTGATTGTTGATAGAAATTAGACTAAGTCTAAACTTAACTTCATCTGGAAAAGAATCGTAATAAATCTTTGGAGAGATTTATCTGAACCAGAGAAAGTGTCTACCGGAAAGGAATAAGGATAAACCATTGATCAATTTAAACTGAACCAACAGAGGTTTTGAATAATCCTTAATTGAAAAGAATCAGAATAAATCTTTAGATCGATTTATCTGAACCAGATAAAGTGTCTACCGGAATGGAATCGGGATAAGCCATTGATCTATTTAAACTGAACCAGCAGAAGTTTTGAATAATCTTTAACTGGAAAAGAATCAGAATAAATCTTTGGAGCGATTTATATGAACCAGAGAAAGTGTCCACTAGAACAGAATCAGGATAAACCATTGATTGATTTAAACTGAACCAGTAGAGGAATTGAATATTCTTTAACTGGAAAAGAATCAGAATAAATCTTTGGAGAGATTTATCTGAACCAGAGAAAGTGTCTACCGGAACGGAATCAGGATAAACCATTGATCGATTTAAACTGAACCAACAGAGGCCTTGAATATTCTTTAACTGGAAAAGAAATCAGAATAAATCTTCGGGGCGATTTATCTGAACCAGAGAAAGCGTCTACCAGAATGGAATCAGGATAAACCATTGATCGATTTAAACTGAACCAAAAGAGGTTTTGAATATTCTTTAACTGGAAAAGAATCAAAATAAATCTTTGGGGTGATTTATCTGAACTAGAGAAAGTGTCTACAGGGACGGAATCAGGATAAACCATTGATCGATTTAAACTGAACCAATAGAAGTTTTGAATATTCTTTAACTGGAAAGGAATCAGAATAAATATTTTGAGCTATTTATCTGAACCAGAGAGTGTGTCTACCGGAACGGAATCAGGATAAACCATTGATCGATTTAAACTGAACCAACAGAGGTTTTGAATAATCCTTAATTGAAAAGAATCAGAATAAATCTTTAGATCGATTTATCTGAACCAGATAAAGTGTCTACCGGAATGGAATCGGGATAAGCCATTGATCGATTTAAACTGAACCAGCAGAAGTTTTGAATAATCTTTAACTGGAAAAGAATCAGAATAAATCTTTGGAGCGATTTATATGAACCAGAGAAAGTGTCCACTAGAACAGAATCAGGATAAACCATTGATTGATTTAAACTGAACCAGTAGAGGAATTGAAGATTCTTTAACTGGAAAAGAATCAGAATAAATCTTTGGAGAGATTTATCTGAACCAGAGAAAGTGTCTACCGGAACGGAATCAGGATAAACCATTGATCAATTTAAACTGAACCAACAGAGGCCTTGAATATTCTTTAACTGGAAAAGAAATCAGAATAAATCTTCGGGGCGATTTATCTGAACCAGAGAAAGCGTCTACCAGAATGGAATCAGGATAAACCATTGATCGATTTAAACTGAACCAAAAGAGGTTTTGAATATTTTTTAACTGGAAAAGAATCAAAATAAATCTTTGGGGTGATTTATCTGAACCAGAGAAAGTGTCTACAGGGACGGAATCAGGATAAACCATTGATCGATTTAAACTGAACCAATAGAAGTTTTGAATATTCTTTAACTGGAAAGGAATCAGAATAAATATTTGGAGCTATTTATCTGAACCAGAGAGTGTGTCTACCGGAACGGAATCAGGATAAACCATTGATCAATTTAAACTGAATCAATAGAAGCCTTGAATATTCTTTAACTGGAAAAGAAATCAGAATAAATCTTTGAGGCGATTTATCTGAACCAAAGGAAGTGTCTACCGAAATGGAATCAGGATAAACCATTGATCGATTTAAAATGAACCAGAAGAGGTTTTAAATATTCTTTAACTGGAAAAAAAATCAGAATAAATATTTGGAGCGATTTATCTGAACCAAAGAAAGTGTCTACCAGAACAGAATCAGGATAAACCATTAATCGATTTAAACTGAACCAACTGAGGTCTTGAATATTATTTAACTGGAAAAGAATCAGAATAAATCTATGGAGCATTTATCTGAACTAGAGAAAGTGTCTACCGGAACAGAATTATGATAAACCATTGATCTATTTAAACTGAACCAGCAGAGGCCTTGAATATTCTTTAACTGGAAAAGAATTAGAATAATTATTTGGGCCGATTTATCTGAACCAGAGAAAGTGTCTACCAGAACGGAATCAGGATAAATCATTGATCAATTTAAACTGAACCAGCAGAAGTTTTGAATATTCTTTAACTGGAAAAAAATCAGAATAAATCTTTGGGGAGATTTATCTAAACAAGAGAAAGTGTCTACCAAAACAAAATCAGGATAAACCATTGATTATTTAAAGTGAACCAACAGAGGCCTTAAATATTATTTAACTAGAAAAGAATCAGAATAAATCTTTGGAGCGATTTATCTGAACCAGAGAAAGTGTCTACCGGAAAAGAATCAGGATAAACTATTGATCGATTTAAACTGAACCAGAAGAGGTCTTGAATATTCTTTAACTGGAAAAGAATCAGAAGAAATATTTGGAGCGATTTATCTCAACCAGAAAAGTGTCTACCGGAAAAGAATCAGGATAAACCATTGATCAATTTAAACTGAACCAGCAGAGGTCTTGTATATTCTTTAACTGGAAAGAATCAGAATAAATCTTTGGAGCGATTTATCTGAACCAGAGAAAGTGTCTACCGGAAAAGAATCAGGATAAACCATTTATCAATTTAAACTGAACCAACAGAGGTCTTGAATATTCTTTAACTGGAAAGAATTAGAATAAATCTTTGGAGCGATTTATCTGAACCAGAGAAAGTATCTACTATAAAGGAATCAAGATAAACCATTGATTGATTTAAACTGAACTAGTAGAGGTCTTGAATATATATTTCATTTATGATGAGCCTGTGTAGGGATGCTTTAGGAGATATATGAGAGGGAAGCCCGGGTAGGGCTGCTTTAGGATGAATCCATGTAAAAATTCATCTGGAATTGTCTGAGAAGGAACCTGGGTAGGGTTACTTTAGGATGATTCAGTGTAAAACTACATCTGGAAATAAGAAGGAACCTGGGTAGGGTTGCTTCATGATGAGTCTGGGTAAAACTGCATTTGGGAATGTCTGAGAAGGAACCTGGGTAGGGTTGCTTCAGGCTGAGTCTGTGTAAAACTGCATATGAAAATGAGAAGGAACCTGGGTAGGGTTGCTTCATGATGAGTCAGTGTGAAACTTCATTTGGAAATGTCTGAGAAGGAACCTGGGTAAGGTTTCTTCAGGCTGAGTCCATGTAAAAATGCATATGAAAATGAGAAGGAACCTGGGTAGGGTTGCTTCATGATGAGTCCATGTGAAACTGCATCTGGAAATGAGAATGAACCTGGGTAGGGTTGTTTCATGATGATTCTGGGTAAAACTGCATCTAGGAATGTGTGAGATGGAACCTGGGTAGGGTTGCTTCATGATGAGTCCGGGTAAGACTGCATCTGGGAATAAGAAAGAACCTGGGTAGGGTTGCTTCAGGCTGGGCACGTAGATAGTTATCCTGTCTTGTTTCAGGTATTAATCTACAATCAATTGTTCTTAGATAGTTGTCTTGTCTTGTTACAATCAGTTGTTCTCAGATAGTTGTCTTATCTTGTTACAAGTATTAATCTAGAACTTGTTGAAAATTATTGATGATAATTATTTGTTGATTGATCTTTCCTGAAAAGGTAAAGAGTTAGCTATATGCAATGTCATGATGTATGAAATGCAGGGCGTAATTATGTTCTCAAAATAAATGAGATTATGTTGTATGCATTTATCATGTATGTAATATGATGCATGAATTGTGAAATCTTGTTAGAATGTATCTTTGTCTTGGAAAACAAATCCTTGACAAACGTTGGGGAGTTTTGGGAGGTTAAATCCTGGACTTCCATTAGGGATGAAGATTATGCCCCTCTCCAGACCTTGTTTTAGAATGTTTCCGCTAGGGAAAAGAGTTCAGGAGTCTTAGTTGTCTACTGCTCTACTGGGGGGTTATATCTTTATGGAAGAGGAAGGAAATTAACAACTTGTTAGGGACAAAGAATTTAACTGTTATCTGGTTGTCTCCCAGGTATTACAGCAGCTTATTGGGGATTGTAGGAAAGTCTACTGAGGAAGAGAGGTTATGGTCCCTTGATTTGTAGTAGCCGGAGAGGAAAACTCAAGCTGGGAAGTCTGTAGTTTGTTGGGGAAATAAGACTGTTGCCAATCTGCTGGAAGAGTGTTTTCTTTAGGCAGAACTCCTCGAGGATTTGAGACCAAACTTAACTGGGAAGAAAGGTTTCCCAGAGATTGAAACTCTGGCTGGGAATTGCCTGGATCCAACTTTGTGGGGACTTGACTGGGGGTCATCCTATGAAAAGGACTTTGCGGGAATTTGTCGCTGCCCCTAGTAACAAGTGTTTGTAGCACTGCCAGGAAATGTTTTCCTGATCGTATGAAACTCTTTGTTGGAATTCATGTTCAATGCCCCAAGTGATTCAGATACAGACCTGCCCCTGGTGTATTTAGCATTTCTTAAGAGATTTCTTGGAATCTCGACTTGACTGCCCCAAACGAGTTGGATAGTGACATGTCATGCCCCCTTGTTTAATAGGAGATTTGTCGTTGGAAGTGTCATCCCATTTTAAGTGATTTTTTTCACTGAGAGAGCTTTCATTCGCTGGATATTCGTTGTGTGAATTTCTTTGTTGTCAAACAATTAGCCATATGCAAACAACGATATTCAAATAATGCAAAGTTTATGCTTGCCTTGCAGTTTTGAAAATGCATTTTAGCAGATAAATGAATTTTTTAAGAATGTGAATTAAACTCAGGATTTAGAGTAAGCCTTACAGGAGTCAGGATAACTTTTGTAACATTATGCTTTCGAACTAACCCATGCTTCAATTAGTACTTTTGAAAGGTTGTAACGTGGCTTGGTTCACGATTTAATAAGAAAAGGATAAGGCTCAAAGTGTATTTGTACCCGCCCCTTCTTCATGATGTTCTTGTGTCCTAAACTCAGTTAATTATGCATTTGAACTCCAATTGAATTTGGAATGACGTTTTGGTGATGGTTCAAACATGTTAAGTTTGTTGGAAGGAAGTCGTCTTTTGAAACACTTTTCATGTTGTCGAGGATTTGTAGTGACCTCTTTTTTATTTATTATCCCTGATTTTTGCTTGACTATTCTTGTTTTGAGATTACAATCAGCGGGGTGTGCCAGTTTTTCTCAAGTCTCCTTCGTAGGTTTGACTTAGTGGGCTTTTATTTTTGAGAGATAATGACTGCCTATGTGATAGGGAACCATCGTCGTCTTTTGATTCCATAGGAATGTTTTTGATGTCATTCGTTGCATACGAAGTGAAAGTTTGCGACTGAACGCGCATTTGAATTAACTGAGAGACTACCCTGCCCCAAGTTTTAATTTGTGTGAAAAAAAGAAAACTCCTACTTCTTAGGCTCAAAGGGGTTGACTAGGGATTATATTCCTTATAACTCCAGTATTTAGGAATTGAAAGAACGCCTATACATCATCAGCAAGGTCTATTCAAAAGAATACTGTATGAGATTATGGCATTGTTTTCGTCATCCTCCCTCTAAAGGTTTGCAACTTTTTGAAACAAGAGTTGAATATCATAAAGGGAGCAAAAAGCATAGTTTTAAGTATAATGAAAACGAATGGATTAATTTAAGAAAAACATATGCAATGCATTAATGAAAGTAACCAAAGTCTGACATATAGATAAGTGTTTAAGTAAACAAAGAAATTACAACTGAAAATTTGAATCAACAGAAAATTCTTCCGCCTAGACCATCACTTCATACTGACGCCTTTGAGGGGTGATGGAAGAATTCCAGTTGATCGTCTTGTGTAAACTCCAGCACTCCTTTACCGATTAGGTCTTGAATCTTGTTTTTCAATGCCCAACAACTATCAGTATCGTACCCCAGACTGTTGGAGTGATATGCACACCTTTTATTGGGATGGTAACTAGGAGAAGCAGTATTAGGATTCCGAGGAGGATCCTTCAACGTGACCAAATTTATCTTCAACATGTGTTACAAGATTTGCGACATCGGTATGTCGAGTTTGGTACACTGCCTATTGGATGCATTCTGTTTACGCCAATTACTCTGTCCTAGTTGGCGAAGTTATTATTGGGATCGCGATGTAGCAGCATTTTGGAAAGGTGTGCAATACACCAAACTAACTTCTTGTCTCATCGGGGGCTGATTAATGATTTGTCACCAATACTAACTGTTTTCCCATGTAGTTGCATCCGTCTTGATGAAGCTTGTTGTCAAGGGCTCTCAGCTCTTCTTATCCTTGAGCCAAGTTTTGGATAAGAGCCATCTGGCCCACCACCTGTCCCATCATCTGGATTTTCATTGTGGCGATCTCAGTTTGTAGCCACTCTAACTGGTCATCCCTGTCGTCCTCAGGATTTTCCATGGTCATACCCCTAGTGATGAGTGCTTTCACTTCTTCTTGCCCCATGGATAGGTTCAAGAATATTTCCTGAAGTTGAGCATTTTGAGTCTGAATGTCCTTGATAGTCAGTTCTAGAGCTATCTCTACTTAAATAAATAGTAAGCAGATGAGAGAACTGTGTGGGAAAAGCATGTCATGAGATGATGCTTGTTTTCAAGGATCTCGCAAGGTAAACACAAGAAGAGGTTAGAAGTGAAGAAGTGAAAAACACAAGAAGGGGGGGGGGGGGGTTGGATTGAAACTTAAAAACAAAAGCAGTAGACATGATACTTTTATCCTGGTTCGTTTAATCTCAAACTACTCCAGTCCACCCGCCAAGGTGATTTCGCCTCTCTCCAACGAGGACTTAATTCACTAATCAAAACTGATTACAATACTACTTTGAAAACTGCCAAAGTCTTCTTGAATACAACCATAACCCGGTTTATCTCAAGGAAAACTAGCTTAATCAAAAGAAAATAATTTACTGTGTACTGTTGTTTTTCGTTACAAAAACTGTATCACTACTGTGATTTTACACAATTTGAGCGTATAAGAGAATATGAATATTTGCAGCATTTAAGATGTATGAGCAGTCCTATATCAAAAAATTGTAAACGATTTATCCTTTAAGATTGTTTATATAGCGTGGAAATCTTGTCCAAAATAAAGCATGATGATGGACACTTAAAGCAATTTCCATATTGAGAAGATTCTTGTCTGAATGAAGTCGTTGCATATGATACCGTCTTAATTGAAAAGTAACGCTTCAGAACTAGAATCTTGCATGCTGCTTTTACTTCAGAACTTTGATGACTCAGAGATGTGAAGATCTGATGGTATATTAGACTTCTTCTCAGATTCAGAGTATCTTTTACTTTAACGTAGATTCTGATCATCATTCTTCAGAACATTCTAATTAGCTCAGCTTGAAAGCTTATGTAGCTTAACTTCTAATGTTGTTTTAGTCAGAACTTCTGCATACAAAATAACACAAATTTAGAGTGCATATTTGTTCTTTGTGTTTGTTATCATCAAAACTCTAATTAAGGGTTGTAGAATCAAACTGTGTTCTAACAATCTCCCCCTTTTTGATGATGACAAAACTAGGATTTTCAATAAAAAATATAGATCAAAAAGCTTAAGAGAGTCTCCCCCTGAGTTGATTACTCAAATAGAGATGAGTTACTTCCATGAAGTTCCTTCTCGTCAGAGCTTTTGATGCATCTCCTTCTGTCTTTATCAGAATATGTTCTTGTTTAAACTTTCATAAAACATAGAAGTTAAGATATTCATAATGTTTGAGACTTTGTCTCGATATACTGCTATTGAAAATATCTTACGTTCTCCCCCTTTTTGTCAGGTATCAAAAAGCGATATAATCAGAGTAAAAAAGATGATTTATATTGAAAACAGAATGCAATGACATTTTTCAGAAACAAAGAGGATAAGATGAAAAATACAGATAAAAAGTTAAAGAAAATCTAAGAAGGAGGGGGAAGGCGTGTGAACAACGCTTCCAACAAGCTCTTAATCTGAGTGCTTGATTCTTCCAGCTTTCCCAGAATGTCTTTGATTTCTTTTGTTGTATCTTCTTGTTTGTCCAAAATATCTTTGATCTCTTTGTTTGTGCCTTCTTGCTTATCCAGTCTGGCATGGATTAAAGCATTCTCCTTCTTCAACTCTTCCAGAGTTTGCATGACTAGAGACAAAGTTGGTGTATCTTCAGGGGTTGCATGTCGTTCAGAACACTCTGCAGCCTCTTCTGATTGAAAAACTTCTTCTGTTGCAATTACCTTTTCTGGAGAAGTAGTCAGAGGGTGACTATCAGAATTTGGTTCAGTGGCTTCTGAAGGTTGGAGCTCTTTCCAGGGAGCATTTTCCAGCAGAAGAATTTCTTTCTTGTCCCAATGGCTTAGAACTTGATCTTTGAAGGCTTTCAACTGATCACTAAAGTTCTGCTGAGCCATCTCATAGCTCAATTCTTTCATCTTCTGGGATTCAGCATTGAACCATTTTCTGAATCTATCCCACAGAGAATCAGAAGCAACAAGATTAGAATTCTCTTGACTTGCTTGCTTCAAAGAAGTAAACTTATTCCCGTATTTCTGTTTCAAAACTCAACAGGTTCTTACCAACATCTGATTTGGTTAAGGTTGATTTGGGTTTGGGGATGGCAATTTTATTTGAGGTGGAAGCTAGATGGTCCAGCGCTTCTAGATCAATGACAGTTCTGAGGTGATCAGCTGGACGGTTGATTGGTGAGGGAGTTGAAGAATCAGAAATCAGGATTGGTGAGTGAGGAGTGTTTGGTGGTGTGGATTCATATGGTGAAGGTATTTTTGGAATATCATGAACAGAGAGAGGTAAATGAACCGTAAGAGGTTCTGTTTTCCCAAGAATTGGGGTAGTGGTATCAGAGTCTGAAAGGGAGTCTTCTGATTGGTTTGCGGTAGCGTGTTGAATTTATGGTTCAGGTGTTTCAGAAGATGGATTTTCAGATTGAGGAGTGAGAGGGTTTTCATTTTCTGGTTGGGGTGAGTTGAGGTTTTGATGTTCTGGTTGAGGAGAGTGTGGTTGTGGATTTTCTGGTTGTTAAGATTGAGTGTTTGGATTTTCTGGGATTGGTGAGGAAAAGCCTTGATCAAACAGTTCAATATCAGAGAGAACTCTTGCAAGTTCTGGTTGATGTTGCTCTGGATTTGGATTGGGGGAGTGAGGTTCATTTAAGAAATTGCCAAGAGTTACAGATGGGTTAAACTCTATGTCAAAATCCTCAAATGTATGAGGTGAAGAATTTTCTGTTGGTTGAGGGGGAATGGTTTCAGATGTTGGAATAACTATTGATTCTACAACAGAAACAAAAGATGTGTTACCTTTCTTTTTCGCAGCTTTGGGTGTCCTCTGAGAGGATCCTTCTCCTGCTGCCTTCCTCTTTCTGGATTTCTTTAGCATAACCTCTGGAGTTGGCTTGTGCAGGTCTTGGATGTTAATTTCTGGAATAGTCCCATCTTCCTTGCAAGCTTCAAGGTATCTGACTATAATCTCTAGAGAGGCATCTATCTCAGAGAATAGTAGAAAATACTTCAGAGGGATTCTCCTAGAAGTGATGACCTCATGAGAAGAAATTGTTGGTTCCTTCTTAATGCTTTCAATAATCATTTTCTTCAGATTATTGGCATTCAGAGGTTTCCCAGCAGTTGCTTCCAGAGTGCTGATTTTTTGAGCCTCTGTCAGATGTTCTATCAACCTGTCTTCCGTTAGAATATCTGAAATCAATCTTCCTAGAGGATTCCAATCCCTCTTAGTTCTTTCTTCTTCTCTTGCCTCTTTCACACTTTTTCTGAGATGGTTGAAGAGCAAATGTGGAAGGTTTATTTTGGTCTTCTTTGCAATGAAGTATAACAGAAATTGCTGACCAATGTTGATGTAATCAAGAGAGCTTGTAGGCTTCCTGTGATTGATACATCCCAGAATTATTTTAGCCCAGATTCTGTAGTGATCTTTCAAGTCTTTGATCTTACTAGATGGATGTCCAAAAGTGAAAATGACCCTAGCAATGGATTTTAGGTCAGAACACTTATCAGCCATATCAATGCATCTGACTCCATCGCCATTGTATCCAATGAGTTTCCCAATCAAATCTTCTGTAATCACTATCTTCTTCCCCATAACATATGACATGACCTGGTGGTTGGATGAAGTAGCATGAATCCAAAACTCTTTAACAAGAATGGGAAAAGTTGGACCCAACAGACGATCAAAGTATCTGTTCCATCCCTGTGTAGTTACAATTTCATACAAATTAAACCCATTTTCTTGTAAGATTTCAAAATCGATGATCAATTCACGGAGAACTTCAAGGTTTTCGACCGGAGTGAGCAGTGTTCTGATGGGCTCCTCATATTGTTCAGTTGATGAAGAACCAGGAGCACTGTGGAGATTCTTGAGACTTGACGAGGATGCCATTGTTCACACAAATTCTATGAAGAAAACTGATAGAAAGGGTTTTTGAAAAACTAGAGCAAGAGAGAATATTGAAGGTGGTAAAACGTGAATGAATGAAATAGTGAATTGAGTTTATATAAGTACTTTTGAAAACATAATCAATAAGAAAGAGAAAAATAAGAAATGATTATACTAAATTAATGAAACCTGAAATTAGGGGATTTAGTGAGATATTGAACAGTTAACAATGACAAGTGTCTCAATGCATCCAATCAGGTCCTTATGTTGTACCCCAAAATTTTCCCTCTCATTTTACTCAACAAATATCAAGTGAGGTCCCCAAGTTGCTCAAGGAAGTCCAAGAGTCGACCAGACAAACTCTCTCCTAAGGCAGTGCACCTCTAAATTAGGGTTTTTACTTTCATCAAGATGGGTGGACCACAAATGGCTCAAATGCTTTCCAAGGTTTTAATATGTTCTCAAGACCCTACATGTCAAGTTTCATGCCCTGCACAAGAAGTTTGCCCAGCCAACTGCTCAGATGCTTGAGAATCGACTGTATTAGGTCAAAAGTCAACTGTAGCCCACATACAGTCAAACCTCAAGATTTTTGGTCAACATCAACATTTTGAAGTTATTTCCATCATTTGATCAAGGGTTGATCATGATTTCTCAAGGAATGCTCCAAATTCATTAAAATTCAAAAGTTGCTAAATTAGGGTTTCTTAGTAAAAGTCAACCCAACTTTGACCAGGTATAACTTCCTCATGCTTTATCAGATATTTTCCACCCAAAGCTCATTTTGAAGAGGATATAATTTCCTACAATTCATCTCCAGCTCACAAGTTCAGAATATGCACTCATAGAAAGATATGAATTTTGACATTATAGATCCTTTTGAAAAGTCAACAAAAACACCTTTTGGGTCAAAGCTTCATACATGAACATGGAAGACCCAATTGAGATGAGACCAAAAGGGTTGCTTAGGGAACATCCTAATCTTTCTAAAACGTCCAAGAACATCTTGCTAGGATCAAAATTGAGAGAGATATGCGTTTTCAAAGTTAACCTTTTTTGCAAAATTGTCAAAAGTCAACATTGATCAAATTTGCATTTTTTCCAAAGGGGCCCATGTTTTCTTACTTGAAACATGTTTCTAATAGGACCCACGACCCCTGAGCTTTTCCACCTATTTTTTTATTACTTTTATCATTTATTTTGATTTTTTATTCAATTAAATCAAAATAAATCAAATTAAATGACAAAAAAATGAAAACAAATCAAATCTTGGGATTTTTATGCATATTCTGAGTCCATGTACATCTAGCATGCCAACCAAATCGTGCAAGTTTCATTTGGATTGAAAAAGATTGGATTGAAGCAAGTTTTGGAAAGAAAACATACATGAGGAAATCAAATCCAATCTTCCTAATTTACAAAGATTTGAATACTTTTTGTTGACCTAATTTAGTGCACTACATATACATAACAATTCCAAGGCACAAAAACAAGGGTTGATTGTGTGAAACAGCAAGGGCAAGTTACAACTTTTTGTCAAAAAATCTCAAATCAGATTCCATACCAAAACCATCCTCAAGGAGATTTTAGGATTGCAACACGTTCCTGGACACCTCCAGAAGCTTTTCCAACCCTTGCCAAGCTCTGAAGCATCCAGAATCACGTTCCATAAGCATCACGGTTTGCACTAAGAACTCAAATTCGATTTCTATGATTTACGCATTATAAATGTATTTTACTCATATATTTGTGTTCAGCATCATGTTTGCAATGTTTCTGGATAGTTTGATTTAAGTTACAGTGCAGGAACAAGCTTTTGCCATTGCTAGGGTTCCGGGCTCCAATTTGGGGTTTTGTGATTTAAGCAAAATTAGGCCTGATAAGGGGTACCATGATAATCAAAGCTTCAAACCCAGTTGATTCATGGTCCCCAATGGAATTTATATTGTGTATGCTTGATTATTGAATAACACAGGTTTTTAGCAACAAACTTGCATCTGTAGGTAAAGGTTCAGAAACCTAAAACGATAGTTTCTGGGAAGAAGACAATGATGTGGCAACGTCTCACTGGCTAGTTTGAATGTTGGCGCATTTTTGTTCTGGGCATAATGTGTTTTTTTATCATATTATATTTTGTTTATTTTTGTTAACAAAAGGCAAGATGGCCCAGTGGCGTGCAGGAAGGTTGATAAGGCGTTGTATATGAGAGGTCAGGGGTTCGACCCATGCCTCCAACATCTTCTATTTTTCTTCCAATTCCTTGCAGATCCAACACACCTCACCTTCTGAGGGTCATCATCTTCTGGATCCATCTCCAGCCAGATCCAGCGCACCTCATCTTCTGAGGATCATCATCTTCTGGATCTGTCTCCATCCAGATCCTGCACACCCCACCTTCTGAGGATCATCATCTTCTGGATTCGTCTCAAGCCAAATCCAGCACACCTCACCTTCTGAGGATCATCATCCTCTGGATCCATCTTCAGCCAGATCATCATCCTCTGGATCCATCTCCATCCAGATCAAACGCCAGCATACGCAGGTCCACCATGAGCCCCTAGAAGATGGTCTTATTGGATCAAGCGCCAGACTCTGGGCCATCCTTCTGGGGTTTAGAAGTTCAGCATGCACTCCTAGTCTGCTTCATCACTCCAGGCCCATTATTTTTCTCTTCTTTATTTATTTCTCTTGTTTTAATTATTTTTGTTTATTTATTTTTCACCAAAAATTAATCATTTTTTAATTAATCATAAAACCAACAAATCACAAAAAAGACTTATTTCCTTGATAAATATTTTCCTTGAATTAATTAATTTAATTTAATTAGGGAAATTAAATCTTATTTTTGTAATTAAAATCAATTAGAAATTAGGGTTTACTTTTGTATGATAATTAATTTCTTCTTCAAAAATAACTTAAATATTTTCTCAAAATAGATTTTTTAGGTTTTATAATCGTCCTCGCATTTAATTCGTCGCGCGTATTTTAGTTACTTTTTATTATTAGTGTAATTGCTCCGAGGTTGTAATAGACTTAGTTAGGTTTGAATTCAGCATTTTATTTTCAGTCAAAAATAATTCTGTATATGCGAAAGCCTTGTAATAGCTAGGTTTTACTTCCTCGCACTTTTAATTTCTGCAATCTTTAACTGTTAGATGTATGGCTAATAGGATTGTATGACAATAATGCATGAAAAATTAAAACAGTTAGAAAACCCTAATGTACAAAGATAACATTAACTGAAAAAGCACACTTGCACATGCTCACTCTTAGGGTATACTCTCACTCCGGTTGCCTTCGGTAAACAATCATGAAGCATAGGATATTTTAGAGGCTATCCTCTATGTTCCAAAAGATCAAATTATCCCATTCGAATGTTGCCTCAGAAATGTTGCCTCGGAAAAGATCTTTAGGACTCTAGGATAGTTACTAAGGTGTCCTAACATTGCTTTTGTGACTGTACGTCCCTTTTGAATGTCCCTTACAACTCCAACGATGGTGCTACCTACTCCTTAATAGTGGGATAGCGCTGTCTAGAGGAAATAGAACATAAACGATCTTTTTTCGAGTAGGTAGATGCTAGTAGGTACTTGCTCAAAATAAATTTCACACAAACACTTTTCAAAACAAATTTTTAAAACAAACTTCGTCACATCCTTGAGGACTGATACAAGGGTTATCACGAAGTAAAAACATTTTCAAGACAATCACACATAAGCAATTTGAAAAATGAGCAAGTACCTAAGAGCCCATGGAAAACCATGGATAGAAAGGGTGCTAACACCTTCCCTTTCTATAATCTGCCCCCGTACTCAGAAATATCTCGAAAAAAAGGTTTTTCCTGTTCTTTTTCCTTTTCCTGATTGGATGAAATAAAAGTCGGTGGCGACTCTTGCTTACCGCGACATTTTGCAAACACAAAATGCAAACTAGTATTAAACAATCAGTTCTGCCACCGTATCACAGAACTGGAGACTCTGCTGGGGAGATAATAAGTGGGGTATACCTTAGGATCTAGGTCATTAAAATTGCTTCTCTTTATTGTCTTGATTGCTTTACTTTTGAAGGTTTGTTTATGGTTACTATAGATCCTACACCCAGATCTGGGGGCACTCATTAGCTAAACAGCAATAGATCGTGGAGACTGTACGGCATAGACCGATATAGTTTAAGCGATGGATGTGTTGGTGTGGCACTTTGGTTGGTACCAGTATCCTTCGTGGGGAAACGAGGAGAATACGGGGTCGCCGCGTGGTGTCTTGAAGCACCAACGAACCTTAGAACCTTAGTTGAATAACTTGGCCATTAGAAAGTAGCGAGATAGCTGACCTCAGTGTAGAGATGAGAACTGGTTGATACTCGATGCTACACTCATTGAGATTGGACTTTCGAGATATTTTGGCCGCAAGAAAAGATTGAGAGCTGAAACAATGCCCGATAAAGGATGATCAGTGATATTGAGAATATCTAGAACCCGGTTACTTTTTTAGGACAGGTTTGAACCAACTAAAACTTCAAGAGGGTACTACCTTTAACCTCATGCAAGCCTTAAACCTAAGGACTTTGTATGATTTGACTGTGCTTGCTATACCTGTGTTTGCTATACCTGTGGTTTATCATGACATCATGCATCATAACATGGCATCCATGCTTATTGCACTAACCATTTCAAAGACCAAGGGAATTTATCTTTGTTCTGTTTTTCAGATTATGGCTTCCGTTCGTAGAAATACCATCCGAATTAGCTTTGTGAAGATACCTTCCCAACTCAAAGAGCTAGCATCAAGGGTTTCTAAAACATCTACGTTCACTAAGAGACATGGTCAACTTCTCAACCTGGTTACTTCAAACTTTGATGAAAAGATGATGACTGTACTCTTTCATTTCTTTGATCCCAAGCACCACTGCTTCACCTTTCCAGACTATCAACTGGTGCCTACCTTGGAAGAATTCTCTCAGCTATTGGATATACCCATTCTTGAACAGGTACCCTTCACAGGTCTAGAAGAAGTTCCTAAGCAAGAAGTCATTGCCTCAGCTTTACATCTGAAACGGGCCGATGTGGTATCCAATTGGGAAACTAGAAGCGGAGTCAAGGGTTTTCTAGCTAAGTTTCTGATAGACAAAGCCCAACTATTTTGGGATAATATGGATTTTCAGGATTTTGAGGAGGTCTTGGCTCTTCTTATCTATGGTTTAGTTCTCTTCCCTAATCCGGACTCATTCATAGATGTGAATGCTATCAAGATCTTTCTCTCTCGCAATCCTATGCCCACCTTACTCGGAGATATTTTGCACACTCTCCATACTCGTACCATGAGGAGAAGAGGGATTCTCGTGTGCTGCATGCCATTGCTGTCGAGGTGGTTTATTTATAAACTCCCTAAGTCTATACTAAAGAATGAAGAAGGTCTGGTTTGGGCACAAAGGATAATGTCACTCGCTCATATGGATATTCTTTGGTGTTCTCGATATATGGAAAACATTGCTATCATAGACTGCTGTGGGGAGTACCCTAATGTCGCATTACTTGGTATCAGAGGGGGTATAACCTACAATCCTTGTTTAGCTCTGCGACAATTTGGTCACGCTCGAAGGGATGGTCCCTGTGATCGGTGGATCTGGAACTGACTGTTTAAAGCTGGTTCGCGAAATGTCGCGGAAGCAAGAGTCGCCACCGTCTTTTATTTTCTCCAAAGGGAAAGGACAAAAGCACAGAAAAATTCCTTATAGAGATTGCTCTCGGTTCGGGAGGTAGATTATAGAAAGGGAAGGTGTTAGCACCCTTTCTATCCATGGTTATCCATGGGCTCTTAGATACTTGCTCATTGTGTTTTCAAAAGGTTTGTTTGCTTTTCAACTGTGGGTTTTAAAAAGTTTCTTTGAAAATTTCAGTTCGACTCTTGTATCGGTCCTCAAGAGTGTTTGAAAAAATTGCTTTCGAAAGCTTTTTGAAAAGGTGTCGTTGTGAAAAGTATTTTTGAATTTGTTTTTTGAAATTAGAGAAAGTATCTAGAGTCGTCTACCTACCCTAAGGAATTCGTCTGTGTAAATGTCCTTAAAGTAGTGCCATCCCACCATTGAGAGGTAGGTAGCACCACCGTTGGAGGTGTTCGGGTCAATTCGAGGGTTCGGGACATGGTGATCACCGGAGCAATAGGAAGACACCTTAGAAGCTACCCTCATGCCAGGTTCCCGGATCATGAGGACTTACTAAAACATCTTCTACTTGACGATCACCTTTCGAGGGGCAAGGCAA
Organism: Vicia faba; assembly: GCA_948472305.1. Lineage (NCBI taxonomy): Eukaryota > Viridiplantae > Streptophyta > Magnoliopsida > Fabales > Fabaceae > Vicia > Vicia faba. Next base: position 541,129,740 of record OX451736.1, read on the forward strand.
CAATGAGGCGTACCCTAGGGGTGGTGTGTGATTTGTGTGTCATGTTCATTTATTTTTGTCTTGTTCATGCATTGGTGATCTAAGCATTGCTTTTATTTTGACATTCATTCTTTCATGCAATAATTAACAGTTAAAAGTTGCGGGAATATAAAAGTCCTACGCTATAACAAAGGCGCGGGTCCACATCGCCAAATTTAATCCAGGACCCGATTTGGAATAAAATAAAGTGCGAGAAATATAAATGTCTAATTTACATGGCTTTGGGAGAATTACATAAAAAGAGGAAATAAAATAAACGCGCAAATTGGAATTACGATCGAATGCGAGGGCGTTGGACCCTTTTTAGGAAATTAAATTATAATTAACAAATTAAGTTAAAATAAAAAGAAAAGATTTTTTTGGAGTTTTTTGTATTTATGGATTTTTAATAAGAAAAATTAAATTGGAATTAAAACCTAGTTCTAGCTATTTTTAATTTATTAAAAAAAACATGTTAAAGTTAAACCTAGAATTAACCTAATTATTTAATACAATTTTATTTACAAAAATAATAATTAATAATTAATATGGTGAAAAAGGCAAAAGGATAAAAATAAAAAAACCTAATTCTACAATTTTTAATTTATTACGAAAAATATTTAAAATTAAGCCTAGAATTTAAAACTAAATTAATTAACAAGATTTTATTTACAAAATAACATTAAATAAAATATATTTTAATTTTTATGACTTTCTGATTTTTTTGTTATCTTTTTATATTATGAAAATATTAATTTGATGAATTAAATTAAAATTAAACAAAACAAATAAAAATAGAAAAAAAATGGAAGAGAGCAAACCAAAGGGGGTGTTGTCCCCAAACTGGAGGTATGACTCAGCAATTCTGGCCCATTGAAACCCTGGCCCTTTTGACTTTTCCTGGAAGCGTGTGGATTCGTTGACTGAATCCCATGGTGTCCTTCAAACCATGACCTTTGGATTAGGATCATTGGGCGCGTGGCAAGCTTGGACTATGGGTGTATAATGAACCCCTGGAGTATGCGCTGCATAGGAACATGGTTAGGAAAATAATATAGAGAAAGGGAGGGGGACCTGGGATTCGAACCCAGGTCCCAAGGCCTACTCATCCTTATGCCTGCCAACTGAGCTGCTTAGCGTGTTTATCATTATAGTGGAAAAGAAATAAAATATAAAACAACAATGTCCACTACGCTGGAGCACTCAAAACGCGCCAACTTTTAAATGGACCACTCAGAAGCCTACACGCATTGTCTTCCCCACCTGTTCTTCATTTTGGCCTGAAAAAACAAACTAGTTAGCAGGGGTTTTAAACCCCCACTAAGTGTTGCATACAAAAATAGCGATTAGCACCCTGTTAATCATAAATTAATCGCGAGGTATGGAAACGATTCACATGAAGATTCTGAATCCAACAGTCCTGGTCTTAGGGTCTAATTTTTCTGGACGAGGAAACCCCTAATTTGCAGTCACGAAACCCTAGCAAGCTTCAATGGTGATTTCTCATACAATGCACAAAAACTCAATTAAAATACATGGTTAGCTTCCGCATGATTAGATTAGTGTAAAACAACAATTAAATGGTATGAAGAATGTCCAGAAATTGAAACACGATTATGCATATTTTCATGAAAAGTGAGACATATTTCTACCAATTCTTTGCGTTAGAACCATTGGCTTTGATCCAGAAATGTTCCCTGATGCTTCAGGAATGTAATGGAGTCAATGTTTTGCCTTGAAACTCCTTGGAATCGTGTTTTCAGTTTTGGAATTTTCTTGAAAAAGTGCAAAGTTGTTTATGGTTTTTGGGCGCAGCTTAGAGGTCTCTTGCACTAGGGTTTGGTTTGTACTTGTATAAGGAATGAATTCAGTCAATAATCCAAGCCCAAAGCCTTGTCTTTAATGGTTTTCAAGATTTGATTTTTATAAACTTTTTCAATATTTTTTCATGAAGAATAATGCCAATTTGCACCAATTCTTTCCTCTTTTGATATGCACGAAATCCTTAGGCCTTGATGAGAGTTTATTCTGCATAAAAAGATTTGGAAACCTTGTTTTAGTATTTTTGTCATATTTTATTTTATTAAATGAATTAATAGTAATTAAAAATTCAAATAAATAAATAAAAATGATGAAATAAATCCCCTTTGGGCCAAATGGTCGTGCATAGTCTTTGTATGATGAATCTTGGAAGAAAAAGTGGCCCATTAGCAATTTTGAGGCCTTTGAAGCAATGTTGACTTTTCAAAATTCCCAAAAATTTCCCAACTTCCACAAGACATATCTTGCTCAATTATTAAGCTTTGATCATGTTCTTGGACATTTTGGAAAGGTCTTGAAGTCCTCTAACCAATGCCTTTGGTCCCATGTCATTTTGATTTACCAATCTCAAGTTATGGCCTTTGACTTAAAGTCCCTTTTTGTTGACTTTTGAAAATGACCTATAATGTTGAAATTGATAACTTTTTGTGAGAGCATTTCTTGGACTTGAAGTGTGAAGAGGAGTTGTAGGAAATGTCTTTCTCTTCAAAATGAGCTTTGGATGGGATTTTTCTGATAATCCATGTGGAAGTTATGCCTTGGTCAAGTTACAGTTAACTTTTTCAACTATCCAAATATGGAAACTTTTGCATCTTGATACTTTTTGAGCCATGCCTTGAAAATCATGATCAAGAATTGATCAAATGATGTTTGTGGCTTCAAAATGAGATGTTGACCAAAAATTTGAACTTTTGACTGTCAAATGACCATTTTGCCCCTACAGTTGACTGTTGAGCAATTAGGGTTTTTGATTGTGCAATTTTGTGCTGTAAGTCCTGAAACTTGGTATGAGGATGCTTGACCATGTTTGTAGGCATGTGGGACTTGATTTGACCCTTGGAAACTTCATTTTCTTTGTCAGAACCAAAACCCTAGTTTTTGACTGTTAGGAGGCCCTTGAACTGTGCAAACCTTGGGGAGATTTTGAAGCATGCTTTTTGCAACTCTTGAAGAATATGGGAGGGAAAATTTTGGGGTACAACAGTTGCCCCTGTTCAATCTTCTTAGACCTGAGGATGCAGATTGGCTGACGTGCCTTTCGTAATCCAAAGGTGGAAGATGATTGAACACTAGAGTGCCCAGAAATTTGCGCTCACATAGTAGCAGTGTGATGGTGGGAATGGGCTTATAGATGCCATTTGGAGATTGATGGATAGGATTATGGGCTTATAGATGCCATGCTAAGAGATGATGGATAGGTGGATGGGCTTATAGATGCCATCTGGGTGTTGATCGCGTAAGAGATTCCTTAGCGAGAACTTGCGTACCTGGAAAAAGAAAAATGATTACCTGACCTGTTACAGGAGCTGGTCTTCAAATTCTTTGTGTAGATGTGTCCTGACTGGTTACAGGAGCTGGATCTGGAGCTTCAAAAGGTGATGAATGAACCAGGGATGGTTACTACCTCAACAGGAACGCTGGGAGAACCTTGGGCGACTTCAACCTCAACAGGAACGCTGAGAGAATCTTGGGGCGATTACTACCTCAACAGGAACGCTGAGAGAATCTGGGGATGATTACCACTTCAACAGGAACGCTGAGAGAATCTGGGGACGATTACTACCTCAACAGTAACGCTGAGAGAATCTTGGGCGAATTCAACCTCAACAGTAACGCTGAGAGAATCTTGGATGTCTTCTACTGAGTCTTCATCAGGAAAATCTTTTAGGGGTCGATTTAACTAGACTAGAGAAGGCCTTTGACTGGATAAGAAACATGAAAATCTTAGGGTCGATTTAACTGAACCGATCTAGGTCTTGAAATCTTCAACTGGATAAGAAACAGGGAGATCTTAGGGTCGATCTGACTGAACCAGAGAAGGCCTTTGACTGGATAAGAAACAGGAAAATCTTAGGGTCGATTTAACTGAACCGGTCTAGGTCTTGAAATCTTCAACTGGATAAGAAACAGGGAGATCTTAGGGTCGATCTGACTGAACCAGAGAAGGCCTTTGACTGGATAAGAAACAGTAAAATCTTAGGGTCGATTTAACTGAACCGGACAAGGTCTTGAAATATAGCTTGAGAACTTAACTGGATCTTTCCTGAAAGGTAAAGGTCAGTCATATGCAATGCATGATATGAATCAAGAAATGATGTTCTCAACATAAATGATATTTGTAAGATATGATGCGTATATGCATGCTATAATGATGGAAATGCGATGTTTACGAATGTATGTTTTCGCCTTGGGAAAATAAATCCTTGACGGGTGCCGGGAAGTCACTCCTGGGCTGATGTTGGAGAACAATGCTTTGTTATTTCCGCTGGGGATGATAATTGCAAGAATACCGGTTAGGAGAAGATAACTCCGTTGGGGAATAGGCCTGGGGAATGGATTACTCTACGGGGAGAAAAGTACTCTAACGATCTTGCTGGGAAACCATACTCTGTGGGGATAGATACTTCGCTGAGATTTGATGATAACTCCGCTGGGGATACCATTGTTGTGTTGGAAGTGTTAATAGACTTCGCTGGGGATAAGAAGACTTCGCCGAGGACGATCTTTCCGTGGCTTTTGGCTGAGGATAACCCAGTTATATCCTGGTAGGGAAATAACCTTTGAATAAAGCTGAGAGACGCGTTCGTGATCTACGGGGATAAGCTTCCAGAATTTACTGGGGATAAGCTTACTGCTTGGGGAGGTGGATTCCAACTTTCTTGGGGAAAATGGATTGGACTCTCCTGGGGAAGTTTTTTGAACTGTAATTTTGTAAGTTGAAAGAGGGAACCTATGTAGGGTTACTTTGAGGTTGGGCTCGTGTGGAGCTGTATTTGGAGTTGAAGGAAACCTGTGTAGGGTTTACTGATGATGAGTCCGTATAAAAACTGCATCCTTAAAAATAGAGAACCTGTGTAGGGTTTCTGGGTGACGAGTCCGTGTAAAACTACATCTGGAGTTTTGAGAAGGAAACCTGTGTAGGGTTTACGGATGACGAGTCCGTGTAAGACCACGTCTGGAAAGAGATAACCTGTGTAGGGTTACTTCGAGATAAGTTCGTGTAAAACTTCTGGAGGAACCGGGGTGAGGTTACTGTAGGGTAAGTTCGTGTAAAACTTCTTGATGAACCGGGGTAAGGTTATCTTTGAGGTAAGTCTGTGTAAGACTTCTGGAGGAACCGGGGTAAGGTTACTGCAGGATAAGTTCGTGTAAAACTTCTGGGTGAACCGGGGTAAGGTCATCTTTGAGATAAGTCCGTGTAAGACTTCTGGAGGAAACCGGGGTAGGGTTATCTTGAGATAAGTCCGTGTAAGACTTCTGGAGGAACCGGGGTAAGGTTACTTGTGGGGAGTGAGTCCGTGTAAGACTTCTGGATGAAAATTGAGAAGGAACCGGTGTAGGGTTGCCTGATGATGATTAAGTGGATGATTGTCCTGTTTGGTTTCAGATGTTAACCCACGATCTGGAATTTGTAAAGGTAGATGGTAATCATCTTTGCATTAACCTTTCCTTGGTACTTTGGTTGACAGAGCAACTGGATCGCCTGGACGACTCATTATTGCCCCTATTTCTGAGGTGAGGGGAAAAGATATCTTGTGGAGGTAGTTGACAAATCTTCTGGTAGACAGGTGATTATATGCCGGGACAAATTCGTACGCTTAAATCCCTAATTTTTGCCTGGACCGCCCCTTCGGGTTTTCAGTCCACCGGGATACCCATTTTTGCCCAAGCCGCCTTTTCAGGTTTTCGACTTGCCGGGTGCACAAATTTTTTTCTTTCCATCCCTTATTTTTGCCTAGGTGTGTCAACCTAGCGGGTTTTTGATTTTGCGTAGTATTTTTTTTCGACTATGTCCACGCTCTTAGAATGCAGGGAGGTGCCCCTGGCTGCTTGTGTTTTGTCATGCCACCAGAAGGTGCTTGATTAGGCAAGATTCGTTGTTGGAATGCCCCAAGTGACTCAGGCGGAGATTTGCCCCAGGCTATTTGGCCTTTGAGAGATTCTCCGAATCTTGACTGGACTGCCCCAGATAATAGACCATGATCATGTCGTGCCCCTTGATTGGAAGTGCTTTTGTTCACTAGGTATTCATCGTGCGAATTTCTCTACTGTTCGAACAAATAGTCATACGCAAACAGTATTATATCAAGAATGCAAAGCTTATGTCTGTCTTGAAGTTTTTTTTTGAAAATGCATTTTTTCATAAAAACAAGTGAATTTTTTTGTAAACTGTGATGTCAACTCAGTATTTTACAGCAAGCCTTAAGGAGTCAGGATACCTTTGTAACAGTATGCTTTCGAACTAACCCATGCTTCAGCTATGACTTTTAAGGGTTATAACGTGGCCAGGTTCACGGTTTAAGAAACAAAGGGTAAAGGCTCAAATTTTATTTGTACCCACCCGCTCTTCGTAATGTTCTTCAAACCTAAACTCAGTTGATCGCACGTTTGACCTTGTTTGGGTCTTTGTCCTGATATTCCAATGATGGTTTGGATGTTGACAATTCATTTGAATAGGCAGTCCTTTCCTTTTGTTGTTGAGGGTTTGTATGACCTCTTTTCTTGATTTTGTTATCCCTCTTTTTTGCCTGAGCTGTTTCCTTTTTGGAATTACAGTCAGCAAGATGCCCCAGTTTTGTAAGTCTCCTTCATAGGTTTTGACTTAATGGGTTTTTATTTTGAGAAGTAATGACTGCCTGTCTTTATGATTGTTCGGAACCATCGCTGTCTTTTTTTTGTTTTGTAAGGATTCCTTTGATGCCATTCATCGTGCACCTGGATCAACTGAGAGAACTACCCTGCCCCAGGTTATAATTAAGGGTTTTAATTTCGAAAAAGAAAAAACTCCAACTTCTTTGGCTCAGAGGGGTTGACGAGGGATTATCTTCCTTATAACTCCAGTGTTTAGGAATTGAAACAATGCCTGTACCTCATCAGTGGGGTCTGTTCAAAAGCATACTGTAGATTATGGTATCGTTTTCGTCATCCTCCCTCTAGAGGCTTATAATTATTAATCGAGCATTGAACATCACAAAAAATACGAAAACAGCTTTAAGTATAGTAAACATAATTAATTCAAGACAGACACGTGTAATGCATTCATGAAATAAAAGAGTTCAACATGACAATTGTTTATTTGAACAGGAAAAGAAAAATACAACTTGAATTCAAATGAACAAAAATCTCTCAATCTTAGCCATGTTTTAGCAAAGGAGCAATGATCACATTCAGAGTCTCAGCAGGCTCGAACTTGATCTCCTTAGCGTCGATCATATTCTGAATCTTATATTTCAGCGCCCAACAGCCCTCAGTGTCGTGCCCCGGGCTATCAGAATGATAAGCACACCTCGCCTCCGGATTGTAGTTTGGAGAGGAGGTCTTGGGATTTGCAGGAGGGTTGATCACCGCAATCAGGTTCATTTTCAACATGTGCTGTAATGCTTGTGACCATGACATGTTGATGTTGGTGAATTGTCTTTTAGGCTCGTCCGGCCTTTGCTGATTTCCCTTTTATGGTTGTCGGCGTGGTGCAGGACCGGAGATCATGACTGCCCCTGCCTGTTGGTCATGACGACTCTTTTGACTGTATGCATCATTAGATTCCTTCTTTCCCGTGTAAGGCCTTTTGTGAGTATCAGAAGGTGCGGCCTCTTGAATCTTCCCGGCCTTGATACCAGCTTCAATTCTTTCCCCAGTCAGAATTAGGTCGGTAAACCCTACAGATGAGTTACCAATGAGATGATTGAAGAACGGCCCGGATAGGGTCCCTAAGAACATATCAACGAGTTCCCGGTCAGTCAGAGGTGGTTGTACCCTCCCAGCAAGGTCCCTCCATTTCTGCGCATACTCTTTGAAACCTTCTCCCGATCCTAACGACATACCCTGGAGTTGGGTACGTGTAGGAGCGAGGTCGGCATTATACTGATACTGCTTGTAAAAAGCAGTAGCCAACTCCTCCCAGTTACGAACCTTGGTCCCATCCAGCTGATAGAACCATTCGAGATGAGTCCCTGAAAGACTCTCCTGGAAGAAGTGGATCCATAAGTTCTTGTCCACAGTGTATGGTTGAATCTTCCGCACATAAGATCTGAGATGCAGCCTGGGACAGGATGCCCCATCATACTTAGCAAAGGAAGGATCCTTGAATTTGTGTGGGATCACCACACCAGAAGATAGACCCAGGTCTCCGAAATCCAACCCAGGCACTTGTTGAATTTCCATGGCATTCAGACGATACTCTAGTTGTTTGTACCGGTCCTCAGCTGGAGGGTACTGCTCATCATTGAACTCCGTCTCGTTGTCGGAGACCACTGGACTAGGAACCTCTCTCTCATGGGGACTGCCTTTCCCAACAGAGGAAGTAGCTTGGTTAACATCATTTTGTGATACATTTCCAGACTTGCGCCTAGGGTTAAACAACACAGTTCTCTTCTTCTTCTTCTTCAGGAGCAGGGTCTTCAAATCCTGCTGCCCCTGGGCTAGACTCATAATCAACTCCTGGAACTGGGCGTTCTGAGCCTAGAGGGCCTTGATAGATTGTTCGTTGGATGATTCAGGATTCATGACGATTGGCTGAAATAAACAGCGGAGAGGGTAAGCAACATGTAAAAGGGATACCTGTAATGCAATGATATGTATGTATGCCTGCAATGTTTTCAAGGATCTCGCGGGGTAAACAAGAAAATTGTTAGAGTTGGGATCCGATAGCTCGGTTGAAGGGACTGCATGTTTGTTGAGAGTCCTTCTTCAAGGGTCAAAGGCTCACCATATCCAGTGGGTCATAGCCCCTGACAACCTTGTCTAGAGGAAAATAAATCCCCTTTGCCCCTTGCTGGACAGTTGGTTCCTCATGACCCGCATCACAAACCCTTGAGATCCTTGAAATGGATTAGTCCTTATGTAGGATGTATGCAATGGTATGATGTTATGCTATGCATGGAGTGATATATGTAAACCCTGTTTTGAGTCCAGATTAAGGACTATGAACAAAACCTGCAGGAAACTCAAGTGTCAGATAACAAGCATGCAAATAGTCAAGTTGGAAGGCACACAAGTCACACAAGAGAAACCCTTAGAGTTTAGGCCAGCATGGGGTCTAGGTATTACCCTCTTTCAGTTTGTTGGTTAAGACCTGTCCTACCAGAAGTAACCGGGTTCTAGAGGATCCCAATATCACTGACTACCCTCAATCGGTCATAACTCCAGCATCGCAATCTTTTCTTGCGGCCAGAACCATCACGAGAGTTTAGCCTCAATGGGTGTAGCATACTGCTACTGTTCTATTGGCCAAGTTGGGTCGTTTAAGGTTCTAAGGTCGGTTGGTGCTTAATGACTCCTCAAAAGACCCATATTCTCCTCGTTGCGACACAAGGGATATCGGTACAGACCAAGGCGCCACACCAACGTAGCCACTGCTTCACCCGTGTCGGTCTACGCCGGACAGGTCCCTCACAGCTTATGCTACCTAACAGGGTATCCCCAGATCCGGGTTAGGATCTATGTAACTCCGATGCAACCCACAATAGTAAAGCAAACAAGCACAACAATTGAAAACACAAGTGATCTTAGTCCTAAGGTACACCTCACTTTATAAGAGTCCCCAGCAGAGTCGCCAGTTCTGTGATCGGTGGATCTGGAACTGACTGTTTAAAGCTGGTTCTCGAAATGTCGCGGAAGCAAGAGTCGCCACCGTCTTTTATTTTCTCCAAAGGGAAAGGACAAAAGCACAGAAAAATTCCTTATAGAGATTGCTCTCGGTTCGGGAGGTAGATTATAGAAAGGGAAGGTGTTAGCACCCTTTCTATCCATAGTTATCCATGGGCTCTTAGATACTTGCTCATTGTGTTTTCAAAAGGTTTGTTTGCTTTTCAACTGTGGGTTTTAAAAAGTTTCTTTGAAAATTTCACTTCGACTCTTGTATCGGTCCTCAAGAGTGTTTGAAAAAATTGCTTTCGAAAGCTTTTTGAAAAGGTGTCGTTGTGAAAAGTATTTTTGAATTTGTTTTTTGAAATTAGAGCAAGTATCTAGAGTCGGCTACCTACCCTAAGGAATTCGTCTGTGTAAATGTCCTTAAAGTAGTGCCATCCCACCATTGAGAGGTAGGTAGCACCACCGTTGGAGGTGTTCGGGTCAATTCGAGGGTTCGGGACATGGTGATCACCAGAGCAATAGGAAGACACCTTAGAAGCTACCCTCATGCCAGGTTCCCGGATCATGAGGACTTACTAAAATATCTTCTACTCGACGATCACCTTTCGAGGGGCAAGGCAACAATGAGGCGTACCCTAGGGGTGGTGTGTGATTTCTGTGTCATGTTCATTTATTTTTGTCTTGTTCATGCATTGGTGATCTACGCGTTGCTTTTATTTTGACATTCATTCTTTCATGCAATAATTAACAGTTAAAAGTTGCGGGAATATAAAAGTCCTACGCTATAACAAAGGCGCGGGTCCACATCGCCAAATTTAATCCAGGACCCAATTTGGAATAAAATAAAGTGCGAGAAATATAAATGTCTAATTTACATGGCTTTGGGAGAATTACATCAAAAGAGGAAATAAAATAAACGCGCGAATTGGAATTACGATCGAATGCGAGGGCGTTGGACCCTTTTTAGGAAATTAAATCATAATTAACAAATTAAGTTAAAATAAAAAGAAAAGATTTTTTTGGAGTTTTTTGTATTTATGGATTTTTAATAAGAAAAATTAAATTGGAATTAAAACCTAGTTCTAGCTATTTTTAATTTATTAAAAAAAACATGTTAAAGTTAAACCTAGAATTAACCTAATTATTTAATACAATTTTATTTACAAAAATAATAATTAATAATTAATATGGTGAAAAAGGCAAAAGGATAAAAATAAAAAAAACCTAATTCTAAAATTTTTAATTTATTACGAAAAATATTTAAAATTAAGCCTAGAATTTAAAACTAAATTAATTAACAAGATTTTATTTACAAAATAACATTAAATAAAATATATTTTAATTTTTATGACTTTCTGATTTTTTTGTTATCTTTTTATATTATGAAAATATTAATTTGATGAATTAAATTAAAATTAAACAAAACAAATAAAAATAGAAAAAAAATGGAAGAGAGCAAACCAAAGGGGGTGTTGTCCCCAAACTGGAGGCATGACTCAGCAATTCTGGCCCATTGAAACCCTGGCCCTTTTGACTTTTTCTGGAAGCGTGTGGATTCGTTGACTGAATCCCATGGTGTCCTTCAAACCATGACCTTTGGATTAGGATCATTGGGCGCGTGGCAAGCTTGGACTATGGGTGTATAATGAACCCCTGGAGTATGCGCTGCATAGGAACATGGTTAGGAAAATAATATAGAGAAAGGGAGGGGGACCTGGGATTCGAACCCAGGTCCCAAGGCCTACCCATCCTTATGCCTGCCAACTGAGCTGCTTAGCGTGTTTATCATTATAGTGGAAAAGAAATAAAATATAAAACAACAATGTCCACTACGCTGGAGCACTCAAAACACGCCAACTTTTAAATGGACCACTCAGAAGCCTACACGCATTGTCTTCCCCACCTGTTCTTCGTTTTGGCCTGAAAAAACAAACTAGTTAGCGGGGGTTTTAAACCCCCACTAAGTGCTGCATACAAAAATAGCGATTAGCACCCTGTTAATCATAAATTAATCGCGAGGTATGGAAACGATTCACATGAAGATTCTGAATCCAACAGTCCTGGTCTTAGGGTCTAATTTTTCTGGACGAGGAAACCTCTAATTTGCAGTCACGAAACCCTAGCAAGCTTCAATGGTGATTTCTCATACAATGCACAAAAACTCAATTAAAATACATGGTTAGCTTCCGCATGATTAGATTAGTGTAAAACAACAATTAAATGGTATGAAGAATGTCCAGAAATTGAAACACGATTATGCATATTTTCATGAAAAGTGAGACATATTTCTACCAATTCTTTGCGTTAGAACCAGTGGCTTTGATCCAGAAATGTTCCCTGATGCTTCAGGAATGTAATGGAGTCAATGTTTTGCCTTGAAACTCCTTGGAATCGTGTTTTCAGTTTTGGAATTTTCTTGAAAAAGTGCAAAGTTGTTTATGGTTTTTGGGCGCAGCTTAGAGGTCTCTTGCACTAGGATTTGGTTTGTACTTGTATAAGGAATGAATTCAGTCAATAATCCAAGCCCAAAGCCTTGTCTTTAATGGTTTTCAAGATTTGATTTTTATGAATCTTTTTCAATATTTTTTCATGAAGAATCATGCCAATTTGCACCAATTCTTTCCTCTTTTGATATGCACGAAATCCTTAGGCCTTGATGAGAGTTTATTCTGCACAAAAAGATTTGAAAACCTTGTTTTAGTATTTTTGTCATATTTTATTTTATTAAATGAATTAATAGTAATTAAAAATTCAAATAAATACATAAAAATGATGAAATAAATCCCCTTTGGGCCAAATGGTCGTGCATAGTCTTTGTATGATGAATCTTGGAAGAAAAAGTGGCCCATTAGCAATTTTGAGGCCTTTGAAGCAATGTTGACTTTTCAAAATTCCCAAAAATTTCCCAACTTCCACAAGGCATATCTTTCTCAATTATTAAGCTTTGATCATTTTCTTGGACATTTTGGAAAGGTCTTGAAGTCCTCTAACCAATGCCTTTGGTCCCATGTCATTTTGATTTACCAATCTCAAGTTATGGCCTTTGACTTAAAGTCCCTTTTTGTTGACTTTTGAAAATGACCTATAATGTTGAAATTGATAACTTTTTGTGAGAGCATTTCTTGGACTTGAAGTGTGAAGAGGAGTTGTAGGAAATGTCTTTCTCTTCAAAATGAGCTTTGGATGGGATTTTTCTGATAATCCATGTGGAAGTTATGCCTTGGTCAAGTTACAGTTGACTTTTTCAACTGTCCAAATATGGAAACTTTTGCATCTTGAGACTTTTTGAGCCATGCCTTGAAAATCATGATCAAGAATTGATCAAATGATGTTTGTGGCCTCAAAATGAGATGTTGACCAAAAATTTGAACTTTTGACTGTCAAATAACCATTTTGCCCCTACAGTTGACTGTTGAGCAATTAGGGTTTTTGACTGTGCAATTTTGTGCTGTAAGTCTTGAAACTTGGTATGAGGATTCTTGACCATGTTTGTAGGAATGTGGGACTTGATTGGACCCTTGGAAACTTCATTTTATTTGTCAGAACCAAAACCCTAGTTTTTGACTGTTAGGAGGCCCTTGAACTGTGCAAACCTTGGGGAGATTTTGAAGCATGCTTTTTGCAACTCTTGAAGAATATGGGAGGGAGAATTTTGGGGTACAACAGTTGCCCCTGTTCAATCTTCTTAGACCTGAGGATGCAGATTGGTTGACGTGCCTTTCGTAATCCGAAGGTGGAAGATGATTGAACACTAGAGTGCCCAGAAATTTGCGCTCACATAGTAGCAGTGTGATGGTGGGAATGGCTTATAGATGCCATTTGGAGATTGATGGATAGGATGATGGGCTTATAGATGCCATGCTAAGAGATGATTGATAGGTGGATGGGCTTATAGATGCCATCTGGGTGTTGATCGCGTAAGAGATTCCTTAGCGAGAACTTGCGTACCTGGAAAAAGAAAAATGATTACCTGACCTGTTACAGGAGCTGGTCTTCAAATTCTTTGTGTAGATGTGTCCTGACTGGTTATAGGAGCTGGATCTGGAGCTTCAAAAGGTGATGAATGAACCAAGGATGGTTACTACCTCAACAGGAACGCTGGGAGAACCTTGGGCGACTTCAACCTCAACAGGAACGCTGAGAGAATCTTGGGGCGATTACTACCTCAACAGGAACGCTGAGAGAATCTGGGGATGATTACCACTTCAACAGGAACGCTGAGCGAATCTGGGGACGATTACTACCTCAAAAGTAACGCTGAGAGAATCTTGGGCGACTTTAACCTCAACAGTAACGCTGAGAGAATCTTGGATGTCTTCTACTGAGTCTTCATCAGGAAAATCTTTTAGGGGTCGATTTAACTAGACTAGAGAAGGCCTTTGACTGGATAAGAAACATGAAAATCTTAGGGTCGATTTAACTGAACCGGTCTAGGTCTTGAAATCTTCAACTGGATAAGAAACAGGGAGATCTTAGGGTCAATCTGACTGAACCAGAGAAGGCCTTTGACTGGATAAGAAACAGGAAAATCTTAGGGTCGATTTAACTGAACCGGTCTAGGTCTTGAAATCTTCAACTGGATAAGAAACAGGGAGATCTTAGGGTCGATCTGACTGAACCAGAGAAGGCCTTTGACTGGATAAGAAACAGTAAAATCTTAGGGTCGATTTAACTGAACGGACAAGGTCTTGAAATATAGCTTGAGAACTTAACTGGATCTTTCCTGAAAGGTAAAGGTCAGTCATATGCAATGCATGATATGAATCAAGCAATGATGTTCTCAACATAAATGATATTTGTAAGATATGATGCGTATATGCATGCTATAATGATGGAAATGCGATGTTTACGAATGTATGTTTTCGCCTTGGGAAAATAAATCCTTGACGGGTGCCGGGAAGTCACTCCTGGGCTGATGTTGGAGAACAATGCTTTGTTATTTCCGCTGGGGATGATAATTGCAAGAATACCGGTTAGGAGAAGATAACTCCGTTGGGGAATAGGCTTGGGGAATGGATTACTCTGCGGGGAGAAAAGTACTCTAACGATCTTGCTGGGAAACCATACTCTGTGGGGATAGATACTTCGCTGAGATTTGATGATAACTCCGCTGGGGATACCATTGTTGTGTTGGAAGTGTTAATAGACTTCGCTGGGGATAAGAAGACTTCGCCGAGGACGATATTTCCATGGCTTTTGGCCGAGGATAACCCAGTTATATCCTGGTAGGGAAATAACCTTTGAATAAAGCTGGGAGATGCGTTCGTGCTCTACGGGGATAAGCTTCCAGAATTTACTAGGGATAAGCTCACTGCTTGGGGAGGTGGATTCCAACTTTCCTGGGGAAACTGGATTGGACTCTCCTGGGGAAGTTTTTTGAACTGTAATTTTGTAAGTTGAAAGAGGGAACCTATGTAGGGTTACTTTGAGGTTGGGCTCGTGTGGAGCTGTATTTGGAGTTGAAGGAAACCTGTGTAGGGTTTACTGATGATGAGTCCGTATAAAAACTGCATCCTTAAAAATAGAGAACCTGTGTAGGGTTTCTAGGTGACGAGTCCGTGTAAAACTACATCTGGAGTTTTGAGAAGGAAACCTGTGTAGGGTTTACGGATGACGAGTCCGTGTAAGACCACGTCTGGAAAGAAATAACCTGTGTAGGGTTACTTCGGGATAAGTTCGTGTAAAACTTCTAGAGGAACCGGGGTGAGGTTACTGTAGGGTAAGTTCGTGTAAAACTTCTTGATGAACCGGGGTAAGGTTATCTTTGAGGTAAGTCCGTGTAAGACTTCTGGAGGAACCGGGGTAAGGTTATTGCAGGATAAGTTCGTGTAAAACTTCTGGGTGAACCGGGGTAAGGTCATCTTTGAGATAAGTCCAAGTAAGACTTCTGGAGGAAACCGGGGTAGGGTTATCTTGAGATAAGTCCGTGTAAGACTTCTGGAGGAACCGGGGTAAGGTTACTTGTGGGGAGTGAGTCCGTGTAAGACTTATGGAGGAAAATTGAGAAGGAACCGGTGTAGGGTTGCCTGATGATGATTAAGTGGATGATTGTCCTGTTTGGTTTCGGATGTTAACCCACGATCTGGAATTTGTAAAGGTAGATGGTAATCATCTTTGCATTAACCTTTCCTTGGTACTTTGGTTGACAGAGCAACTGGATCGCCTGGACGACTCATTATTGCCCCTATTTCTGAGGTGAGGGGAAAAGATATCTTGTGGAGGTAGTTGACAAATCTTCTGGTAGACAGGTGATTATATGCCGGGACATATTCGTATGCTTAAATCCCTAATTTTTTCCTGGACCGCCCCTTCGGGTTTTCAGTCCACCGGGATACCCATTTTTGCCCAAGCCGCCTTTTCAGGTTTTCGACTTGCCGGGTGCACATATTTTTTTCTTTCCATCCCTTATTTTTGCCTAGGTGTGTCAACCTAGCGGGTCTTTGATTTTGCGTAGTATTTTTTTTCGACTATGTCCACGCTCTTAGAATGCAGGGAGGTGCCCCTGGCTGCTTGTGTTTTGTCATGCCACCAGAAGGTGCTTGATTAGGCAAGATTCGTTGTTGGAATGCCCCAAGTGACTCAGGTGGAGATTTGCCCCAGGCTATTTGGCCTTTGAGAGATTCTCCGAATCTTGACTGGACTGCCCCCAGATAATAGACCATGATCATGTCGTGCCCCTTGATTGGAAGTGCTTTTGTTCACTAGGTATTCATCGTGCGAATTTCTCTGCTGTTCGAACAAATAGTCATACGCAAACAGTATTATATCAAGAATGCAAAGCTTATGTCTGTCTTGAAGTTTTTTTTTGAAAATGCATTTTTTCATAAAAATAAGTGAATTTTTTTGTAAACTGTGATGTCAACTCAGTATTTTACAGCAAGCCTTAAGGAGTCAGGATACCTTTGTAACAGTATGCTTTCGAACTAACCCATGCTTCAGCTAGGACTTTTAAGGGTTATAACATGGCCAGGTTCACGGTTTAAGAAACAAAGGGTAAAGGCTCAAATTTTATTTGTACCCACCCGCTCATCGTAGTGTTCTTCAAACCTAAACTCAGTTGATCGTGCGTTTGACCTTGTTTGGGTCTTTGTCCTGATATTCCAATGATGGTTTGGATGTTGACAATTCATTTGAATAGGCAGTCCTTTCCGTTTGTTGTTGAGGGTTTGTATGACCTCTTTTCTTGATTTTGTTATCCCTGTTTTTTGCCTGAGCTGTTTCCTTTTTGGAATTACAGTCAGCGGGATGCCCCAGTTTTGTAAGTCTCCTTCATAGGTTTTGACTTAATGGGTTTTTATTTTGAGAAGTAATGACTGCCTGTCTTTATGATTGTTCGGAACCATCGCTGTCTTTTTTTTGTTTTGTAAGGATTCCTTTGATGCCATTCATCGTGCACCTGGATCAATTGAGAGAACTACCCTGCCCCAGGTTATGATTAAGGGTTTTAATTTCGAAAAAGAAAAAACTCCAACTTCTTTGGCTCAGAGGGGTTGACGAGGGATTATCTTCCTTATAACTCCAGTGTTTAGGAATTGAAACAATGCCTGTACCTCATCAGCGGGGTCTGTTCAAAAGCATACTGTAGATTGTGGTATCGTTTTCGTCATCCTCCCTCTAGAGGCTTAGAATTATTAATCGAGCATTGAACATCACAAAAAATATGAAAACAACTTTAAGTATAGTAAACATAATTAATTCAAGACAGACACGTGTAATGCATTCATGAAATAAAAGAGTTCAACATGACAATTGTTTATTTGAACAGGAAAAGAAAAATACAACTTGAATTCAAATGAACAAAAATCTCTCAATCTTAGCCATGTTTTGGCAAAGGAGCAATGATCACATTCAGAGTCTCAGCAGGCTCAAACTCGATCTCCTTAGCGTCGATCATATTCTGAATCTTATATTTCAGCGGCCAACAGTCCTCAGTGTCGTGCCCCGGGCTATCATAATGATAAGCACACCTCGCCTCCGGATTGTAGTTTGGAGAGGAGGTCTTGAGATTTGCAGGAGGGTTGATCACCGCAATCAGGTTCATTTTCAACATGTGTTGTAATGCTTGTGACCATGACATGTTGATGTTGGTGAATTGTCTTTTAGGCTCGTCCGGCCTTCGCTAATTTCCCTTTTGTGGTTGTCGGCATGGTGCAGGACTGTAGATCATGATTGCCCCTGCCTGTTGGTCATGACGACTCTTTTGACTGTATGCAGCATTATATTCCTTCTTTCCCGTGTAAGGCCTTTTGTGAGTATCAGAAGGTGCGGTCTCTTGAATCTTCCCGGCCTTGATACCAGCTTCAATTCTTTCCCCAGTCAGAATGAGGTCGGTAAACCCTGCAGATGAGTTACCAATGAGATGATTTAAGAACGGCCCGGATAGGGTCCCTAAGAACATATCAACGAATTCCCGGTCAGTCAGAGGTGGTTGTACCCTCCCAGCAAGGTCCCTCCATTTCTGCGCATACTCTTTGAAACCTTCTCCCGATCCTAACGACATACCCTGGAGTTGGGTACGTGTAGGAGCGAGGTCGGCATTATACTGATACTGCTTGTAAAAAGCAATAGCCAACTCCTCCCAGTTACGAACCTTGGTCCCATCCAGTTGATAGAACCATTCGAGATGAGTCCCTGAAAGACTCTCTTGGAAGAAGTGGATCCACAAGTTCTTGTCCACAGTGTATGGTTGAATCTTCCGCACATAAGATCTGAGATGCAGCCTGGGACAGGATGCCCCATCATACTTAGCAAAGGAAGGAGCCTTGAATTTGTGTGGGATCACCACACCAGAAGATAGACCCAGGTCTCCGAAATCCAACCCAGGCACTTGTTGAATTTCCATGGCATTCAGACGATCCTCTAGTTGTTTGTACCGGTCCTCAGTTGGAGGGTACTGCTCATCATTGAACTCCGTCTCGTTGTCGGAGACCACTGGACTAGGCACCTCTCTCTCATGGGGACTGCCTTTCCCAACAGAGGAAGTAGCTTGGTTAGCATCATTTTGTGATACATTTCCAGACTTGCGCCTAGGGTTAAACAACACAGTTCTCTTCTTCTTCTTCTTCAGAAGCAGGGTCTTCAAATCCTGCTGCCCCTGGGCTAGACTCATAATCAACTCCTGGAACTGGGCATTCTGAGCCTGGAGGGCCTTGATAGATTGTTCGTTGGATGATTCAGGATTCATGACGATTGGCTGAAATAAACAGCGGAGAGGGTAAGCAACCTCTAAAAGGGATACCTGTAATGCAATGATATGTATGTATGCCTGCAATGTTTTCAAGGATCTCGCGGGGTAAACAAGAAAATTGTTAGAGTTGGTATCCGATAGCTCGGTTGAAGGGACTGCATGTTTGTTGAGAGTCCTTCTTCAAGGGTCAAAGGCTCACCATATCCAGTGGTTCATAGCCCCTGACAACCTTGTCTAGAGGAAAATAAATCCCCTTTTCCCCTTGCTGGACAGTTGGTTCCTCATGACCTGCATCACAAACCCTTGAGATCCTTGAAATGGATTAGTCCTTATGTAGGATGTATGCAATGGTATGATGTTATGCTATGCATGGAGTGATATATGTAAACCCTGTTTTGAGTCCAGATTAAGGACTATGAACAAAACCTGCAGGAAACTCAAGTGTCAGATAACAAGCATGCAAATAGTCAAGTTGGAAGGCACACAAGTCACACAAGAGAAACCCTTAGAGTTTAGGCCAGCATGGGGTCTAGGTATTACCCTCTTTCAGTTTGTTGGTTAATACCTGTCCTATCAGAAGTAACCGGGTTCTAGAGGATCCCAATATCACTGACTACCCTCAATCGGTCATAACTCCAGCATCGCAATCTTTTCTTGCGGCCAGAACCATCACGAGAGTTTAGCCTCAATGGGTGTAGCATACTGCTACTGTTCTATTGGCCAAGTTGGGTCGTTTAAGGTTCTAAGGTCGGTTGGTGCTTAATGACTCCTCAGAAGACCCATATTATCCTCGTTGCGACACAAGGGATATCGATACAGACCAAGGCGCCACACCAACGTAGCCACTGCTTCACCCGTGTCGGTCTACGCCGGACAGGTCCCTCACAGCTTATGCTACCTAACAGGGTATCCCCAGATCCGGGTTAGGATCTATGTAACTCCGATGCAACCCACAATAGTAAAGCAAACAAGCACAACAATTGAAAACACAAGTGATCTTAGTCCTAAGGTACACCTCACTTTATAAGAGTCCCCAGCAGAGTCGCCAGTTCTGTGATCGGTGGATCTGGAACTGACTGTTTAAAGCTGGTTCGCGAAATGTCGCGGAAGCAAGAGTCGCCACCGTCTTTTATTTTCTCCAAAGGGAAAGGACAAAAGCACAGAAAAATTCCTTATAGAGATTGCTCTCGGTTCGGGAGGTAGATTATAGAAAGGGAAGGTGTTAGCACCCTTTCTATCCATGGTTATCCATGGGCTCTTAGATACTTGCTCATTGTGTTTTCAAAAGGTTTGTTTGCTTTTCAACTGTGGGTTTTAAAAAGTTTCTTTGAAAATTTCAGTTCGACTCTTGTATCGGTCCTCAAGAGTGTTTGAAAAAATTGCTTTCGAAAGCTTTTTGAAAAGGTGTCGTTGTGAAAAGTATTTTTGAATTTGTTTTTTGAAATTAGAGCAAGTATCTAGAGTCGTCTACCTACCCTAAGGAATTCTTGTGTAAATTTCCTTAAAGTAGTGCCATCCTACCATTGAGAGGTAGGTAGAACCACCGTTGGAGGTGTTCGGGTCAATTCGAGGGTTCGAGACATGGTGATCACCGGAGCAATAGGAAGACACCTTAGAAGCTACCCTCATGCCAGGTTCCCGGATCATGAGGACTTACTAAAACATCTTCTACTCGACGATCACCTTTCGAGGGGCAAGGCAACAATGAGGCGTACCCTAGGGGTGGTGTGTGATTTGTGTGTCATGTTCATTTATTTTTGTCTTGTTCATGCATTGGTGATCTACGCGTTGCTTTTATTTTGACATTCATTCTTTCATGCAATAATTAACAGTTAAAAGTTGCGGGAATATAAAAGTCCTACGCTATTACAAAGGCGCGGGTCCACATCGCCAAATTTAATCCAGGACCCGATTTGGAATAAAATAAAGTGCGAGAAATATAAATGTCTAATTTACATGGCTTTGGGAGAATTACATCAAAAGAGGAAATAAAATAAACACGCGAATTGGAATTACGATCGAATGCGATGGCGTTGGACCCTTTTTAGGAAATTAAATTATAATTAACAAATTAAGTTAAAATAAAAATAAAATTTTTTTTGGAGTTTTTTGTATTTATGGATTTTTAATAAGAAAAATTAAATTGGAATTAAAACCTAGTTCTAGCTATTTTTAATTTATTAAAAAAAACATGTTAAAGTTAAACCTAGAATTAACCTAATTATTTAATACAATTTTATTTACAAAAATAATAATTAATAATTAATATGGTGAAAAAGGCAAAAGGATAAAAATAAAAAAAACCTAATTCTACAATTTTTAATTTATTACGAAAAATATTTAAAATTAAGCCTAGAATTTAAAACTAAATTAATTAACAAGATTTTATTTACAAAATAACATTAAATAAAATATATTTTAATTTTTATGACTTTCTGATTTTTTTGTTATCTTTTTATATTATGAAAATATTAATTTGATGAATTAAATTAAAATTAAACAAAACAAATAAAAATAGAAAAAAATGGAAGAGAGCAAACCAAAGGGGGTGTTGTCCCCAAACTGGAGGCATGACTCAGCAATTCTGGCCCATTGAAACCCTGGCCCTTTTGACTTTTCCTGGAAGCGTGTGGATTCGTTGACTGAATCCCATGGTGTCCTTCAAACCATGACCTTTGGATTAGGATCATTGGGCGCGTGGCAAGCTTGGACTATGGGTGTATAATGAACCCCTGGAGTATGCGCTGCATAGGAACATGGTTAGGAAAATAATATAGAGAAAGGGAGGGGGACCTGGGATTCGAACCCAGGTCCCAAGGCCTACCCATCCTTATGCCTGCCAACTGAGCTGCTTAGCGTGTTTATCATTATAGTGGAAAAGAAATAAAATATAAAACAACAATGTCCACTACGCTGGAGCACTCAAAACGCGCCAACTTTTAAATGGACCACTCAGAAGCCTACACGCATTGTCTTCCCCACCTGTTCTTCGTTTTGGCCTGAAAAAACAAACTAGTTAGCGGGGGTTTTAAACCCCCACTAAGTGCTGCATACAAAAATAGCGATTAGCACCCTCTTAATCATAAATTAATCGCGAGGTATGGAAACGATTCACATGAAGATTCTGAATCCAACAGTCCTGGTCTTAGGGTCTAATTTTTCTGGACGAGGAAACCCCTAATTTGCAGTCACGAAACCCTAGCAAGCTTCAATGGTGATTTCTCATACAATGCACAAAAACTCAATTAAAATACATGGTTAGCTTCCGCATGATTAGATTAGTGTAAAACAACAATTAAATGGTATGAAGAATGTCCACAAATTGAAACACGATTATGCATATTTTCATGAAAAGTGAGACATATTTCTACCAATTCTTTGCGTTAGAACCATTGGCTTTGATCCAGAAATGTTCCCTGATGCTTCAGGAATGTAATGGAGTCAATGTTTTGCCTTGAAACTCCTTGGAATCGTGTTTTCAGTTTTGGAATTTTCTTGAAAAAGTGCAAAGTTGTTTATGGTTTTTGGGCGCAGTTTAGAGGTCTCTTGCACTAGGGTTTGGTTTGTACTTGTATAAGGAATGAATTCAGTCAATAATCCAAGCCCAAAGCCTTGTCTTTAATGGTTTTCAAGATTTGATTTTTATGAATCTTTTTCAATATTTTTTCATGAAGAATCATGCCAATTTGCACCAATTCTTTCCTTTTTTGATATGCACGAAATCCTTAGGCCTTGATGAGAGTTTATTCTGCACAAAAAGATTTGAAAACCTTGTTTTAGTATTTTTGTCATATTTTATTTTATTAAATGAATTAATAGTAATTAAAAATTCAAATAAATAAATAAGAATGATGAAATAAATCCCCTTTGGTCCAAATGGTCGTGCATAGTCTTTGGATGATGAATCTTGGAAGAAAAAGTGGCCCATTAGCAATTTTGAGGCCTTTGAAGCAATGTTGACTTTTCAAAATTCCCAAAAATTTCCCAACTTCCACAAGGCATATCTTGCTCAAATTTTAAGCTTTGATCATGTTCTTGGACAGTTTGGAAAGGTCTTGAAGTCCTCTAACCAATGCCTTTGGTCCCATGTCATTTTGATTTACCAATCTCAAGTTATGGCCTTTGACTTAAAGTCCCTTTTTGTTGACTTTTGAAAATGACCTATAATGTTGAAATTGATAACTTTTTGTGAGAGCATTTCTTGGACTTGAAGTGTGAAGAGGAGTTGTAGGAAATGTCTTTCTCTTCAAAATGAGCTTTGGATGGGATTTTTCTAATAATCCATGTGGAAGTTATGCCTTGGTCAAGTTACAGTTAACTTTTTCAACTGTCCAAATATGGAAACTTTTGCATCTTGAGACTTTTTGAGCCATGCCTTGAAAATCATGATCAAGAATTGATCAAATGATGTTTGTGGCTTCAAAATGAGATGTTGACCAAAAATTTGAACTTTTGACTGTCAAATGACCATTTTGCCCCTACAGTTGACTGTTGAGCAATTAGGGTTTTTGACTGTGCAATTTTGTGCTGTAAGTCTTGAAACTTGGTATGAGGATGCTTGACCATGTTTGTAGGCATGTGGGACTTGATTGGACCCTTGGAAACTTCATTTTCTTTGTCAGAACCAAAACCCTAGTTTTTGACTGTTAGGAGGCCCTTGAACTGTGCAAACCTTGGGGAGATTTTGAAGCATGCTTTTTGCAACTCTTGAAGAATATGGGAGGGCAAATTTTGGGGTACAACAGTCCCCATGAGTTACTTATCGAGGGTATTGTGTTAAACTATGAAGATGATATTCAAGAGTATCACCGAAGGTTCATACGAGCTTGGGGCATGGTAAACAGATCGAGCGTCTGTGCTTTTGGGCCAAAGACTTCCATTCCAATGGAACCTTATCTACAATGGGTACGAGCTCGTTCTCAACAGCTTTTATGCCCTATGTGTTTGTTTTACCAATGATTGTGGAACCCACTACTGAAGAAGGCATTCCCTACACGGTTCTCTACCCTTACATGCCCACTGATCTGGGGGAATTACAGAGATCTTGGATTCAGATGAGGAAGGAGCGGGATACTTACAGGGATCAGTTCCATGCGCAGGAGAGGGAGGCCTTAGAGCTCACAAAGCAGTTGCGTGAGGAAAAAGGACTGAATGATTATCTCGTCGCAAAGAGGAAGCATCCATGGGACTTTTGATTTTTCTTTCTAGTTTTAGATTTATTTTTAATTGTAACGCCTTAAAGGCATTTGAACTTCAATTTCAGCTAATAAAGTTTGTTTATTTTGGTTCGCAAATTTAAATTTTCCGAGGTCTTTGAAATCATTTCATGAACATACCATTATCATACACATCATTACAGGTACCATTACAGGTTTCTCATCTCCTTCGCTGTTTATTTCAGCAGAAATGTCTTCCGAACAAAGCATTAAGGACCTGCAGGCACAGAACGCCCAGTTCCAACAAATGTTCATCAGTCTGGAAAAGGGGCCGGAGGATCCGAAAGCCCTCATTCTGAAAGAGAGGAAGAGAAAGAAGAAGGCTGCTGGTATTCTGAATATGGGCCGAAGGTTTGGAGAGAGTTTGAAGCGAAAAGTCGACCTAACCTCTTCATATAAGGAAGGGGAAAACCAAGAAAAAGAGAAGGACCCTAGTCCTGCAGTCTCCGACAATGATACTGACTATAACGACGAGCAATATCCTCCTGCTAAGGATAAATACAAACAGTTGGAAGACCGTCTGAGTGCCATGGAAGTTCAGAGGATACCTAGACTGGATTCAAAGAAGTAGGATTGGTATCGGGAGTAGTTATCCCGCAAAAGTTCAAAGCTCCAATTTTTGCCAAGTATGATGGGGTGTCCTGCCCAAAACTCCATCTCCGCTCTTATGTCAGGAAGATTCAGCCCCACACCGCTGATAGAAATTTGTGGGTGCATTTCTTTCAAGATAGTCTGTCGAGGACTCAACTTGAATGGTTCTACCAGCTGGAGGGAGCCAATGTCCGAAACTGGGAAGATCTAGCTACTGCTTTCTACAAGCAGTATCAATAAAATGCCGACCTTGCTCCCACTCGTACTCAACTCCAAAGTATGTCCATGGGTGCTGGTGAAGGTTTTAAAGATTATGCACAAAAATGGAGAGACTTGACTTGGAGAGTTCAACCCCCATTGTCTAATAGGGAGCTGGTTGATATGTTTCTAGGGACGCTATTTGGTCCATTTTTCAATCATCTAATCGGCAGCTCATCATCCGGTTTCATCGAGCTGATCCTAACTGGGGAAAGAGTAGAAGCCGGGATTCGAAGCGAAAAAATACAGAAGGATGCCTCGTCAAGTTCAGTAAAGAAGCCTTTTGCTGGTAAGAAGGAAGCCATTGCCATCTACAGCCCGAGGGGCTAGAACAGGGTTGAACAACGTCAGACAGTAAGTGCCGTGATGATACCTAGACCTGCAGCTGCTCCACAATGCAATAATCAACAAAGGGTGGAAAGACCATAATGGCAGTTTACCCGCATCAACATGACATTGGCTGAAGTTCTACCTCATCTGCTGAAATCCAACTTGGCAACCCTGAGAGAGGCTCCCAACAATCCAAATACTACATCTCCCCGATATAATCCAAATTCCCGGTGTGCTTATCATTCTGAGAGTCCTGGCCATGATACAAATGATTGTTGGGCTCTAAAGAATAAAATACAAGACTTGATTGAAGCCAAGGAGATGGATTTTGATGTTTCGGAGAAACTGAATGTCATAACTGCTCCCATGCCTAAGCATGGCTCAAGAATCAATGCTACTGGGGTTGTCTCTGCCACAGAAGATGCTGATGAAGAGGGATCAGACATTGACAGTTGGATCTACCTGACTACCAACGGTGGACCAAGTAACTGGACGGCTAGGGACTTCATACCTGTTTCTTTTATTCCGCAGTAATTGACTTATTTGTTTTAAGATTTATAATAAATAATGTGAAACTTTATGGCCTGGTGCCTTGCCCGAGGCACCTTGGCTTTTCTTGTGAGGGCTCTTATTTTTCACTTCATAATCATTAATAAAGCATTGGATGTTTCTTGCATACAAATTTTACGCTCCTTGTTTTTCCTTTCTGCTTTTCACTTTATCAAAATAGCTATTCTCTTACACACACTAACGTATCATAATGCAGATCCATATCCACTCTGGATCCCATTGATAACAACTCTGTTATTTCCAGTTATGACTTCAAAAATCCGATCAACCAAGCCGAGGATGAAGGTGAGGATGATTGTGAGGTGCCTGGAGAACTTGCTAGACTATTACAGCAGGAAGAAAGGGCCATACAGCCTCATGAAGGGCCGATTGAGACAATGAACTTGGGAATTGAGGAAGACAGAAAAGAGGTTAAAATAGGTGCGAATCTGGAGCTTAGCGTCAAACAGAGGTTGATACAGATGTTGCACGACTATGTTGAGATCTTCGCCTGGTCCTATGAAGACATGCCTGGTTTAGACACTGATATTGTGGTACATCTCCTGCCGACTAAAGAAGACTGTCTTTCGGTTAAGTAGAAGGTCCGCCATATGCGTCCTGAAATGTCAGAGAAGATCAAGGCGGAGGTCATGAAACAGTTCGATGCAGGATTCTTAGCTTTCACTTCGTATCCACGGTGGGTTGCTAATGTTGTTCCAGTACCGAAGAAGGACGGTAAGGTACGGGTGTGTGTGGATTACAGAGATCTGAACAGGGCAATCCCCAAGGATGACTTCCCACTTCCTCACATTGATGTCCTGGTCGATAACACCATGCAGCATAAAATCTTCTCCTTCATGGATGGTTTCTCTGGCTACAATCAGATCAAGATGGCTCCTGAAGACATGGAGAAGACAACCTTCGTCACACAGTGGGACACCTTATGCTATAAAGTGATGCCTTTTGGGTTGAAGAATGCTGGGGCAACCTATCAGCGCGCCATGGTCGCTTTGTTTCAAGATATGATTCACCATGAGATCGAAGTGTATGTTGATGACATGATAGCCAGGTCTCAGACTGAAGAAGAGCACCTTGATCATCTCCAAAAGTTATTCGACAGGTTGAAGACATATAAGCTGAGGTTGAATCCGAACAGGTGTACCTTCGGGGTAAGGTTATGTAAGCTTCTGGGTTTTGTCGTCAGTGACAAGAGTATTTAGGTAGACCCTGCAAAGGTAAAGGCCATACAAGAGATTCCAGTTCCCCGCATAGAGAAGGAAGTTAGAAGTTTCCTGGGACGTCTAAATTACATCGCCAGGTTCATTTCACACCTGACCGCTACTTGTGAGCCGATCTTCAAGTTTTTGAAGAAAGATCAAGTGGTAAAGTAGAATGATGAATGCCAGACCGCTTTTGAGAGAATCAAGGAATACCTTCAAGAGCCACCAATTATGATGCCTCCAGTTGAAGGAAGACCTTTGATATTATACTTGACAGTGCTAGACAATTCAATGGGGTGCGTGTTGGGGCAGCATGACGAGTCTGGCCGAAAAGAGCACGCGATTTACTACCTTAGTAAAAAGTTTACCGACTGTGAGACCCGATACTCATTGCTCGAGAAAACTTGCTTCGATTTGGCATGGGCTGCTCGCCGGCTGAGACAGTATATGCTGACTCACACAACCTTGTTGATATCAAAGATGGATCTGATCAAGTATATTTTCGAGAAGCCCGCTCTCTCCAGAAGGATAGAAAGGTGGAAAATGATCTTAACTGAATACGACATACAATATACTACCCAAAAAGCAATCAAGGGGAGTGTATTGGCTGATCATTTGGCTCACCAGGCCGTGGATGACTATCAATCCATGAATTTTGAGTTCCCGGATGAGAATATCATGTATGTGACTGACTACGAAGAGTCTAGACCGGATGAAGGACCTGAGGAAGGATCCCAATGGTCTATGTATTTTGATGGAGCCTCGAACGCATTGGGTAACGGCATTGGCGTTGTAATCATATCTCCCGAGGGTTGTCATACTCCATTCACCGCCCGATTATATTTCAACTACACCAACAACATGGCGGAATATGAAGTGTGTATCATGGGTCTTCAAGCTGCTATTGACATAAGGATTAAGTTCTTAAGTGTATTCGGGGATTCCGCTCTGGTGATAAGTCAAATCAAGGGCGAGTGGGATACGAAGCACCTGAATCTCATTCCTTATAGAGAGTATGTACTGACATTGCTCCCACACTTTGAGGAGATAACCTTAGAGCATTTCCCACGAGAGGAGAACCAGTTAGCGGACACGCTAGCTACCATGTCTTCTATGTTCAAGGTTAGGTGGGATAATGAAGCTCCCCAGATTGCCATTGAGAGGTTGGATGAACCAGCACACTACTTTGAGATCGATACCGAAGAAGTGGCGGACAAAACCTAGTTTCACGAAGTCAAAAGGTATCTCGAGGCTCAGGAATATCCCGAAGGGGTATCTGTCAACGATAAAAAGTTCTTGAGGAGGTTCTCTGCAAAGTTCTTCCTCAGTAATGGGATCCTCTATAAATGCAACCATGACTCTACATTACTACGGTGTGTAAACAAGAGCGAAGCAGAGAGGATCATGACAGATCTCTATGAAGGCACTTTCGGAACCCATTCAAGTGGACATACCATGGCTAAGAAGATCCTACGGGCAGGATATTACTGGTCCACTATGGAAGCCGATTTTTATCAGCATTCCCGAACCTATCATAAATGCCAAATCTATGCTGATAAGGTGCATGTGCCTCCAATTCCTTTGAACGTCCTGACAGCTCCTTGGCCCTTTGCGATGTGGGGCATCAACATGATCGGCGAGATCAGACTTACTGCATCTAACGGGCATCGTTTCATCTTAGTAGCCATTGATTACTTCACGAAGTGGGTTGAGGCAACCTCCTTTTCTACAATAACCAAGAATGCCGTGGCACGGTTTATGCGACACAATCTGATCTGTCGATATGGTGTACCAGAGATGATTATTACTGACAATGGTACAAATCTCAACAACACAATGATCACCGAGCTCTGTAAACAGTTCAAGATACAGCACCATAATTCTTCTCCCTACCGGCCGAAGATGAATGGCGCTGTTGAGGCAGCTAACAAGAACATCAAGAAGATTGTACAGAATATGACGGTGACATATAAAGACTGGCATGAAATGTTACCATTCGCTCTTCATGGGTACCGTACCTCAGCATGGACATCGACATGGACAACAACTTACTCCCTGGTATATGGCATGGAGGCAGTCCTACCTATAGAAGTCCAGATACCTTCTCTCAAAACCATGAAGGATGCGGGTTTGAACGAAGACGAATGGATCCAAACCCGACTTTATCAGCTAAATCCAATCGATGAAAAGAGACTTACTGCTATCTGTCATGGTCAGACGTATCAAAAGCGAATGATCAAGGATTTTAACAAGAAAGTCATGCGTCAAGAATATCAAGTCGGGGATCTGGTGATCAAACACATCATACTGCTGCAAGGTGATCCCAGGGACAAATGGACCCCCACGTACGAAGGGCCGTTTTTCAGACATAGTGAAAAGATACTACGCATAATCAAAGACCAGCTAGGTTGACTGGCCTAGGAAAAAATAAGGGCTTCTCAGCGAACCAAAAGGGTTCGGGAAAAAGTAAGGGATGAAAATGAAAAATCTGTACACCTGGCAAGTCGAAAACCCTAAAGGGCAACTTGGGCAAAAAAGGGTATCCCGGTGGACTGAAAACCCGAAAGGGCAGTCCAGGCAAAAGTTAGGGATTGAAGCGTAACACTATGTCTCATTGGTTCATCTTGCGACCAGACTTCGGTATCGATTATCAAGCTTGGGCAGCGCCAATCAATCTTATCAACCTTCGGCCAAGTAGCAAAGTGATGAGACACTTGAAGATATAAAGGCAATAGCAGAGTTGGAACCCAATGGGGTAGTTTCACATAGCTATTTTTCTTTCTTTTGCACAAATTGTAATTTCTTTCGGCGACATTCTCTTACTAGGACGTCAGCCTCTTTGTACAAAACGCCTATTGCAGGCCAACTTCAACAATCAATACAAGTCATTTTTACAAAACTTCAATTTGTTTCTTTTTTCTTTTTTCTGTTTTGTTTTGCAAGAACGTCCAATGATTTATTTTTGATATGTGCATTTGAAAATGATTGTTGCTCATAAATATTTGCATAAGAAACAAAAGAAAATTACTCGTAATTCCAGAAACAGGAAAATAAGAAGTACCGAACCCTACAGTCACTTTGCCCCGCAGGTATCGGGATAGAGTCATGCTTGGGAACATAATTATCGATATGCGCATTCCCCACAGAGTAAAAATATCCAAAGGCATTGATGTCAGCTTTCCTGAGACAGGACATAACTATCCCCAACCGAGGTTCGTAATTGCAGGCGAGTCAATAGATTTCATTCCCCAAGCGGAGTCTATTTCTACAGATACAAAAGCTCAATCTCCAACAGAGCTCATCAGCTCCAACAGCGGAATTTCATCCCCAACCGAGTTTACCTCTCCAGATCAGTAGGTCTACCAACAGAGTATCTCTTCCCTCAAGGTTTGGTCTCCGCAGAGTTTATTCTCAAGCATCTTCTTCCCGACGGAATATTTACAACTCTCCAGCAACAGTCATGGATTTATTTTCCCAGGCGCAAGCATACCCCGACAACATTTCATGAACATACATCATGACATATGCATACATATCATATACAACATAATCTCATTTATTTTGAGAACATCATCTCGCCCTGCATTTCATGCACCACATACAACTAACCCTGATATTTTTCAGGAAAAGACGGTTAGCTTCAACAAATCCAGCAGTTATACAGATCACATCTACGGACAACTAATGGAAACTCAGTTCCCAAAATCAAACGGGTCAACTAATCTACATTATCAGATCAAAGTAACCTTACCCGGTTCATTCTGAAGTTTTACACGGACTTATCTCAAGGTAACCTTTACCCCGATTCCTCCCGAAGTTTTACACAAACTTATAACCTTACCCCGGTTCATTCTAAAGTTTTACACGGACTTATCTCAAGGTAACCTTACCCCGGTTCCTCTCAAAGTTTTACACAAACTTATAACCTTACCCCAGTTCATTCTGAAGTTTTACACGGACTTATCTCAAGGTAACCTTACCCCAGTTCATCCTGAATTTTTACACAAACTTATCTCAAGGTAACCTTACCCCGGTCCTTCCTGAAGTTTTACACAAACTTATAACCTTACCCCGGTTCATCCTGAAGTTTTACACAAACTTATCTAAGAGTAACCTTACCCAGGTTCTTTTTGAAGTTTTACACGAACTCATCACGAAGTAACCCTACCATCCAGGTTCCTTCTCACAGCCCTACTATCTAGGCTTTCATGTCGGAGTAACCCTACTATCCAGGTTCCTTCTTATAGCCCTACTATCCAGGCTTTCGTATCGAAGTAACCCTACTATCCAGGCTTTCATATCGAAGTAACCCTACTATCCAGGTTCCTTCTTATAGCCCTACTGTCCAGGCTTTCATACCGAAGTAACCCTACTATCCATGTTCCTTCTCACAGCCCTACTATCTAGGCTTTCATACCGAAGTAACCCTATCATCCAGGTTCCTTCTTGCAGCCCTACTATCCAGGCTTCCGTATCAAAGTAACCCTACTATCCAGGTTCCTTCTCATAACCTTACTATCCAGGTTCCTCCTCTCTTATCCCTGAGCAGTGGTCCAACATTATAAGACCGGGACCCGATCAAATATGATTGGTTTCGCGTTTCCCCAGTAAGTCGCGGTGCAACATATAGTCCGACAAGATACGCAGTACACTTCCGCTTCCTCAGGACGAAGTTATTCCCCAGTAGAGTAACGGACAACTGAAGTTCCTAAAACTCTATTTTTCCCCAGGATAGGAAATCAACATCCCCTAGATGGCATCTTTAAGCCCATCTCCGACGATTCTCCGTCACATCCAGGATGGAATCTTTAAGCCCATCTTCGATAATCTTCTATCATCAACTTCCGAATGGCATCTGTAAGTCCATTCCCGATATCACAAGTCAAGTGCCACTTCATGCGATTGCAAATTTCTGGGCACTTTAGTGTTCAATCATCTTCCACCTTCAGATCACGAAAGGCAGCGCAACCAATCTACATCATCAGGTTTAAGAAGATTGAATAGGGGCAGCTGTTGTACCATAAAATTTCCCCTCTCATTTTACTCAACAAATTTCAAGTGAGGTCCCCAAGTTGCTCAAGGAAGTCCAAGAGTCGACCAGACAAACTCTCTCCTAAGGCAGTGCACCTCAAAATTAGGGTTTCTAATTTCATCAAGATGGGTGGATCACAAATGGCTCAAATGCTTTCCAAGGTTTTAATATGTTCTCAAGACCCTACATGTCAAGTTTCATGCCTTGCACAAGAAGTTTGCCCAGCCAACTGCTCAGATGCTTGAGAATCGACTGTACTAGGTCAAAAGTCAATTGTGGCCCACATACAGTCAAACCTCAATATTTTTGGTAAACATCAACATTTTGAAGTTATATCCATAATTTTATCAAGGGTTAATCATGATTCCTCAAGGAACGCTCCAAATTCATCAAAACCCAAAAGTTGCTAAGTTAGGGGTTCTTAGTAAAAGTCAACCCAACTTTGACAAGGCATAACTTCTTCATACTTTATCAGAAATTTTCCATCCAAAGCTCATTTTGAAGAGGATACAATTTCCTACAATTCATCTTCAGCTCACAAGTTCAGAATATGCACTCATAGAAAGATATGAATTTTGACATTATAGGTCCTTTTGAAAAGTCAACAAAAACACCTTTTGGGTCAAAGCTTCATACATGAACATGGAAGACCCAATTGATATGAGACCAAAAGGGTTGCTTAGGGGACATCCTAAGATTTCTAAAAAGTCAAAGAACATCTTACTAGGGTCAAAATTGAGAGAGATATGCCTTGTCAAAGTTGACCTTTTTTGCAAAATTGTCAAAAGTCAACATTGATCAAATTTGCAGTTTTTCCAAAGCGCCCATGTTTTCTTGCTTGAAACATGTTTCTAATAAGACCCACGACCCCTGAGCTTTTCCACCTATTTTTTTATTACTTTTATCATTATTTTTATTTTTTATTCAATTAAATCAAAATAAATAAAATTAAATGACAAAAAAAATGAAAACTAATCAAATCTTGGGATTTTTATGCATATTCTGAGTCCATGTACGGCTAGAATGCCAACCAAATCGTGCAAGTTTCATTTGGGTTGAAAAAGATTGTATTGAAGCTAGTTTTGGAAAGAAATCATACATGAGGAAATCAAATCCAATCTTCCTAATTTGCCAAGATTTGAATACTTTTTGTTGACCTAATTCAGTGCACTACATATACATAACAATTCCAAGGCACAAAAACAAGGGTTGATCGTGTGAAACAGCAAGGGCAAGTTTCAACTTTTTGTCAAAAAATCTCAAATCGGATTCCATACCACAACCATCCTCAAGGAGATTTAAGGATTGCAACATGTTCCTGGACACCTCCAGAAGATTTTCCAACCCTTTCCAAGCTCTGAAGCATCCAGAATCACGTTCCATAAGCATCACAATTTGCACTAAGAACTCAAATCCGATTTCTATGATTTACGCATTATAAATGTATTTTACTCATATATTTGTGTCCAACATCATGTTTGCAATGTTTTTGGATAGTTTGATTTAAGTTACAGTGCAGGAACAAGCTTTTTCCATTGCTAGGGTTTTGGGCTCCAATTTGGGGTTTTGTGATTTAAGCAAAATTAGGCTTGATAATGCGTACCATGATGATCAGAGCTTCAAAACCAGTTGATTCATGGTCCCTAATTGAATTTATATTTCGTATGCTTGATTATTGAATAACACAGGTTTTTAGCAATAGACTTGCGTCTGTAGGTAAAGGTTCAGAAACCTAAAACGGCAGTTTCTGGGAAGAAGACAGTGATGTGGCAACGTCCCACTGGTTAGTTTGAATGTTGGCGCGTTTTTGTTCTGGGCATAATGCATTTTTTATCATATTATATTTTGATTATTTTTGTTAACAAAAGGCCAGATGGCCCAGTGGCATGCATGAAGGTTGATAAGGCGTTGTATATGAGAGGTCAGGGGTTCAACCCATGCCTCCAACATCTTCTATTTTTCTTCCAATTTCCTTGCAGATCCAGCACACCTCACCTTCTGAGGGTCATCATCTTCTGGATCCATCTCCAGCCAGATCCAGTGCACCTCATCTTATGAGGATCATCATCTTCTAGATCCGTCTCCAGCCAGATCCAGCACACCACACCTTCTACGGATCATCATCTTCTGGATCCGTCTCCAGCCAGATCCAGCACACCTCACCTTCTGAGGATCATCATCTTCTGGATCTGTCTCCATCCAGATCCAGCACACCTCACCTTCTGAGGATCATCATCTTCTGGATTCGTCTCAAGCCAAATCCAACACACCTCACCTTCTGAGGATCATCATCCTCTGGATCTATCTTCAGCCAGATCATCATCCTCTTGATCCATCTCCAGCCAGATCCAACGCCAGCATACACAGGTCCAACATGAGCCCCCAGAAGATGGTCTCATTGGATCAGGTGCCAGACTCTGGGCCATCCTTCTGGGGTTCAGAAGGTCAGCATGCACTCCCAATCTGCTTCATCACTCTAGGCCCATTCTTTTTCTCTTCTTTATTTATTTCTCTTGTTTTAATTATTTTTGTTTATTTGTTTTTCACCAAAAATTAATTATTTTTTAATTAATCATAAAACCAACAAATCACAAAAATCACAAAAAGACTTATTTTCTTAATAAATATTTTCCTTTAATTAATTAATTTAATTAAATTAGGGAAATTAAATCTTATATTTGTAATTAAAATCAATTAGTAATTAGGGTTTACTTTTGTATGATAATTAATTTCTTCTTCAAAAATAACTTAAATATTTTCTCAAATTAGATTTTTTAGGTTTTATAATCGTCCTCGCATTTAATTCATCGTGCGTATTTTAATTACGTTTTATTATTATTGTAATTGCTCCGAGGTTGTAATAGACTGAATTAGGTTTTAATTCCGCATTTTATTTTCAGTCAAAAATAATTCTGTATCTGCGAAAGCCTTGTAATAGCTAGGCTTTACTTCCTCGCACTTTTAATTTTCGCAATCTTTAACAGTTAGATGTATGGCTAATAGGATTGTATGGCAAGAATGCATGAAAAATTAAAATAGTTAGAAAACCATAATGTGCAAAGATAACATTAACTGAAAAAGCACACTTGCACATGCTCACTCTTAGGGTATACTCTCACTCTGGTTGCCTTCGCTAAATGGTCATGAAGCATAGGATGTTTTAGAGGCTATCCTCTATGTCCCAAAAGATCAAATTGTCCCATTCGAATGTTGCCTCGGAAATGTTGCCTCGGAAAAGATCTTTAGGACTCTAGGATGGTTACTAAGGTGTCCTAACATTGCTTTTGTGATCGTACGTCCCTTTCGAATGTCCCTGACAACTCCAACGACAGTGCTACCTACTCCTTAATAGTGGAATAGCGTTGTCTAGAGGAAATAAAATAGAAACGATATTTTTTCGAGTAGGTTGATGCTAGTAGGTACTTGCTCAAAACAAATCCTTTCACACAAACACTTTTCAAAACAAATTTTTAAAACAAACTTCGTCACATCCTTGAGGACTGATACAAGGGTTATCATGAAGTAAAAACATTTTCAAGACAATCATACCCAAGAAATTTGAAAAATGAGCAAGTACCTAAGAGCCCATGGAAAACCAGGGATAAAAAGGGTGCTAACACCTTCCCTTTCTATAGTCTACCCCCCGTACTTAGAAATATCTCAAAAAAAAGGTTTTTTCTGTTCTTTTTACTTTTCTTGATTGGATGAAATAAAAGTCGGTGGTGACTCTTGCTTACCACGACATTTTGCAAACACAAAACGCAAAACGCAAACTAGTATTAAACAGTCGGTTCTGCCACCGTATCACACCTTGGATCCTTCAGAATTTGAACGCGTGTTCAGCATCAGAAGGTAGCTTGTGAAAGGATGATAGGTGTTTGATGGTGTGAACTGCACACCTCTATCCTTGAAATGAAAAGTTCAGATCTTCATAGATAGATTATGAGGCAATGGTACTCCTAACTTCTAAAGATAAGTTGATCAGATGTTCACAGAAAACAATAAAATTCTGAGGGTTAGAATATGCGAATAAAACATTTTATTCTGGACACTATTTCATGCTGAGATGTTTTAGAATGAAATTGAATCTATCTTCAGAAAGGGGTTTTTTAAACACATCATCCCATTGATGGTCTGTGTCGATAAATTTTAAAGTAAGAATTCCTTTCTGAATATTGTCCCTAATAAAGTGATGTTTTATTTCTATATGCTTAACCCTAGAATGCAAAATGGGATTTCTGGATAGACATATGGAAGAAGTGTTATCACAGAAGATAGGAATGTTACTCTCAAATATGTTGAAGTCTTCAAGTTGACTTTTCATCCAGAGCATTTGAGTGCTACATCCAGCAGCTGCTATGTCTTCAACTTCTTCTATTGACAACGCTATTACGGGCTGTCTCTTGCTGGTCCATGAGATCAGGTTGTCTCCCAGAAACTGGCATCTTCCAGAAGTGCTTTTACGCTCTACTCTGTCTCCAGCAAAATCAGCATCACAGTATCCTACTAAGTTGTATTCATTGGATTTTCTATAAAACAAGCCCAGATTAGTAGTACCTTTTAGATACTTGAAAATTTGCTTAACTGCTGTTAAGTGAGACTCTCTAGGATCTGATTAGAATCTAGCACATAAGCAAAAAACTGAATAAAATATCAGGCATTGAAGCCGTCAGATAAAGGAGATATCCAATCATACCTCTAGATTTTCTGTTCTACCTTTTTACTTACCTCTTCCTTTTCCAGAATGCACGTGGGATGCATTGGAGTCTTTGTGGGCTTACATTTTGAGAGGTCAAATTTCTTCAGAAGTTCTCTGACATATTTTCTCTGATGAATGTAAGTTCCTTCTGGAGTTTGGTTTATCTGAATGCCCAGAAAGAATTTAAGTTCCCCCATTAAGCTCATCTCAAACTCTGCATGCATGCACTTAGCAAATTCTCTTCCCAGAGAAGGTTTAGTGGATCCAAAAATGATATCATCTACGTAAATCTGACAAACTAAAATGTCATTCTTAAATGTCTTACAAAACAAGGTTGTGTCCACTTTCCCTCTAGTGAATTCCTTTTCTAACAAGAAGTTACTTAGCCTTTCATACCAAGCTCTGGGAGCTTGTTTCAGACCATAGAGTGGCTTCTTTAGTTTGAACACATATTCTGGGTGTTTGGAATTTTCAAACCCAGGGGGTTGGTGCACATATACCTCTTCATAAATGTAACCATTTAAGAATGCACTTTTGACATCCATATAATACAGAGTGATGCCATTATTTACAGCAAAAGAGATTAAGAGTCAGATAAATTCTAACCTGGCGACTGGAGCAAAGGTTTCTGTATAGTATATCCCCTCTTGCTGACTATAACCTTGTGCCACCAGTCGAGCCTTGTTTTTGATGACTTCTCCTTGCTCATTCAGTTTGTTTCTAAACACCCACTTTGTTCCAATGACATTGAATCCTTTTGGTTTGGGAACCAAATCCCATACGTCACTTCTGGTGAACTTGTTTAATTCCTCCTGCATTGCCAGAATCCAGTCATTGTCCAGAAGAGCTTCATCAATTGTTGTTGGTTCAATCAGTGAGACCAATCCAATGAGGGATTCTTCAGAGTTTCTGAATGTTGATCTCCTTTTGATTGGATCATCCTTCTTTCCCAGAATCTTATCTTCTGGGTGAGCTATGCTGCTTATGGATAACCTTTTCTGGAGTTGATCAACAGAAGGTACTGAAGCACTTGTAACATTTCTTTCTGAAGTTGTTAGAGCGTCTCTGTTAGGAACTTCTGATGAGTTGTCTTCAGCACCTGTGAATTCAACTTCTATATCTGCAAAATATTCATTTTGCTTTGACTTTGAGGGCCAAGCTTATCATCAAATCTAACACTGATTGACTCTTCAACAGTCTGTTTCTGTATTGTATACTTTGTACCCTCTTGAGCGTTCAAAGTATTGTAACATAATACACTTCTGTGCTTTAAAGTTAAACTTGTTCAGATGATCTTTAGTATTCAGAATAAAGCATGTGCATCCAAAAGGATGGAAATAAGAAATGTTGGGCTTTCTGTTCTTCCACAATTCATATGGAGTCTTTTCCAGAATAGGTGTTATAGAGATTCTATTCTGAATATAACATGTTTTGTTAATTGCTTCTGCCCAAAAGATCTTAGCAATGTTAGTCTCATTGATCATGGTTCTGGCCATTTCTTGCAATGTTCTGTTTTTTCGTTCTACAACTCCATTTTGTTG
This sequence comes from Vicia faba, assembly GCA_948472305.1. NCBI lineage: Eukaryota > Viridiplantae > Streptophyta > Magnoliopsida > Fabales > Fabaceae > Vicia > Vicia faba. Next base: position 541,168,011 of record OX451736.1, read on the forward strand.
GGGAGTTCTAGGACAAGAGAAGTCATGCGAAATTCCTTTTTCATTAAAAAATGTTTCAAGTTTTTTATCTTCAAATTCTCCACCATGATCACTTCTGACTTTGACAATTCTAAGATCCTTTTCATTCTAAACTTGGTTACAGAATGCAACAAACACAGAATGTGACTCTTCCTTGTGTCTTAAGAACTTTACCCATGTCCATCTGCTATAGTCATCTACGATCACTAACCCATACTTCTTGCCACTGACAGACGCTGTTTTCACTGGTCTAAATAAGTCTATGTGCAGAAGTTCTAATGGCATATAGGTGGAAACAACATTTTTAGCTTTAAAAGCAGGTTTTGCAAATTTGCCTTTCTGACATGCTTCACACAGAGCATCTGAGCTGAACTTCAGATTAGGAAGTCCTCTGACCAGATTGAGTTTGTTAATTTGAGATATTCTTCTCATACTAACATGACCCAATCTTCTGTTCCAGACTCATTGCTCGTTGTTAACAGAAAGAAGGCATTTTACATTCTGACTTTTTAGTTCAGAAAATTTTATCTTATAAATGTTGTTTTTCCTCTTTCCATTAAATAGGATAGTTCCATCTTTCTGACTAACAGATTTTCATGAATTTTGATTAAAGATTATATGATAACCGTTATCACTTAATTGACTTATAGATAACATGTTATGCATCAATCCATCAACTAAAAGCACATTATTAATAGAAGGAATATTACCATTACCTATTATTCCAGAGCCAATGATCTTCCCTCTTTGGTTTCCTCCAAAGCCCATGTAGCCTCCAGGTTTAAGTTCCAGGCTTTGGAACATATGCTTTCTTCCCGTCATGTGTCGAGAGCATCCAGAGTCCAGGTACCATGACCGGTGTTTTAGCCTTGCTGCTAAAGATATCTGCTACATATATAATTTTATCCTTAGGTACCCATATCTTTTTGGGTCCTAGTTTATTAGTTTTACCAAAATTCTATTTTAATTTTGGTTTGGCAGAATAATCATTACTAGTGTATTTAATGTCATGTGTGTGCCCGTATGTGAAGTGTGATTTTAGTGGTGTGCGTTTTATACCAAGGTCCATGACTTTCTTAGGTGGAGATACCTTACCTTGGTATCCTATTCCTTTTCTGCCATTTCTACTATCTCCATAGATCATTGAAGCCATCTTGCTTCTATCTATGTTTTTAGCCAGAAACTTCTGAAAGTTGTGATCATACTCTTTGATGATCTTATCATCATTACTCGGAGTCTCTGAGATTATTTCATTCTGAGAGTTTTGTAAATCATTTTCTAATTTTAAAATATTTTCTTTTAACTCAGAATTTTTTAATCTAAGACTCTCAGTTCTTTAAGAATCAAAGACAAGATCCTTTTTTAGGTTCTTGAATTTGACTCTGATCTACTGATACCTTTCCAGAATTTCATTCAGACTTTCTACAAGTTCAGCTTTAGTAAAATTAACATGAGAAATCAGGGAATACCTCTTCTGTGTCTGATTCTGAGTCTGAACTAGAGGCTTCGTTGTCTTCTGTTACATTTTCCATAAGAGAGATGTTGGCTCTTTCATCATATGACTCTGAGTCAGCATCAAAAGTGTTTGAATCGTCCCATGTTGCCATGAGGCTTTTCTTCTTCTCCTTGAAGAACTTCTTTTTGGGCTTCTCCTTCTGAAGCCTCGGACAGTCACTTTTGTAGTGCCCTTGTTCATTGCACTCATAACAGATGATGTCTTTGTTATTTGACTTTCTGTGATCGGAGGAAGCTTCAGATCTTCTGTGTCCAGAGGAGGACTCAGACTTTCTATATTTAGAGGAGGATTCATTCTGATTCTCTGATCTTCTCGGGTTTCTGAATTTTCTTTGTTTCTACTTCCACAGCTGATTGACCCTTTTGGAGAGAAGAGACAATTCGTCTTCTTCGGATGAGGATCCATCAGAATTTTCTTCCATAGCCTACAAAACCTTAGAATCCGATTTTTTGTTAGATTTTAACGCTAGAGGCTTACCTTGCTTCTGAGGCTCGTCTTCTTCTAGCTCTATCTCATTACTTTTGAGGGAGCTAACAAGTTCCTCCAGAGATATCTTGTTGAGATCTTTAGCCAGCTTAAGTGCAGTGACCATTGGCCTCCATTGCTTTGGTAGACTTCTGATGATCTTCTTTACGTGATCAGCAGTAGAATATCCTTTGTCAAGAACTTTCATCCCAACAACAATAATTTGGAATCTTGAGAACATTGCTTCTATGGATTCACTGTCTTCCATCTTGAATGCTTTGTATTTCTGAATGAGCACAAGGGACTTGGTTTCTTTAACTTGTATGTTGCCTTCATGCGTCATTCTCAGAGAGTCAAACATGTTTTTGGTTGTCTCTCTGTTTGAGATCTTCTCATATTCTGAGTATGAGATAGCACTGAGAAGTATTGTTCTGGCTTTATGATGGTTTCTGAAATCACGCTTTTGCTGGTCAGACATCCTCTTTCTATGTATCTTCTGACCACTTTCATCCACAGGATGTGTGTATCCATCAATTACCATGTCCTATATATCAGCATCATGAGCCAGAAAGAAGCTCTCAATTCTGTCTTTCCAGTAGTCAAAATTTTCTCCATCAAAGACTGGAGGTTTTCCGCTGATTCTGTCCTTGTCCTCGTGATAGTCATTGCTGATGTTTTAGCTTGGTCCCACCATAGTGTTTTTCTAAAGCTTGTATCTTGTACTGACACGGTTAAGTGTATGAACTCAGAACCAGGCGCTCTGATGCCAATTGAAGAAGTGAAAAACACAAGAAGGGGGGGTTGAATTGAAACTTAAAAACAAAGCAGTAGACACGATATTTTTATCCTGGTTCGTTTGATCTCAAAATACTCCAGTCCACCCGCCAAGTTGATTTCGCCTTTCTCCAACAAGGACTTAATTAACTAATCAAAACTGATTACAATACTACTTTGACAACTTCCAAAGTCTTCTTGAGTACAACCACAACCCGGTTTATCTCAAGGAAAACTAGCTTAATCAAAAGAAAATAATTTACTGTGTACTGTTGTTTTTCGTTACAAAAACTATATCACTACTGTGATTTTACACAATTTGAGCGTATAAGAGAATATGAATATTTGCAGCGTTTAAGATGTATGAGCAGTCCTATATCAAAAAATCGTAAATGATTTGTCCTTTAAGCTTGTTTATATAGCGTGGAAATCTTGTCCAAAATAAAGCGTGATGATGGACACTTAATGCAATTTCCATATTAAGAAGAATCTTGTCTGAATGAAGCCGTTGCATATGATACTGTCTTAATTGAAAAGTAACACTTCAGAACTAGAATCTTGCATGCTGCTTTTACTTCAGAACTTTGATGACTCAGAGATGTGAAGATCTGATGGTATATTAGACTTCTTCTCAGAGTCAGAGTATCTTTTACTTTAATGTAGATTCTGATCATCATTCTTCAGAACATTCTGATTAGCTCAGCTTGAAAGCTTCTGTAGCTTAACTTCTGATGTTGTTTCAGTCAGAACTTCTGCATACAAAATAACACAAATTTAGAGTGCATATTTGTTATTTGTATTTGTTATCATCAAAACTCTAATTAAGGGTTGTAGAATCAAACTATGTTCTAACAAGAAGTTGAACTTTGATCAACATCTTTGATTGGAGAACTTCGTATCTGTGGGTGTCCTTCCACGAGAATCAAGCTCACCATGTCAAGTGGGTCATAGTCCTTAACTCAAGTTACTGTGCTTTGGTCTTGACGGCGTTTGATTAGAGAGTGAATCCTTTTACCCCTTGATAAGCGTCTGGTTCAACATGACCCTGCATCATAGGCCCTTGAGATCCTTGAAATGGTTATTGAAAATTCTATGGTATGATGTCATGATGTTATGTACAAGTATGCAAAGCAAGCAAGTTGTTATGTGAAAATGGTCATATACACACAAAGCAGACAAGTCCTTAGGTTTAGGCTCGCATGGAGTTTTTAGGTGTTGTACCCCAAAATTTCCCCTCTCATCCTTCAGGAATTCATCCTAAATTCTCAAATTTTCTCTTGAAACAATGCCAAGCCCTTTATTATCATTCCTTTCCAAGTAAACAATTTACAAGAATAAAATATTCATTTGCAAGCTTAAAAGGCAAAACTTTTGCCTTGGAAAAGTTAAATTCTAAATACTTAGAATTTTCTCTAAAAAAGGGGGGGGGGGGGGTTAAGAAGAAAATGGCACTTCAGAACTTCTGAACCAACCTCCAGGCAGAAACAGTCAGAAGTTGCAAACTTGGCTCAGCATATAACATTCAGTCAGAACATGGCTCTTTCAGCAGTTACGCAAAGTTCAACCATAGTTTGTTGGAGAAATGTAAAGAAGGTAACAAAACCTGAAACTCCTTCAGAATGTAATTGGATCAAAAGGTAATGGGATCAGCAGATTGGGTAAAATACTGAAGCAGGATCACTAAGTCCAGAGTCTTTAAAGGCATATCAAAGGAGTATACTGGAAAACTCTCAGAACTTGCTGAGACAGCAAGAGGCCAAGGTCAGAACATAGTTTACATTGTTTTTGGTGAAGCAGAACTGCTGGCTCAGGTTGTAGGTAATGATGCAAAATCTCCTATTACAAGATTTTTGATGTTGATAAATCTCATCACCATTTAATGCTCATTAATGCTCACAACCACTCCTGAGCATTCATCCAAGAGGTCTCTCCATGTGTGGCTTGTTGAACACCTTTGTGCAGGTTTAGGCATGGGTCTATGCGCCACTTTTCGTCTATAGGTGTCACTTATCCTCAATCCTTGCTTACTGTTCCAGCCTAGGCTGAAAAGCTGTCCATCATCACAACTTTTCATGAACTTCCTTCAAAGACAAGTTAACCTCTCCTGCATAGTATTGGTGCCATTTAACGTTCAAAAATCCATAAAGCCTTCCCTATAAATAGGACGCCATTGTCCATCACAAGGGACGTGAAAAAACATCCAGAAAAAATTTCTAGAAGAGGAATAGAAAACTCTAGTAAGAAAAAAAAACTTTGTGAATCTCTTTCCAAAAATCCCTGGTATTTTCACAAACTTTGAGCTTCCTGCCTCCAAACTTCATCAATACCCAGTTTGCTTTGTGACCAAAGAACACCCATACAGTTTCTGACCATACATACACATACTTTTTTTTCATCCACCCATCCTAAAAAAAGAACCTGTCCAGAATACCATCAGAGCTAAAGCTAGCTCCCACTCACAGATTTTTTTCAACAGCCAGGTAAGCACCTGCTGACTTTCATCACGTTGCTAAGCATCATCAGCTTTGCATGCTCAATAAACACCATGTAAATATCATGTTGCTGCTGTATGCGTTCTGAGGATTTTCATACCTCTGAATGCTTAAGTAGGAAGTGAATCAGTGTAGGACCTACCTGTGACCTTGTTGGTTCTATCCTCTGAAACACTTTGACACCTGCTGAGACCGTCCTAGACATGCCTTCTGTTTTGTGGAAAAATAATAAAACTGCAGATGTTCTGGCTAGCACATGGAGAAGCCAAGTTCTGACTTTGACGTTAGCACATCTGAAGCCTGTTTTGCTGTCAATAATATCAGAACTTCTGAAAATTATTGTATTGCCAGCTGGGTTAGAACTTCTAACTTCCCCACTAACAAACTGTTATCTTGCAGCGCATGGGGGTCAGAACTTCTGACCTTCCCACTAACAGGTTTCTGTTTTGCAGGTGCCAGAGTTAGAAGTTTTGACTCATACAGTTTCACTAACAGGTTGATAATCTTGCAGCATGCCTGGGTCATAACTTCTGACTTCCTCTCAGCAGCGCGCTAGCCCTCTCTCTCTTTCTCTTTTTCTTCCCCTTGTTATTTTCTTTTCTTGTCTATTTTTCTCGTTGAACCACCCCCATGTACAAATGTGTATCCCCCATCCCCTAAATATTGTAATAGTGTAGGACTTTACATTTCCGCACTTTATTGCTTTCAAATGTAAATGCTAGTAATTAGGATATGTATGGCAAGATAAAATCAATGAAATAGAAAATCCTAATTCAAGATAAAATCTTGCATGCAATAAAACACACTTGCACATGAACACCCCTTAAGGTATCTCCACTTGGTTGCCTAAACAAATGGCCATGATATGCATGTTGAGTATCTTGGCAAAACACATCAAACGAAAAGATCATAGTCCCTCGATGACGCTATCTTGGTTGCCTATACAAAATGATCTAGTCCCTCAGAAAATTCCTAAAGATACTTGGCAATGTTGCTATCATGGTCAATACGATGACCCATGCCTGTCCCGTTTAACATCCTAATACAAGGTTGTTTACCAAATACAATGGTAAAACAACACTGTCAAAAGGGTTAAAATTGTGTAGGAAAGATCTTTGAGTAACGTAGGGTAGACAACTCTTAGTTACTTGATCAAAACTTGCAAAACATCCTTGCTATTTTCAAACACACTTCACAACACAATCCAAAAACATTTCTAAAAAAAAACAAACTTTCAAAACATTGAAATATCTTTTCAAAGACAATACACCTTTGTATACATTCAAACAAGAATCATTACAAAGGTTGCCACAACGATGGCCTCTTTTCAAAAGAATTTTCATAAACCACACACAAAGCACCATTTCGAACAAATTGAAAAGCAAACGCAAGTGATCTAAACAAGTAACTAAGAGCCCATGGAAAACCATGGATGAAAAGGGTGCTAGCACTTTCCCTTTTCATAATCTACTCCTCGAACCCAAGAAAACGTCTCAAAGGTCTTTCCTGTCCTTTTTGAAATTTCCTTAGGATAAAATAAAAAGTCGGTGACGACTCTTGCTAAACCGAAACATTTGCGAACACAAACGCAAAACCTCAAGTCAGTTCTCCCACCGTATCACAGAACTGCCGACTCTGCTAGGGAATATCTCTAAAAGTGGAGTAACCTTAGGGTTTAAATCACCTTTGCATGCTTATCTTGTTTTCTTTGATTGCTTTACATTTGTTTCTCTTGTTTGGTCTTGAAATCCTCTACCCGTATTTGTGAAACATTCATAGGTAAATAGCAATACGTTGTGGAAACTGTGCGGGGTATACCGACATGGTTGAAGCAATAGCTATATTAGTGCGACATATTTGTGAGTACCGGTAGCCTTTGAGTCAATCAAAGAGAATACGGGGCGGCTGAGTGATGTCATGAAGCACTAATGAACTCTTAGAACCTTACTTGACCATCTTGGCCTTTATTAGGGGTAGTGAGATGACCAGCTTTGGTATAGTCCGAAGTTGGTAGATACTCGATACTACACTCATTGAGGGTTGTTTTCTTGGAATATTTTGGTCGCTAGTTAAGTGGATAAACCAAAACAATGAACACAAAAAATAATCCAGTGATATTGAGCTCCTTAGAACCCGGTTACTATTTATAGGACCGGTTTGAGCCAACTAACTTCAAGAGGGTACTTACCTATGAAACCTCATGCAAGCCTGAAACTAGGATCTTGTGTGACTTGTTTGTACATGTGCTTGTGCATACATCATGAACATCATAAAGCATCATATGCATCCACTAACCATTTCAAGGGTTTGGATCTTCATCTTTGTTCTTGTTTTGTAGGTCATGGAATCTCTTCGCAGGAAAACAATTCAAGTCAACCTTGTGAGAATCCCTCCTCAACTCAAGGATCTTACTTCCAAGATTCCAGAGAATTCTCTCTTCAGTGAAAGACATGGTTGACTTCTCAACTTGGTCAACTCCAACATTAAAGAAGACATGGTGAAAGTTCTCTTCCAGTTCTTTGACCCCCTACACCACTGTTTCACATTCCCTGATTACCAACTACTACCTACTTTGGAGGAATTTTCTCAACTCCTGAGAATTACTATTCTTCACCAACTACCCTACAACGGTACGGAAAAAGAACCAAAGCCTGAAGATGTTGCTCAAGCATTACACTTGCAACCATCTGATATCAAGGGTCATTGGGAAACCAGAAGTGGTGTCAAGGGTTTCTTGGCAAAGTTTCTGTTTGAGAAGGCACAAGACTGCTGGAAATCTCTAGATCTACAAGATTTTGAGGAGATTGTAGCACTTCTCATCTATGGGTTGGTCTTGTTCCCAAACCCTGATCAACTTATAGATGTGAATGTTGTCAAGATTTTCATATCTCGGAATCCTGTACCTACATTGCTTGGGGACATCCTACACTCATTTTACACACGAACAATGAGGAAAAAAGGTGTTCTCATGTGCTGTACTCCTCTTCTAGCAAGGTGGTTTATTTCTCACCTTCCACAATCAGTTTTGAAGAATGAGCAGGGTTTAAGGTGGTCACAACAATTGATGACCCTCACACATTCTGATGTACATTGGTGTTCTCGGTCCAGAAAAAATTTCATCATCATTGCTCATTGTGGGGAATTCCCTAATTTCCCACTACTTGGCATTAGGGGATGCATTACCTACAACCCCTGTCTAGCTTTGAGACAGTTTGGATATTCTCTGAGGGATGGCCCTCATGACATGTTGATCCCTGACTTGGTTTTTGACTTCGACAACAACGCTCAAGGACTTTGACAAAGGTTTATCTATAATGAAAGTTCCGGCATCTTGAAGTCCAACTGATTTGTGATCAGTACGGAAATGTTGCAGCTTTACACAGCCGTGATTGCAGTGTTCAACGAAGGCATCAAAAGGTATGAAAATTTTCTGTTACTAGTTACTACACCAAATTGTCACGATGGAATGAATCTCGATAATGACATAATCAATCATCTGGAACAGATTATTAAGGAGGGTCCGATTACTGTAGCACCCCCAGAAACGGTGAAAGAACTTGAACAAGCGGCTAGAAGATTAGCTATATCTGTAAATTATGTTGGGGCAGCTACAGTTGAGTATCTTTATAGCATGGAAACTGGCGAGTTCTACTTTTTAGAGCTGAACCCCCGTCTACAGGTGTTGTACTATAACCTTGATTTTAGGCACACCATAATTAATTTGTTTTTCTCTTATGGCTTGATTGCTTCTCCTTCTGACCTTGACATAGGAACTTTATCTTAGTATTTTGTTGCCATGTTTCTAATATTTCCTGATGTTGTTTTGCATTTATTGATATATAGGTTGAGCATCCTGTTACTGAATGGATAGCTGAGATAAATCTGCCAGCAGCACAAGTTGCCGTTGGGATGGGTATCCCTCTCTGGCAAATTCCCGGTATAGCTTCAGATATAATATTTTTACTATTATTGCTTTCACACATATATTTCACGAGTCTCACACTCATACTTAACAGAGATTAGGCGTTTCTATGGGATGGAACATGGTGGAGGGAATGATGCTTGGAGGAAAACATCAGTTTTAGCTACCCCTTTTGATTTTGACAAAGCACAGTCTACAAAGCCAAAGGGTCACTGTGTGGCTGTGCGAGTGACTAGTGAGGACCCCGATGATGGTTTTAAGCCTACAGGCGGGAAAGTGCAGGTTAACTGCTATATCCAACAGAAATTTCATCTTTAATTCATTCATCGCATAATATATACTGAATTAAAATATTTTTACAGGAGTACAACTTTAAAAGCAAACCAAATGTTTGGGCTTACTTCTCTGTTAAGGTAAATCTTCTATCTCTTTGTTAGTACTTTTAATTTGATTGGCGAGGCACTAAATTTTGGCAATTATATGTTTGCAGTCTGGAGGAGGAATCCATGAATTTTCAGATTCTCAATTTGGTATGCAGTAACTTTGATCGAGAAATTGCAGATTCTAGGCTATCATGTTGATATTTTAATGTATAGATATATATTTTTTCAGCAGCTAATATCATAAGTTTTAACACAGGACATGTTTTTGCCTTTGGAGAATCGAGGGCTTTAGCAATTGCAAATATGGTTTTGGGGCTGAAGGAAATTCAAATTCGAGGAGAAATTCGTACTAACGTTGATTATACAATTGATCTTTTGAATGTAAATTTTTATCATGATGACAAGGTAATGAAGTTTTGTAAAACAGGTTGATGTAAATGGACCATTTACTGCTCCAGTATACCAGTTTCTGAAATCAAGTTCCGGGGGATTTTTTGGTGATCTTGTCAAGTGGAATCTTAATTAAAATAGGAGAGAATCTTAATTTAGCAACTCGGTATGCTATGATATTACTGTATTTGTGATTTCAATAAGACAGGTATATTATTTTGACGCATTTAAAGTTAAATTTTATGAGTATTATTTTAAAGATTATTATTTTAATACCTTTTTTTAGGGATTGGAATCACCCGCTGATGGTAGACGTTCATCTGAGTCTAGCTACCGTATTGGAGATAATGGAACTTCAGGGGGGACAAATTAGACTTTGCTATGATCGAGATAATTAGATTGTGAACTTTCTCATGTATTTTTGGCATAATGATACTTATTATTATAAGATTAGGAATTGATATATTTTGGGTTTTTTGTACTACTTGACATGATTATGGAACTCGCATTTTACATGATTATGGAACACACATTTTTTTGGATATTATAATGCTTATTTGATGTTAAATATTTTTTATTGAAATTATTTTTACTATATTACAAAGTGATAGAAAATAAAACAAAAAATAATACTATAAATAAATATATTAAAGAAGAAATAATTTAAAGAAAAAAATAACACAAAAAAAAACTATATTTAAAATTTTTTACATAGATAATAATTTAAATAAAAAATATATATAATAGAAAAATAAAAAAAAATCAAGACATAAACAAAAGTCATGGCGACAGTACCGAACCGTCGTAATCAACAATTAAAAATAATCAACAAAAGTCATGACGGTATCGAACCGTCGCCATAAACAATTTAATCAATTTCAAAAGATATTCACGACAGTATCGAACCGTCGCCATCAATAATTAAAAGAAACTCAAAAGATAGTCACGACGGTACCAACCCGTCGTAAACTTGAACGACAGTTTTTGTAACCGTCGCGAAATAGGTTGGGGACACACACTTCTGCGACGGTAAAGCAACAGTCGTGGAAAGCAAATTGCGACGGTTTTAACCGTCATAATCTACAAAAATACTTGTCGCAATCTGCCAATTTTCTTGTAGTGAGTATACTACCAAAAAAGCTATAAAGGGGAGTGTACTCGCTGACCATCTAGCTCATCAAGCCGTCGAAGATTACCAATCTATGAGATTCGATTTCCCTGACAAGGACATCATGACAATGGATAACATTGAAGGTAACGGACCGTATGACGGACCTGAACAAGGATCCCGATGGACCCTGTACTTTTATGGTGCTTCAAATGCACTTGGCAACGGTATCGGTGCAGTACTCATTTCTCCGGAAGGTTGCCATACACCCTTCACTGCCCGACTTTGCTTCAGCTGTACCAACAACATGGATGAATATGAAGCTTGCATCTTTGGTCTCAAGGCTGCTATAGACTTGGGAATCAAATCTTTGGTCGTATTTGGGGACTCAGCTTTGGTTATCAATCAAATCAAAGGAGAGTAGGACACTAGACATCCTAATCTTATCCCATACAAAGAACATGTCCTGACATTGTTGCCTCATTTTGAGCAGATTACCTTTGAGCACTTCTCGCGAGAAGAAAATCAGCTAGCAGATGCTCTGGCTACAATGTCTTCCATGTTTAAACTCAATTGGGATAATGAGGCTCCCTAAATCACCATCGAGCGAATGGACGAACCTGCGCACTGTCATGAGATTAATACCGAAGAAGTAGTGGAACAACGTTGGTTTCATGAAATCAAAAGGTATCTCCAGACTCGAGAATACCCTGAAGGAGCTTCCGTCAATGACAAAAAGTTCTTAAGGAGATTTGCTGCCAAGTTCTTCCTAAGAAATGGTATCCTTTATAAGTGCAGCCATGATTGTGTTCTACTTCGTTGTGTTGACAAGGTTGAAGCAGAGTTGATCATGACCGAGATACATAGTGGCACATTTGGCACCCACTTGAGCGGTCATACGATGGATAAGAAGATTCTAAGGGCAGGCTACTACTGGTCTACCATGGAAGCTGATTGTCATCAACATTCCCGCACTTGCCACAAATGCCAAGTCTATGCTGACAAGGTACACATTCCTCCTGTTCCTCTCAACGTGCTAATGGCTCCTTGGCCATTCGCAATGTGGGGAATTGACATGATTGGAGAGATCAAGCCTACAGCATCCAACGGACATCGCTTCATCCTGGTGGCTATTGATTACTTCACTAAGTGGGTCAAAGCAGCTTCCTACGCCTCTGTCACAAAGAATGTGGTTGCCCGCTTCATCAAGCAGAACCTCATATGCCGGTATGGTATCCCCGACAGGATCATCACAGACAACAGCACAAATTTGAATAACACTATGATCACCGCTCTGTGCAAGCAGTTCAAGATTTATCATCATAATTCATCTCCCTATCGGCCAAAGATGAACGGTGTTGTTGAAGCCGCGAACAAAAATATCAAGAAGATCATTCAAAAGATGACAGTCACCTACAAGGACTGGCATGAGATGTTACCGTTTTCTCTACATGGATATCGTACCACGACACGTACTTCAACAGGAGCAACCCCCTTTTTCTTTGGTATATGGCATGGAAGCTGTTTTACCTATGGAAGTTCAGATCCCTTCCTTAAGGATCATGAAGGATACTGGTTTGAGTGAAGACGATTGGATTCAGACCCGGCTTGACCAACTTAATTTGATCGACGAGAGGCGACTTACTGCTGTTTGTCATGGTCAGACGTATCAGAAACGGATGATCAAGGCTTTCAACAAGAAAGTCAGACGTCAAGTATATCAAGTCGGAGATCTTGTAATCAAGCGGATCATCTTGCCGCAAAGTGATCCCAGGGGCAAGTGGACTCCTACTTACGAAGGACCATTTGTGATCAAGAACATATTTTCTGGTGGGGAAATGATTCTGACCACCATGGACGGCGACGACTTGCTGCACCATGCGAACGCAGACATAGTCAAAAGATACTACGCATAAAACGACCCGACAAGTTGAAAACCCAAAAGGGTGACTTGGGAAAAAATGGGCATCCCGGTGAATCGAAAACCCGAAAGGGCGGTTCAGGCAAGAATTAGGGATAAACAAAAAATGTACACCCGGCAAGTTGAAAACCCGAAAGGGCAACTTGGGCAAGAAAGGGTTTCCCGGTGGACTGAAAGCCCGAAAGGGAGGTCCAGGCAAAAATTAGGGAATTAAAGCGTATGATTATGTCTCGTCAGATCACTTTAAGGACAATCTTTTCACCAACAAGTTCCAGGCTTCTGATCAATCCAATCATCGGCGGACGAAGCAACGAATGGACATAATACTCAGAGTTGTGAAGGCTATAGCAGAATGGGAACCCCATGGAATTGTTACACATAGCCATCTTTCTTTTGTATAAATTTTCTCAATTTTACGACAACATTCTCTTACTAGGATGTATGTCTCCTTTGTACAAAGATGCTTACAAAAGTTAATACAAAAATACTTCAAAGCGCAAAAATTTGCTTGCCTTTCCTTGCTTTTTACACTTATATTTTATTTGAAAACGTCCAATGGTTTGTTAAATAGGCATATGCATTTGAATATAATCACTGCTTACAAATAAAACGAAATTGAGAAAGGATAATTACTGATAGGTTGAAGGTGTAGGAAGATGTCTTTGTGCTATTCCAGAGGAAACCCCCTACAATATGTCATTCAGATCCTCAACAAAGCTAAAACCTTGGAGTATACACCCCTAGCGGAGTTAAATTTCAAGATCCCCAGCGGAGCCAGTGTTTTATAACTTTATTCCCCGGCGGAGTTAAGTTTCAAAATTCCCATCAGAATTAAGTCTCCAAACTTTCTTCCCCAGTGGAGCCCGAAAACTTTGAAATACACATACCCAACGGAGTTCATATCCCCAGCAGAGTTAGAATATTCCATACCTTCTTCCCCAACAAAGTCAAATTTCCAACTATCAATCCCCAGTGGGAACTATTCAGTTTCCCCAACTTCCTCGGCAGGTTATCTTAAAAGTCTGAGAATCAATTAGATAACAATTAACTTCTTGTCTTATCCCCGACCAGGATGATTCCCTAGTAGATTGGCATACAACCCGAGCTCCTGATTCCCCAAGCAGAGTAAACACTCTCCCCACAGAGTTATTTCCCAACAGAACGAAGATTCTAGTTCATGTTTCTCCATTGGAAGCCTCCCAGGTTCTAATTCCCCAGTAGATGTCTTCAGAGTTTTCCTTATTTCCCAGGAATGTCATTCCCCACAGAAGTTGTCAAAGCTCTTGTTAAATCCCCACAAATCACTAAGGATTTTCAATCCTCAGCAGTGGTCCCAGGATTTCTCTTTCTCCATAATCAAAGATATTTAATCCCCAAGAAGTCAGCAAGGTCTCTCATCTTCAACGATTAAAGATTTTTAGAATCCCCAGCATCGGTCAAGCGTTTATTTTCCTCGGCAGCAGTCAAGGATTTCATTATCTCCAGCCATCAAGGATTTATTTTCCTCAGCAAGACAGCTACTCAGCTTACATGCACATCCATTACATTTATATATCATAAACATCGATGAAACATAGTTCATTGCATCATACATATCATGCAACATAACTTTGTGTTTTAGCTAACATTTTACCCTTTTTCAGGATAAGATTAAAAAGCTATCATTAACAACTATTCAGAGATTTCAGATACGGTATGGATACACCCCAGACACGGCGGTCATTCTATTACTCATTCGGAATTTCAAACGTCAAGATACAGTATGGATACACCCCAGACACGGCAGTCATTCTATTACTCATTCGGAATTTCAAACGTCAAGATACAGTATGGATACACCCCAGACACGGCGGTCATTCTATTACTCATTCGGAATTTCAAACGTCAAGATACAGTATAGATACGCTCTAGACACGACGGCCATTCTATCTCTCATTCAGATTCAACTATCAACTTCGGGTTCATATACGCTCCAAACATGGATGCCATTCTGGCTCTTACACCAGAAGTTTGATTCTCCCCAGTGCAGTCGCCACGGCGGTCATTCTTCTACTCATTCAGACTTAAGCAATCAGATACAGACTAGATACGCTCCAGACACGGAAGCCATTCTATTTATCATTCAGGTTCAACTATCAATTTCAGATACAATATGTATATACTCCAGACACGTCGGTCATTCTATTACTCATTCGGAATTTCAAACGTCAAGATACAGTATGGATACACCCCAGGCACGGTCATTCTGCTACACATTCAGACTTCAGCAATCAGATACAGACTAGATACGCTCCAGACACGGAAGCTATTCTATTTCTCATTCAGGTTCAACTATCAATTTCAGAAACAATATGGATACACCCCAGACACAACGGTCATTCTATTACTCATTCGGAATTTCAAACGTCAAGATACAGTATGGATACACTCCAGACATGGCGGTCATTCTATTACTCATTCAGGCTATCAACTTTAGATACAACTTTGATACGCTTCGGACACGGACACCATTCCTTTGCTCATACAGATCCAATCTCCAGATACAACTCAGATACGTTCTAGCTACGGATACCATTCTGATGTTCATTCTACTGACATTCAACAGACATTTTGGGTGGCATCTCTAAGCCCATCTCCAAAAAAAAGATTCTACCATCTCCAAATGGCATCTTTAAGCCCATTGCCTTAGCTACATTTTGACGAGTGCAAATTTACGGGCACTCTAGTGTCCAATCCTCTTTTACCTTCGAGTCACGAAAGGCAGATTCGCCAATCTAACTCTTCAGGTTCAAGAAGATTGAATAGGGGCAACTGTTGTACCCCAAAATTTGCCCTCTTATCCTTCAGGAATTCATCCTAAATTCTCAAATTTTCTCTTGAAACAAAGCCAAGCCCTTTATTATCATTCCTTTCCAAGTAAACAATTTACAAGAACAAAATATTCATTTGCAAGCTTAAAAGGCAAAAAAAATTCCTTGGAAAAGTTAAATTCTAAATACTTAGAATTTTCTCTAAAAAAGGGGGGGGGGGTTTAAGAAGAAAATGGCACTTCAGAACTTCTGAACCAACCTCCAGGCAGAAACAGTCAGAAGTTGCAAACTTGGCTCAGCACATAACATTCAGTCAGAACATGGCTCTTTCAGCAGTTACGCAAAGTTCAGCCAGAGTTTGTTGGAGAAATGTAAAGAAGGCAACAAAACCTGAAACTCCTTCAGAAGGTAATGGGATCAGAAGGTAATGGGATCATCAGATTGGGTAAAATACTGAAGCAGGATCACTAAGTCCAGAGTCTTTAAAGGCAGATCAAAGGAGTATACTGGAAAACTCTCAGAACTTGCTGAGACAGCAAGAGGCCAAGGTCAGAACTTGGTTTACGTTGTTTTTGGTTAAGCAGAACTACTGGCTCAGGTTGTAGGTAATGATGCAAAATCTCTTATTACAAGATTTTTGATGTTGATAAATCTCATCACCATTTAATGCTCATTAATGCTCACAACCACTCCTGAGCATTCATCCAAGAGGTCTCTCCACGTGTGGCTTGTTGAACACCTTTGTGCAGGTTTAGGCATGGGTCTATGCGCCACTTTTTGTCTATAGGTGTCACTTCTCCTCAATCCTTGCTTACTGTTCTAGTCTAGGCTGAAAAGCTGTGCATCATCACAACTTTTCATGAACTTCCTTCAAAGACAAGTTAAGCTCTCCTGCAGAGTATTGGTGCTATTTAATGTTCAAAAATCCACAAAGCCTTGCCTATAAATAGGACACCATTGTCCATCACAAGGGACGTGAAAAAACATCCAGAAAAAATTGCTAGAAGAGGAATAGAAAACTCTAGTAAGAAAAAAAAAACTTTGTGAATCTCTGTCCAAAAATCCCTGGTATTTTAACAAACTTTGAGCTTACTGCCTCCAAACTTCATCAATACCCAATTTGCTTTGTGACCAAATAACACCCATACAGTTTCAGACCATACATACACATACTTTTTTTTCATCCACCCATCCTAAAAAAAGAACCTGTCCAGAACACCATCAGAGCTAAATCTAGCTCCCACTCACAGATTTTTTTCACCAGCCAGGTAAGCACCTGCTGACTTTCATCATGTTTCTAAGCATCATAAGCTTTGCATGCTCAATAAACACCATGTAAATATCATGTTGCTGCTGTATGCGTTCTGAGGATTTTCATACCTCTGAGTTCTTAAGTAGGAAGTGAATCAGTGTAGGACCTACCTGTGACCTTGTTGGTTCTATCCTCTGAAACACTTTGACACCTGCTGAGACCGTCCTAGACATGCCTTCTGTTTTGTGGAAAAATAATAAAACTACAGATGTTCTGGCTAGCACAGGGAGAAGCCAAGTTCTGACTTTGACGTTAGCACATCTGAAGCCTGTTTTGCTGTCAATAATATCAAAACTTCTAAAAATTATTGTATTGCCAGCAGGGTCAGAACTTCTGACTTCCTCACTAACAAACTTTTGTCTTGCAGCGCATGGGGGTCAAAACTTCTAACCTTCCCACTAACAGGTTTCTGTTTTGCAGGTGCCAGAGTCAGAAGTTCTGACTCATACAGTTTCACTAACAGGTTAATAATCTTGCAGCAGGCCTGGGTCAGAACTTCTGACTTCCTCTCAGCAGCGCGCTAGCCCTCTCTCTCTTTCTCTTTTTCTTCCCCTTGTTATTTTCTTTTCTTGTCTATTTTTCTCGTTGAACTACCCCCATGTACAAATGTGTATCCCCCATCCCCTAAATAATGTAATAGTGTAGGACTTTACATTTCCGCACTTTATTGCTTTCAAATGTAAATGCTAGTAATTAGGATATGTATGGCAAGATAAAATCAATGAAATAGAAAATCCTAATTCAAGATAAAATCTTGCATGCAATAAAACACACTTGCACATGAACACCCCTTAAGGTATCTCCACTTGGTTGCCTAAACAAATGGCCATGATATGCATGTTGAGTATCTTGGCAAAACACATCAAACGAAAAGATCATAGTCCCTCGATGATGCTATCTTGGTTGCCTATACAAAATGATCTAGTCCCTCAGAAAATTGCTAAAGATACTTGGCAATGTTGCTATCATGGTCAATACGATGACCCGTGCCTGTCCCGTTTAACATCCTAATACAAGGTTGTTTACCAAATACAATGGTAAAACAACACTGTCAAAAGGGTTAATATTGTGTAGGAAAGATCTTTGAGTAACGTAGGGTAGACAACTCTTAGTTACTTGATCAAAACTTGCAAAACATCCTTGCTATTTTCAAACACACTTCACAACACAATCCAAAAACATTTCTAAAAAAAAAACTTTCAAAACATTGAAATATCTTTTCAAAGACAATACACCTTTGTATACATTCAAACAAGAATCATTACAAAGGTTGCCACAAAGATGGCCTCTTTTCAAAAGCATTTTCAAAAACCACACACAAAGCACCATTTCGAACAAATTGAAAAGCAAACGCAAGTGATCTAAACAAGTAACTAAGAGCCCATGGAAAACCATGGATGAAAAGGGTGCTATCACCTTCCCTTTTCATAATCTACTCCCAGAACCCAAGAAAACGTCTCAAAGGTCTTTCCCGTGCTTTTTGACCTTTCCTTAGGATAAAATAAAAAGTCGGTGGCGACTCTTGCTAAACCGAAACATTTGCGAACACAAACGCAAAACCCCAAGTCAGTTCTCCCACCGTATCACAGTAGGTAAGTACCCTCTTGAAGTTTGGTTGGCTCAACCTGTCCTAGTAATAGTAACCGGGTTATAAAGGATCTCAATATCACTGATCTTTCTTCATCAGGAATTGTTTCAGCGTAGGCCTCTTTAATGGCGACAAAAATATCCCGAGAGTATGATCTCAATGAGCGTAGCATCGAGTATCAACCAACTTCGGACTACACCAAAGCCGGATATCTCACTACTTCCTAATGGTCAAGTTGTTCAATTAAGGTTCTAAGGTCAGTTATTGCTTCATGACATCACACAGCGGCCGCATATTCTCCTTGACTACTCAAGGGCTACCGGTACCAACAAATATGTCACACTAACATAGCCATTGCTTCAACCATGTCGGTATACCCTGCATAGTTTCCACAATCTATTGCTACTTACCTAAAAGGTGACCTAGATCCGGGTAGAGGATCAAAACAAGCTCAAACAAGGAACCATAATGTAAAGCAAGCAAGTTAAACAATGAAAAGCAAGTAAAGGTGATCTAGCCCTAAGGTAACCCCACTTTTAAGTAGTTCTCCAGCAGAGTCGCCAATTCTGTAATACGGTGAGAGGACTGACTTGAGTGTTTTGCTTTTGATCGCAATTGTTGCGGATAGCAAGAGTCGCCACCGACTTTTCTTTTATCCAATAAGGAAAGGTTGAAAAGAACAGGAAAGAACTTTTGATATTATTTCTTAAGTCCGGGGGGTAGGTTATGAAAAGGAAAGGTATTAGAATCCTTTTCATCTGTATTTATCTATGGGCTCTTAGTTGCTTTCCAGATCACTTGCTTTTGTTTGAACATGTGCTTGTGGTGTGGGTTTGGAGATATTTTGAAAACATATTTGTAATGATTCTCGTTTATATAAGAATACATACAAAGTGTTGATTTTTAAAATAGTTCAAAGAGGTGTTTGTGACATGTGTTTTTGAAAGTGATTTTGTAATGTGTCTTTGTAATGATTCTCGTCTCTATAAGAACGCGTATAAAGAGATTTGTATTTTGAAAATGTTTCAAATGAAAGTGTTGGTGTATAAAATATTTTTGTTGTGAGCAAGCCAGCAACTATGAGCGTCCTACCTACTAAAAAGGTCTAATATTATTTTCCTCCTCCTTTAGATGTTGCTATCTTACCATTGACTTGGTAAGAAGCCCCACCATTGGATGCGAAGGGCGGGCGTGGGTCGTTTGTATAGTTATAGAAGGCAACCTATGGGAAATTTTAGCAATGTCATTTAGGGACTAGATCGTTTATCGAAGGCAACATTGAGGGTCATTGAGGGACTACGATCTTTTATAGAGGGTCTTTTCTAAAACACCCATATTTGAGGGACATGACTATTTTTCCGAGGAAACAAATGAGATTACCCTAGAGGTGCATGTGTGCAAAGTATGTTTGATTGCATGCATTTTGTATTTGATTTTTTAGGTTGTCTACTTGGTTGTTTTTTCTTGCCATACATCTTAATTACTAACATTTGTATAAAGCAATAAAAATGTAGAAAATAAATATCCTACACTATTACAACCATATTGGATATCAAGAAAATGTAAAGAAAAAACAAAATAAAAGAAGGAAAAATGAGCTTTTCGATCTAGGCAGAAACACCATTCGATTCTACCCTTCCTGGATTCCTTCGATTTGGCCTGGAAGTAGTTAGGACACGCCTTTCAATTTCATCCCTTTCATGTTTCTTTCAAATGGGACCTGGAAGTCAGTGTGTGGGTAGCTTTCCATTCTGCCTTTCTCCTTCCTTCGAATGGCCTGGGAGTCAGTGTGTGGTGAAGCCTAAGGCCACACTCTTTGTTCTGCTTGCCAATATGAAGCAGCCATGGATGAAGTCTAAAGCTTCGATTCATACCTCCTTCCTCCTATTTTCTTTCGTTTGGGATTTTAAATAGTAACATGGCCTAAGGCCATGCTAGTATTGTCTCATGGGCATGTTAGTTCTTAAAACATTTTTGATAAACAAAGGAAACAAGCCATAAGATTATCAATGAAAATAAACTGAAAAGGTGGAAATGAAAAGGAAACAAATATTATGTACATGTTTTGAAACTAAAAGCTTAAGGTTAGAGTGGCTTACCTTGCTTGAAGCTGGGTTATGTGAGCTGGACCTTTAGCTGCTTCCCTGGATACTCCAAGATTCGAAGGGAAGAAACAAATGTGATATTTCTAATGCTAGATTTGAAGGTCCAGAAGAGTGGGGGTGGTGCTTGTTATACCTGGATTCGAAGGATAAGAACAAGTGTGGTGTTCTTCCTACTGGATTTGAAAGAAAAAAAGTGTGGGGTTGTTCCTGGATTCGAAGGGGAAAAGAAACAGGTATTGTGTTTCTAATTTTTGGATTTGAAAGGGTCAGAAACAAAGGTATGGTATTTTGAATCTGGGTATGATAATGTGTTTAGTGTTTGATAAATTTCACACAATCAAGTTTTTTCCCAGCTACTAAAATCCTCTGGATGTGTTGTCTAACCCCTTTTGATGTTATGGAGCCTGTTTTTAATAGGTGAAGCTGGATGAGGGTTAGGAGGGAAAACAAAACAATTTGAACAAATTGAGTTAACTACTTTTTTGTAGCTTTCGAGAGGTAGTGTTCGTATGCCAAATTGGTGCAAGAATAGGGGCAGTGTTTCAGGACTGTTGTGCAACAGTTTTGTAGCGTTATGGCCAGTGTATCAGGCCTGAACTTGGAAGCAAGCATCTTTTGATATCTCCACCTTTCGTTTTGACCACCTTCGATCAGATCCTTCTTCAAGCAATATTATTTGATTTTCATCCAACAAGTTTCTTTCGAATGGGTCATATGTATATCTTTGAAAGGGCCAAATATGTGTCCTTCGATTGGACCATATGCATCATTTGTGTGCACCATTTGCAACTCTTCGAATGGGCCACCAAGACATGTGTTTCAAATGGGACACCCAGACATGTCTTAGTGTAGGAATTATGTGTGATCGAAACAGACTGTTTTCAAAGGAAATATTGCCCATTCGGAGCTAACGTGAAAAACGGACAATGCTTTGTGGGCGCCATTGCCTTGCGAGTTCTAGCCATGGGGAAGCATTTTCCTTGTGCATACTAGTCTTGAGGGAATCCTGGATTTGGTGAATCGAAGGAAACATGCAAGCGGCAAATGGCTTCTGAATTGAAAGGAAGCTGCAGGAGGCCATTGCCTTGTGCCTGCTAGCCTGAAGAAGGTCATTGCCTTGTGAATTGGGAGCAAGCGTAAAGAAGGCACCTGTCTTATGAATCGAATGACATGAACCAGAGGCTTTTCCTATTTGAATCGAAAGAGGCCTTAAGGGGTTTCTTTTCCTTGTGCCTGTTGGCCTGGTGGGAGCCTTTTGCTTTGAAGCATGCAAGAAGGAAACTACTGCTCAATCGAAGGCTGTATGTAGCTAGCCATTACTTTGTGAATCAAATCAAGCATGGCGAGAATTATTTGTCCAATCAACATAGGCATGCAGTCATCAAATGTCCAATCGAAGCAGGCATGCAGGCCACCATTGCATTGTGAACCATGTGAGGCCAATGGTGTAGTCGAAGCTTGCATGCAGGAGGTCATTGCTTTGTGGATAAAAGGAGGCACAAAGGATGGATCTAAGGAGGCATGAAAGGGGCCATAGCCCAATCGAAGCAAGGGAAATCGAATAAAACTTGTTTTTTCTCAAATTTTGTCAAAAAGATTATTTTTTATCTATTTTTCCTTTTTTTAACAGTTTCCTCTTTAACTTGATGCTGGAAAATCCAATTGTACTTGTGCAAGCTTAAATTTGGAAAATCCTTGTGAGAAATGCCTTGAGAAATGAGAGGGCAGATTTTGGGGTACAATACTCGCTAATCATGATTTTCACCATTGGATCTCTTCCCAAAGCTTAGATTTCAATCCTAAACCATCTAAATTGCACAGAAAACATCACGTATAATTCACACAAGGTTTATCACATCAACTCACCACTAATTCATCACTTAAATCATCAATATATCCCAAATCTTATCACATGTTTATCAAACTAACACACAAGAACATAAACATCAAAAATATATTTGCTCATACATATCATACATGAATTTCAGCAACATAACATAGCAAAAATTTCATATGATCATAACAATTAGGAGAAGGTTTTGACAAACCTTCACTATAACCACAAAAACTCAATAATGGAGAAAATAATGATGGAAAACAACGAAAGAGGTTGAGGATCCCTCTCTACCCTTCATGCATATTACACCCTGTGATGCGGTGGGAGAACTGACTTGAGGTTTTGCGTTTGTGTTTGCAAATGTTGCGGTTTAGCAAGAGTCGCCACCAACTTTTATTTTATCCAAAAGGAAAGGTAAAAAAGCACAGGAAAGACCTTTGAGATGTTTTCTTGAGTTCGGGGGATAGATTATGAAAAGGGAAGGTGCTAGCACCCTTTTCATCCATGGTTTTCCATGGGCTCTTAGTTACTTGTTTAGATCATTTGCTTTTGCTTTGAAATTGTTTGAAATGGTGCTTTGTGTTGTTTTGAAAGTATTTTGAAAAGAGGCCTTTGTTTAGAAAATCTTTGTAATGATTCTCGTTCGTAAGAATGTATACAAAGATGTTTGTCTTTTAAAAAATGTTTCAATGTTTTGAAAGTTGTTTGGAAATGTTTTGAAATGTGTGTTGGTTTTGAAAATAGCAAGGATTGTTTTGCAAATGATCAAGTAACTAGAAGCTATCTACCTACTCAAAAGTCTTTCTTGTACATTTTTATTCCTTTGATGTTGTTGACCTACCATTGATTTGGTAGACAACCCTATCTTTGGATGTTAAACGGGACGGGTGTGGGTTATCGTATGACCATGATAGCAATGATGCCAAGTATCTTAGTTTGTTTAAGGGACCAAGATCATTTTGTTTTTAGGCAACCTTTTAATAGCGTCAACGAGGGACTATGATATTTTGTTTTGTTTTGTTTTGCCAAGATACTTTGCATGCATACCATGGCCATTTTTTTAGGCAACATAGTGGGTGAAACCCTAGAGGTGCTTGTGTGCAATGTGTTGTCATTTTTTCATGCATTTTTGTCTTGCATTAGGTCATGCTATTTGTTGGATTTTTGTCTTATCATACAAACCCTAATTTACTAAACATGTATATAATGCGATAAATTGCGTAAAGTAAATATAAGCTATTACAACAATATTATGGGAGGGGGTATACAAGTTTTGAATGAGGGATATTGCTCAAAATAAAACCCTAGAAATTATTACAACCCAATTGAATTATTGTACAAGATAAATCAATATACAATTATTTAAATATGCAAATAAAATGTATTTATGCAAAATGTTTTTTTGTATTTATTTTATATATGAGAAAAATAAATTATTTAAGTCCTAAAAATAAGAAAAATAATAATATTATTTTTGAAAGGGGAAACCCTAATTTTTTTTGGTTTAAAAGAAAATTATGTTTTCTATTATTTATTTGTCCATTTTTGTTCTAGAAATAAATAAATAATATTATTAACAAATATTAGAAAAAATAAAATATGTGTGGAAATAATATTTTATGTGTATGAATAATAAAAATAAAAATGTATGATATTTTAAAATATACTTACTATTTAATTTAAGAAAATAAAGTTCTATTTATTTGAATAATCAATATTTTATGCAAAAAATAAGATAAAAAAATAGAATAAAATGCAAAAAAATTAAGGAAATATTTTTGGGATTTTTTAATGTTCAAAAAAAAAATTAAAGTCAATAAACATAAAAGAAATGAAAAAATATGCAAAATATAAAAATATGCAAAGGGGGTTGGATAATAGCCAGGGGGTGTGGAAAGTGGAAACAACAAGCCCAAGCGCGCCAGGCCCAGGAACTTCATCCCTGTCCTTCAGCCTTTCCCAAAATGCACGTTTTTGCTTCAAACCTGTATCTTGCTCTAGCTTGCATAAAATCAAAAACTTATCACAAAAAATGTAGCTTATGATCTCACGATTCCAGTGATATAAAGTTTGTGACCTAACACTCAAAGATCAAGGAGAATTTTATCACCCCTAATTTCTGACCTAAATTTTTCATGAACTTCAAGCTTCAAATTCTCACTACTCAGTTAATATAAATAACAACTATGCATATGTACAACTTAAGCAAGTTAAGGACTACATTTTTTCTTCACAAATCAAAGCTTGAGGATTCATAAATAGAGAGATAGAGATTTGAAAAATACCTTGTTCAGTTGAGTTTGGATATGGCAATGTGGGGACTTTGAGTGAGGCCTGAAGATCGTGTGAGCTTCCTTGAAGTTCCCTCAAGCTTTTCCGATGCTTAGCTGGCCTTGTAGATGGCTGAAACTCCTTGTAGAAGTCAACCTGCAACCTTCCAAAATGAAAATGGTGATGTTTGAAATAGGGGTTACAGTTGCAAGACAAGGGCCTGGATAGTTTAGGTAGGATGTATGTAAAGTGTTTGAAGTCTTAAAGTGAGAAACGCAAGAGCCAATATTGATTTGCAAGGGTTCTGTAGAAGATACCCTGTTTGGGCAGGAACTTGTGTTTTTTGTATTTGTGAGAGTTTCAAAATTCTATGAATTCGTGTATTTGCTTGTGATAAGTTTCTGAAATTGTATAGAATGAGGCCAAACCCTCCCTTTATCAGATGGACAAGTTATCTTGACTTTTGTAAGTTTTCTTGCTTTTGAAGAAAAGTTGAAGTGACTATGCAAAAAGGCTTGTACTTGCTTGCTGGTAGGCTGCAGAGAGTTGGTGAACAAAGCTTGATATTTGTGGACAAAGCTTGCACAAAAGAAACAGGTCCATGGCTCAAGAATTGCAAAGTTCCAAAAAGCATGCTTTATGAAAATGGCAATGTGCCCTTTATGTCCTTTATGGATTAAACTCTTGTACAATGCTCTAAAGGTCAAAATAAAGCCATTAACCACTGAGCTAGCATTTAATTATAGAGCGTAGAAGGGATTAGGACCTGTAATGCAAGGTACAAGCATGCTAGGAACTGATTTGCAACTTGAAGCATTGTAAACATGGCTTGAACAAAAGTGACAAATTGCCATTTTCTCTTCTTCGATTCTCCCTAACCACAAATGATCTTGGATAATTCTTTGACATTTTGGAAAGCTTGTAACATGCTCTACGATCCATCTTTGAAATGAATTTTGAGATACCTCTTGGAACGAGGTGAAAAATGCCCATGAAGTTAGGTCAAAAACCTGCCTAAACTAGGGCAAGATTTCACTAAGTTAAAAAGTTTATGGACCCCTATTCACAAATTCATAACTTGAGATCCAAGCATATTTTTGGAAAACTTTGTGAATAAAAGTTGTAGATTTCATGGAGGACTACAACTTTCATGTTGGAAGTTTTCTTTGAATCCAATTGCATCATGGTTAAAAAGTTATGGAAAATTGGAAAAAAATAAGAAATTTTCCATACTTAGAAATTTTCTAAGTTATGAAAAATTTCAAATTAAAACCCTAATTTGAAATTTTAGGTTTCTTGGTCAACAAGTTTCACATTTTGACATATCTTGATGAATTATGACCCTTGGCACTTGATTTTGACCAAAAAGTCAAAGTTTGACTTTTTAGTGTACATTTGACTTTTGATCAGTTGACTGCAAAATTCATCTGTCAATCCTATGCATTTGAGATCTTTTGAACTATGTGATTGGGTCAAGATGATGCTATTGAGTCCTTGAAATCATGCTTGAACCCAATTGGTCATTGGCTAGGCAAAAAATCAGAAATTGCCCTTTCTCAATCAAAACCCTAATTTTGACCATTTTGCCCTTTTGATGATCTGATCAAATTTCTTGAGGAGTTGTGATCAAAACTTGATCAAATGGAACATAGGAGTCTAAAATGTTGTTGCGGATCAAAAATTATGAAGTTTGACTGTAAATTGGTCATGGTTGACTTTTTCCCTAATGTAGCTGATTTTTAGGTCAACTGTCCAATTTGCCGGGCAAAAATGTGATTTAAGACTTGAAACTTGGTATGGGCAATCTTAGGGGTCCAATATGGTGTATGAAAGTCACATGAAGCATTGATGGTCCAAAAACCCTTGTGCAAACTCAAACCCTAATTTCAGGTCATCAGTGCAAGATGAGGTCTTGAGTTGAGCAAACCCTAATCCTGTCTTAAGTCCAAGAAGTCTTGTGAGGAAAAATCTTGATAATATGAGAGGGAAAATTTTGGGTTACAACACACCCATATATGAGTAATTCCCCAATCTCAATTTTGCAATAAAATCAAGCTTTGGCTATGGCTTTTTCCTCTCTCAAACTCTTGTTTTGTCTATTCTTACAATTTATTTTTTCTCCTAATTTCCCCCAATTTCACGTACTCATAATCCAAAGGCTCCCACTAATCCTTCTTATTAATATTAACCTAGTTCCATATTTCAAATTAATTCACCTTAGCCTCAACTTACCTTTGGTTCTCACCATTTTACCTCATATTTTAATTATTCCTAGTTTCCACTCAAATCTCATGAATCCACTATTTTCTTATTATTTTAATCATTTAAAATTAACTAAAATTCTAAATAATTTTCACCACTCTCTATAAATCCGACAAAAATGTCCATGCACATCAATAATTAAATAAAAACCAAATTTAACTCAATTAAAAACAAAAATACAAAAATCAGGGTGTTACACCAAAAATACGAACCATTATAAGTTAAATGAGCTTACCTAAGTACTTTTAGGAGAATGCGATTAACACCTCATAATGTGTCTTAAACAATATCGACATTTAACCTATCCTAGAGAAGACCCCCTATGAGTTACTTAAAGGTAGGAAACCAAACATAGTTTCGCGTTTTTGGTTGCAAATATTTCATTTTAAATAACGCAAATGACAATCTTGGTAAATTTGATGTTAAGTATGATGAAGAGATATTCTTAGGGTACTCATATACTAGTAATTCTTATAGAGTTTACAATCATAGAACAACTTTGGTAGAAGAATTTATTCATAATGCATTTTATAAGTCTTAACCCTAAAATATGGGGAAAGGTGTTTGTTCTGATGTTTCAGGTGTGATAACATAAAACTTGATCTATAACAATTTGTCATTACATGATTTTTATGAGTACTTTCAATGAATTTGATGGAATTCGATTTAAAGATGAGATAAATATGAAGAAGTATGGAGAAAGTGAAAGTCTAAGAAACAAAGCAAAGCCAAGAAATCATGAAGAAATTATGAAGAAACGAGCATTTTTCAGCACAATTTACATCTTGACGTCTGTCCAGTAAGTTGATCATATTTGAGAACCGTAACTCTTTTTGTGTCGGTTATTTCTATAGAATGAAGATGAAAGGAATATCTAACTTCTAGAATGATTGTGCATGCAATGGACAATATCGTGTGCGATGAAGCGTTTGCAATATCGCGCATGTGATGGATATTATCGTGTGCGCAATGGGGCTATTTTCTGGGTTTTCTGACGCGCTCTAACCTATTCTGACTGCTTTAAAAGGTAATTTTTGTTCATTTTCAAGGGTTCTCTGATTTTACACTGCAAGTACGATTTTACAACATTATAAGGCCTATTTGAAGGGCATTTAGAGCCATTGCAGGCTAGTTCTTCAAGGGATCTTTTATGCAAACTTCATATGATTTATTGGTATTTTAATTTGAATTATGAGTAATTAATTTCTCACAGGTAAGGTTTTGTTTTGATGAACCTTTTTCAATACTATTGGAACAAATGTTTGATTTAATATTGCATAATTTATTGAATTTATTATTTTATTCAATTACACCTTATTCTTAATGATTTTTATGTGAGATACTCTTTTAATCTGATTTTGCGAGCATAAGGGATACTGATCATTAGCCTATACGTTGGACCTAGGGAAATTGTTGTGCTTATGTTGGTTGAATAGGAAAATGAGACCTCAAGTAGTGGCTTAGTGAGTTATATACCAACGGATTGGGTATAGTGGTATTGTTAATATGTAGTGGTATAATAACAATAATATCAATTATGCAATGCATCGAACATTAACAATAGAGAATTAGGAGATTCTATAACAAAATCTAACCGCTTCCGTGTAATTGTCAGAATTTTTTTTATTTCGCCTTAAAACTCACCCCCCCTAATTTTATATTTAATTTACTTTTCACAATATTTTTCTTGTTAAATAGAAGTATTTTTGGACCGATATTTTTATTACTACGACATTATCGGTACACTTGCCAATAAATCATCATGTTTTTGGCGTCGTTGTCAGGGATTACTGATAATTTCAACAAGGCCACAATTGTGCAATGTTTAAATTATGTTTTTTATTTTTGATTTATTTTTAAATATATTTTTTGTAATTATTCATTTTTGTTTATTCTTAAATTTTCTTTCATATTCTTTCTCTTTTTAGTTTTATTTTTGTTTAACTTTTCTATCTAGTGCAATGCTACTAAGGTATTTGTCGTTTTGTTTGTATGCAAGGTCAAGAAAATCACACAAGATGAAATATCTGCTAATTTAGATAAATTTAAAGCTTATACAAAGGAACTTGCAACAAAAACTATTATTCTACAAAATGTGAGAAATTATTTTAAACCAGGACCGTACGACAAAACTGAGCATTCATGGGAGGAGATTCATCATCTCAACTTGATGAAACCTTGACCCAGTTCATAATGATTACTCAAATATATTTTCAGAAAATCAACAAGAATAAAGAAACCTTACAAAGGGATATGGAAGCATCCATCGATAACTTAAAATGGAACTTGGTCAGATATCTAGCCAATTAGCATTAAAAATGAGCTCTAGTGGGGAGTTCGATGGGAAAAGTTTAGATAGTGTCAGAGATAAGGAAATTGAAAGAGACTTCAAACAATAATGTAAGGTAGTCGATGAAGGAGGAATTTAAAAAGATAAAGAAGAATAAAAGTGCACAACGCCTGTTGCACCCCAAAATTTTCCCTCTTATTTTACTCAAAACATACTCCTAGAGGTCCTCAATTGCTCAAGTTGACTAAGGATTGACAAGACAAATCCTCCTCCTAGGACAATGAGCCTCAAACTAGTGTTTTACTCCTCATCAAGATGTTTGAGTTCCAAGGGTACTAAATGGTTTCTATTGCCCTAATATGTCCTCAAGATCATCCATGTCAAGTTTCATGCCTTGCACAAGAAGTTTGCTCAGTCAACTGCTCAAATGCCTGAAAATCAACTGTACTAGGTCAAAATTCAACTGTGTCCCACATACAATCAAACTTCAATATTTTTTGTCAACATCAACATTTTTAGGTAATATACATCATTTGATCAAGGGTTGATCATGATTCCTCAAGGAATGCTCCTAATTCATCAAAACTCAAAAGTTGCTAATTAGGGTGTCTATAGGAAAAGTCAACCAAACTTTGTCCAGACATAACTTTCTCATACTTTATCATAAATTCCTTATCCAGGTCTCATTTTGAAGAGAATCCAATTCCCTACAATTCATATTCATCCCTCAAGTTCAATAAATGCACTCATGAAATGATATAAATTCAGACATTATAGGTCCCTTTCAAAAGTCAACAAAAACACCTTTTGGGTCAAAGCTCCTTACATGAACATGGAAGATCCAATTGAGATGAAACCAAAAGGGTTGTTTATAGGACATCATAAGCTTTCTAAGAAGTCTAAGAACACCCTCTTAGGGTCAAAATTGATAGATATGTGCATTGTCAAAGTTGACCATTTTTGGAAGTTTGCACAAAGTCAACAATACCCAAAATTGCATTTTTTCCCACACGAGCCCATATTTTCAAGATTGAATCTCAGTCCTAGCATGGTCCACGACCTATCGGACCCTCCATGCCTTATTCACTTATTTATTTAATTTATTTTGATTTTTATTCATTTAAAAATCAAATAAAATCAAATAAATCCAAATAAATCACATAATTTGTTTTAGGGATGATTTTTGCATTGAATGGAGATCTTATATGCTGCCAAATAGCCAAAGAAATCGTGCAAGGTCAAATGGAGCCAAAATATCCACATATGGAAACTTTTCAAGATTTTATTTTCTCTTAAAGCCATGCCATTAATCTTTGGATTCTTGCCACAAATATTGCCCTAATCTGATTCACTACATATGCCAATGTATTGCAACCCTAGAACACAAGTTTTTATGCGCAACCTGCCTCCCACAAAGCAAGAAAAAAGTCCAGACTTTTTGTAAAAAAGTGTTGATCACACATCCCTTCAGAGGCCATTTTAAGCAATTCCAAAGACACAACAACACTCCTGGACATTCACTGAAGCTATCCCACTTATTCCCGAGCCTCTAAGCATCAAGAATCAGGCGTAAGAATAGTCACGGTTTGCTCTTTTTTTTGAAAATCGTTTTCCTTAATTACGGCATTATCAACATGTATTAATCATTTATTCATGCTTATTATCATGTTTAATGTTTGGATAATTTTATTTGAGTTTACGCGCAGGAATCATGAAATACCATTCTTAGGCTTTCAAATCATGTTTTAGAGCTTTTTGATACAGGTTAAATTAGGCCAAACCAAGGGTATATTCAGGCTCAGTGGTTGATTTCCAATCGACCCATGCCCTTGTTTTGGATTTATCATGCCTATGCTGCATTTTGGAGATATACAGGTGTATAGTAATGGACATGTACGTAGGTACAGGTCTGGGTCTAAACCGACGGTTCTGCGAAGAAGATGATGGCGTGTCCAAGCCAGGTTGGATAGTTTGAATCTCGTGTGTCTTTCTTATAAACATGAATCAATATTAAATATGTTATTTGTTGTTTGTTTATATCAACTAATAGCAAGTTGGCTCAGTGGTACAGGCAGAGGATTTCAGGGCGCGCGCGTGTAGGAGGTCGGGGGTTCGATCCCTGCCTCCTACATAATATTTTTCTCACAATTTCTTTGCATATCCAGTAATACCACTCCAAACGTGCTCACCATACACCTCAACATCTCATGCCTTGGATCATCCACTGATCATATCCAACATAATGCAAGCTAGGAGCATGGTAGACCCTCCAAAGGTGATCCCCACTAGATCAAACGCATGCAGATGGGCCAACTATTATGGGCCTGGAAAATTCAAATTCACACCCCCCAAATCACTTCCAGCATCAAGCCTATTTTTTATTTTTGTTCGAATTTCTATGTTACTTCCTTATTTGTTTTAATTATTATTTTTAATTATTTTTTTAATTATTTTAAAAATCTTTTTTTAATTAAATCTTAAAATCATAAAAACACAAAAAAACATTAGAATTAGGTTTTTTTTTAAATATTTAATTTCATTAATTAATTAAGTTAATTAGGATAATTTAAACTCCTTTTTCATAATTAAAATTAATTAGAAATTAGGTTAATTTGCAAAATTAATTACTTTTCTCAAAAAATCCAAAAAAATATTTTTTCTTTATTCACTAATTAAATGTCTTTGAATTTAACTTTAATTCCCCGTTTAATTTATTCTCGCGTTAATTTATTTATTTATTTTTCCAATTATTGTATCTGTTTTGAGTTTGTAATAGTTTTAACTTAGGTATATTATTATTTTCATTTACTGTTTTCCTAAAGCTTTTTTTATATAATCCCCTCCCCAAAGCCTTGTAATAGCTAGGTTTAAACTTCTCGCACTTTTACTTTCCGTCATTATAAACGGTTAGATGATTGATAATAGGATTGTATGCGAAAGATAAATCAATGTTTAAAACAGTAGAAAACCCTAAATGTTCAAAGATTAAATAAACTGAAAATAAACACTTGCACATGCTCACTCCTAGGGTTTTCCCCCACTTTGTTTGCCTTCAGAAAACGGTCACTATTCTCGAAACGTGGGAAACTTTTAGTGGTTGTCCTCTAATTCGAAAGATCACTAGTCCCTCGATGATCCTTTCGATGTTGCCTCGGTAAAAAATTGATCTTAGAGTTTTAGGACAATTACTAAGAGATCTTGCCCTGTTGCCTTAAGTGACCGTAATCGTCCCTTTCGATTGTCCCTTAAACTCCAAAGATGTAGCTACCTACTCCTTAATAGTAGGATAGCGCTATCTAAAGGAAATCTGAAAACAAACAGACTTTTTCGAGTAGGTAGAAACTTTTAAGTACTTGCTCAAAACAACAACTTTTTTCACACTTACACTTTCAAACACTTTTCAAACAAAGTTTTCAAAAACACTATATCACACCCTTGAGGACTGATACAAGGGTTACCATAAAGTGAAACGCCGTACTAAGGCAATTTCAAAACTTTTTAAAGCACACAAACACACAAAAGCAATTTAAGAATGAGCAAGTACCTAAGAGCCCGTCGAAAACCACAGATAGAAAGGGTGCTAACACCTTCCCTTTCTATAACCGTACTCAGAAACATCTCGAAAAAGGTTTTTCTATTCTTTTTCCTTTTACTTTATTGGATAAAATAAAAGACGGTGGCGACTCTTGCTTACCATACATTTGCAAACAAAAAATGCAAATCCAGTAGTAACAAAAAACAGTCAGTTCTTCCACCGTATCACAGAATTGGCGACTCTGCTAGGAAAAATAATAAAGTGGGGTTTACCTTAGGATATAGGTGATTCTTAATTGCTTCTTTGGCTTGTTTTGTTTGATTTACTTTTAAGGGTATCTGTTTGGTTTGTTTGGATCCTAAACCCGGATCAAGGAATTCCTTTTAGGTAAGTAGCAATAAACTGTGAGGGAGTTGTGTGGGGTATACCGACACAGTTGAAACAGTAGCTACGTTGATGCGATACTTTGGTGTGTACCGGTAGCCCTTGAGTAATCAAGGAGAATACGGGGCTGCTGCATGGTATCATAAAGCGTCAACTAACCTTAGCACCTTAATTGACCAACTTGGCTTTTAGGACGTAGTGAGATAGTCGTCTTTAGTGTAAACCCAAAGTCGGTTGATACTCAATTCTACACTCATTGAGGTTTGACTCTTGAGTTTTTTTTGGTGGCAAGTCAATTGTCTATCCAAATGAAATTTGGGGGAAAGATCGGTGATATTGAGACCCCTTAGAACCCATTTACTATATTTAGGACAGGTTGAACCATCCCAACTTCAAGAGGGTATTACCTTAAAATCCATGCAAGCCTTAAACCTAAGGTCTCTGGGTGATTTGTTTGTGTTTGCTATATCTTCTATATCTGAGCATAATCATGACATCATAACATAGCATATCATACTAACCATTTCAAGGATTCTTAGGGTTTATTTTTGTCTTGTTTTGTAGGACATGGCCCTCACCCGCAGATTCACTATCCAAGTCAGTCTGGTAAAAGTACCTCCTCAGCTTAAGGAGTTGGTATCAAGGGTTCCTGAAAGCTCCCCCTTCACTGAAAGGCATGGTCGACTTCTCAGCTTGGTCACCTAAAACCCTGATGAAGAAATGTTAAAAGTGCTCTTTCAATTCTTTAACCCTCTACATCATTGATTCACTTTTCCGGATTACCAGTTAGTGCCTAATATAGAGAAGTTTTCCCTGTTACTGGGGGTGCCTATCCTTAACAAGGTACCTTTCAATGTTATGGAAAGAGACCCTAAACCCGAAGATATTGCTAAATCTCCGTCCTTACAACGGTCTGACGTAGTAGCAAATTGGGAAACCAGGAGAGGTGTCAAGGGTTTTTTGGCTAAGTTCTTGTTTGAGAAAGCTCATCATTTTTGGGATACCCTGGACTTACAAGATTTTGAAGAGTTGTTAGCCCTTCTCATCTATGGGTTGGTACTGTTTCATAATCCAGACCAGCTCATAGACGTGAATACGATTAAGGTTTTCCTGTCACACAATTCGGTACCTACTCTGCTTGGAGATATCCTACATTCTCTGCATACTCACACTATAAAGAAAAGAGGGACCCTTATGTGTTGCACTCCTGTTTTGGCTAGGTGGTTTATTTCGCACCTACCCCAATCTGTCTTGAAGAATGAACAGGGTTTGAGATGGTCTCATAGGCTAATGACTTTTACACATTCAGGTATTCATTAGTGTCCTCGATCCTCGGAGAATGTCACCATCATTGATAGATATGGAGAATTCCCTAATGTCCCTCTCTTAGGCATTAGGGGAGGAATCACTTACAATCCTTGTTTGGCACTACGACAGTTTGAATATGCGAGAAGGGATGGTCCTCATGATAAACTTATCCAAGGAATCACCTTCGACTATGAGAATGATGCTCAGGGTTATCATAAAAGGTTCATGCAAGCTTGGGGCATGGTACATAGGTTTGATAGCAAGACACTGGGGCACAAGAATTCAATCCCTCTTGATCCTTATCTAAAATGGGTACGAGCTTGTGCTCAAATTATTATGATGCCTTACCTCGCCATTCTACCTATGATTGTGGAACCGGTTGCTGTAGGAGACACTCATTATCTTGTTCTTCATCCTGACATGCCAACTAATCATGAGGAGTTACAAAAATCCTAGGTTCAACATAAGGAGGAACGGGATACGTTTGAAGCTCAATTCTACTCCAGCGAGAAGAAAGTCTTGGAACTCACTAGGATACTTCATGAAGAGAGGAATATAAAAGCCTATATTGTACCAAAGAGGATGCGCTTATGGGAATTCTAATTTTCTTTTTGCTTTAAGTTTCATTTTGTTTGATTGTACGCCTAAAGGGAACTCTTTGTAACAATTCGAACTTATTAATGCAATTAACGTGTGTTTCTTTTGGTTAAGAAAATTTGAGCCTTTAAGAATCCTTGAAATCATTGCGTACACATATCATCCATGACATTGCATAAACAGGTTTCATAACAGGTTTCTCATCTTCTTCGTTATTTATTTCAGCAGTAATGACATATGAACAAAGTATCAAGGATCTCCAGGCACAAAATTCCCAATTTCAGCAAATTTTCATAGCTTTGACTAAAGGGAAGGAAGATCTTAAGGCCCTTATTCTGAAAGATAGAAAGAAGAAGGTGAAGAAGACCGCTGGTGCCCTGAATATGGGCAAAAGATTCAGGGGACCGTTGAAGCAACCGGTTGATCTGACCTCTTCATCCAAAGAAGGGGAGAACCAAGAGGGTGAAACAAGAGAGGAAGACCCTAGTCCAAGGGTTTCTGAAGATGAATCTGATTACAATGATAAACAATATCCTCCCACTGAGGATAGATACAAACAATTAGAGGATTATCTGAATACAATGGAGATCCAAAGTGTACCAGGGCTGGATTTTAAAGAGTTGGGTTTGGTATCTGGGGTTGTCATCCCACCGAAGTTCAAGGCTTCAATATTTGCAAAGTATGATGGGGTGTCTTGTCCCAAGATTCATCTCAGTTCCTATGTGAGGAAGATTCAGCCTCACACTGCTGATTGGAACTTGTGGGTCCATTTCTTTCAAGAGTCTGTCCAGGACTCATCTTGAGTGGTTCTATCAGCTGGAGGGAATCAATGTCCGCAACTGGGAAGATCTGGCTGCTACTCTTTATAAGCAGTATCAATATAATGCTAACCTTGATCCTACCCGTACTCAACTCCAGAGTATGTCTATGGGTGCAAGCAGAGGTTTTAAGGATTACGCGCAGAAGTGGAGAGATTTGGCAGGGAGAGTCCAACCCCCTTTGTTTGATAGGGAGTTAGTAGACATGTTTCTTGGTACGTTATTTGGTCCGTTCTTTAATCACTTGATTGGTAGCTCCTCAGCTGGTTTTACCGAGTTGATATTGACTGGAGAAAGGGTAGAAGCTAGGATCCGAAGTGGCAAGATCCAGAAAGACACCTCTTCAAGTACATTGAAGAATCCATTCATGGGTAAGAAGGAGGTCAATGCCATTTACAATCCAAGAGGTCAGAGAAGAACTGAGCACCATCCAACGGTAGGGGCTATGATGATACCTAGGCATGTGGCTACCCAAAAACGAAACAATCAGGCAAGGGTAGAAAGACCTCAAAGGCAGTTCACCCGGATCAATATGACGTTGTTGTACCCCAAAATTTGCCCTCCCATTTCCTCAATATTTTCTCATCACAAGACCCTTGGAGCTCAAGATCCAGTTAGGGTTTCCTCTGCTCAAGACTTCTCCTTGCATTGTTGACCCAAATTAGGGTTTGTGTTTGCACAAAGATATTTTGACCTAAAATGCCTAAGATGACATTCATTCTTCATGTTGGACTCCCAAGTTTATCCAAACCAAGTTTCAAGCCTTGATTCCAAATTTTGCCCAGTCAATTGGACAGTTGACCTAGAAATCAGCTGTATTGGGGAAAAAGTCAACTGTGGCCAATTGACAGTCAAATCTCATGAAAATTGACCCACATCAACATTATGAACTCACATGGACCATTTGATCAAGTTTGGATCACAATTCCACAAGAAATTTGATTAGATCATCAAAAGGGCAAAATGGTCATTTTTAGGGTTTTGACTACACAAAGGCAATTTTTGACTGTTTGATCTAGCCAATGGAAAACCAAGCTCACATATGGACTCAAGGACCCCATGGAATTGTCTTGACATGCTCAACAAGTTCAAAAGATCCCAGATGCACAAGATTGACAATTGAATTTCCCAGTCAATTGATCAATTTTGACTGTATATTGAAAAGTCAAACTTTGACTTTTTGGTCAAAATCAAGTGTCAAGATTCATTTTTCATCAAAACATGCCAAATCATGAAACTTGTTCATCAAGAAATCAAGAATTGCAAATTAGGGTTTGAAATGAAGATTTTTCATAACTTAGAATTTTTCTAAGTTATGAAAAACCCTATTTTTTTCCTAACTTTGTCCCACTTTCTCACCAAGATTCATTTGGATTCAAGCAAAAGTCAAAACATGAACGTTTTAGCCTATTGCAAAATCTACAACTTTTATTCACAAAGTTTTCTCAAAAGAAGCTTATAGCTCAAGTTACAATTTTGGTAACAAGGGTACCAAACCATTCTTAACTTAGAGAAAATTTGACCTATTTTAGGCAAGGTTTTTACCTAACTTCAAGACCATTTTTCATATACTTCCATTTGGAATTTCAATTTGCATTTCAAAGATGGATTATAGTACACATTCCAAGCTTTCCAAAATGTCCAAGAACTCATCAAACAACCTCATGGTTAGGGAGAATCGAATTTGGCAATATGGGAAAAACTCACTTTGTTCATGACCAAATTACATGTCCATACACTTAGGCAATTTTGAACTCAGCTTGCATTTCTTGATTACAGGCCCTAAATCCCTTTTACACTCATAAATTTAATGCAAACTCTTTGTGCCAAAACCATGTTCTATGTGTTCAAGCATTGCATAAAGGTTTAATCCCAAAGTAGAAAAAGCATAATGGCCATTTTTGCAAAAGTGAACTTTATGTCAAAATGCAAATCCAAGCAAGTACAGTTAAGATCTCTTTGGCACAAGATTATGAGCTAATTACACTGATCAAGACTAAGTGGTGCAGCATAGAATGGGGGCCTGTACAGGCTAGAAACACCAAGTGGACATTTGTTGCTTAAAGTGTAAGAAACTTGCCATAACACATAACAACTATCATTCCTGTAAACCAAGCCTTAAGTAAACTTGTCAAACACTTTCTAAAGATCCATCCTAAGCTGAAACACGAGCCTAGCATTCCCAATACCTCCCCATTCCCAGAATCACCCTCAAACTGCCCAAACAGAGCACCTGCTGCAGTTTGAGTTCCATAGCTCAAACCTTCCATGCATTCTTGCTAAAAACACTTCAAACACATCCCATAATATCCCTTGAAGCTATTCCAAACCTCAAACACGACCTGTAACACTCCCAGGCAACATCACCATTTTCATTTTCTTGTTTTGCAGTTGAAGTTCCATAGCACGATTCAATAGGTTTCAAGACAAAGTAAAGCTTGGAATAGCATCCCTGGACATCAAGGAAGTTGTACCAATCATCACCTTGCATTGAAGACACCTCCATCACCAGATACAACTTCAACTGAACAGGTAAGTTCATGAACTCGTATCTCTCTATCCAGGCATTGTTAGCTTTAGGTTTGTGAAGAAAACATGTCACATTCATAGCCCTGAACATGCCCATGTAATTAGATTTCATTTATATTATGTGTGCTTAGAGAATTTTAAGTCTGAACACTGAACAAAAACTAGGTCAGGAATTGGGGGAGAAGAAATTCTCTCTCATTTCTGAGAATTAGATTGATTTCTTTATATGTCTGTAATCGTGGCTTCAAGCTCTACAGGTTTCATGTTGGAAGATTTAGCAAAAGATCAAGGAATTGGAAGATAGAAAACGCGTGTTTTCTTGAACAAACTTGTTCTGAGGTTGAAGATGACAGGGTTCTGGGCTGGGCTTTGTTTGTCATTTCTTTTTACACTATGCTTTTGCTTTTTCACCCCCTAGGCCCATTTTGCTTATTTTCATGATTTTTTGACTTTTCTTTTTTTGTTCTGACTTATTTATTTTTTCTTATAATATTAAAAATATAAAAAATATTTTTTACACCATTTTCATATTTATTAGGTATTTATTTGTTTAGGTTAATATTTGTACATAAATAAATATATAAACATACTTTTATTTGAAAAATACTAAAATAATGCAAACACATTTTATTTTCCATTTTTATTTCATTTTATCTTCTGAAAATATTTTATATAAAATATACCACTTTTTTTTATAAATATTAAATATTATTATTTTTGTATATATAATATATAGTTAATAAATAAATACAAATACATACATATTTATTAGCATATTTAGTAAAAATACAAAATATATACATTTTTATTTTTATTAATATTTAATATTAAAAATACCTTTTTTACAAATATACTTCATTTTTATTTTATTTTTGTACATAATTGATAAATATTTGTATATATTAAATAATTAATACTTTTATTTAATAAATTAGGGTTTTGCCCTAAACATAAAAAACTCCAAAAATAATACCTTTTTTATTTTGTTTATTTGACATATAAAAATACTTTTTTTTCATACATATAAAAAGCCTTTTTGCATCTTGCATATTTATTTTATTTCTATTTAATTTGTGCAATTAAATATCTTGTAAATAATTCAATATTGATGTAATAGTCTAGATTTAAATTCCTTGTCAAAATACCCCCATTAGAACATTTGTACCCCCCTTCCCATATATTGTGTTGTAATAACTTAGGAACTTTATTTTTCGCACTTTAATGCTTTCTAATTATACCATGCTAGAATTAGGGTTTGTATGCGAATCAAAAACAACAAAAATAGTTTGACCTAATTTCAAGATAAACAAGCATGAAAATGGACAACACTAATCACACTTGCACCCCTAGGGTATTCCACTTGTTGCCTTCAATAAATGGGCCATATTGCATGTTAGGTCTCTTTGGGCAAAACAAAACCATTCAAATGATCATAGTCCCTCGATGACGCTTTCGAAAGTTGCCTAAAAAATGATCAAGTCCCTTAAAGGAAAATTGCCCAAAGATACTTGGCACCATTGCAATTATGGTCTAAACGATGACCCACGCCCGTCCCTTTCACATCCTAACATAAGATTGTCCACCAAATGCAATGGTGGAACAAACTTGTTAAAAGGGTTAAAGCGTAGCAATAATCTTTGAGAAATTTAGGAGTAGACAACCTCTTAGTTACTTGAATCAAATTTGCAAAACAAAACACTTGCCTATTTTCTAAACCACACATCACTACACTTTCAAAACAACTTTCAAAAAACAAATGAAAACCTTTTCCAAAGGCATACACCTTTGTATACATCCCAACATGGATCATTACAAAGGTTGCCACCACATTGGCTTCTTTTCAAAACATTTTCAAAATCCACACACAAAGCACCATTTTAAACAATTGAAAATTAAGGCAAG
This sequence comes from Vicia faba, assembly GCA_948472305.1. Taxonomy (NCBI): domain Eukaryota; kingdom Viridiplantae; phylum Streptophyta; class Magnoliopsida; order Fabales; family Fabaceae; genus Vicia; species Vicia faba. The sequence continues at coordinate 541,208,548 of OX451736.1, forward strand.
TTGATCTAAGCAAGTAACTAAGAGCCCATGGATAACCATGGATAGAAAGGGTGCTAATACCTTCCCTTTCTATAATCTACTCCCCGAACCCAAGAAAACATCTCAAAGGTTTTTGCTGTGCTTTTTAAACCTTTCCTTAGGATAAAATAAAAAGTCGGTGGCGACTCTTGCTCATCCGAAACATTTGCGAAAACAAACGCAAACTCATAGTCAGTTCTCCCACCGTATCACAGAACTGGCGACTCTGCTGGGGAGAATTTTAAAAGTGGAGTAACCTTAGGGCTTAAATCACCCTCTTGCATGACTAATTGTTTGAATTGATTTCTTTATATCTTGGCTCTCTTGTTTGGGTTTGCAATCCTACACCCGAATTTTGGGAAACATTCATAGATAGCGATATGTTGTGGAAACTGTGCGGGGTATACCGACACGGTCGAAGCAATAGCTATATTAGTGCGACATATTTGTGAGTACCGGTAACCCTTGAGTTCAATCAAGGAGAGTACGGGGCCGCTGAGTGATGTCACTAAGCACTAATGACCTAGAACCTTACTTGACCATCTTGGCCTTTTATTAGGGGTAGTGAGATGATCGGCTTTGGTGCAGTCCGAAGTTGGTAGATACTCGATACTACACTCATTGAGGGTTGTTTTCTTGGAATATTTTGGTCGCTAGTTAAGTGGCTAAACCAAAACAATGAACAATGAAAACAATCCAATGATATTGAGCTCCTTAGAACCCGGTTACTATTTATAGGACAGGTTTTTAAGCCAACTACACTCAAGAGGGTACTTACCTATGAAACCCCATGCAAGCCTGAAACTAGGGTTTGGTGTGATTTGCTTGTACATATGTTTGTGCATACATAATAAACATCATAAAGCATCATATGCATTCACTAACCATTTCAAGGGTTTAGATCTTCATCTTTGTTCTTGTTTTGTAGGTCATGGAAATTCCTCGCAGAAAAACCATCCAAGTCAACCTTGTGAGAATCTCTCCTCAACTCAAGGAGCTCACCTCAAGAATTCCGGAAAGCTCATCCTTCAGTGAAAGACATGGTAGACTGCTCAGCTTAGTCAACACCAACATTGAAGAAGACATGATGAAAGTGCTATTCCTGTTCTTTGACCCTCTTCACCACTGTTTCACTTTCCCTGACTATCAGTTGGTACCCACTTTGGAGGAATTTTCTCAATTCCTGAGAATTCCTATCCTCAACCAACTACCTTTCAACGGTACGGAAAAGGAACCAAAGCCGGAAGATGTTGCTCGAGCATTACATCTACAGCCTTCTGACATCAAGGGGAATTGGGAGACTAGAAGCGGCGTCAAAGGTTTCTTAGCAAAATTCTTGTTTGAGAAGGCACAAGAGTGTTGGAATTCATTGGACCTACAAGCCTTTGAAGAGATTGTGGCATTCCTTATCTATGGGTTGGTCCTATTCCCAAATTCTGACCAATTGGTAGATGTCAACGCCGTCAAAATCTTCTTGTCCAGAAATCCAATACCAACATTGCTTGGGGACATCCTTCACTCATTTTACACACGAACAATGAGAAAGAGGGGTGTTCTCATGTGTTGTACTCCTCTCCTTGCAAGGTGGTTTATTTCGCACCTTCCACAATCTGTCTTGAAGAATGACCAAGGCTCAAGGTGGTCCCAACGGTTGATGACTCTTACTCACTCTGATGTACATTGGTGTTCTCGGTCTAGAGAAAATGTCATCATCGTCGACCGTTATGGAGAATTTCCTAATGTTCCTTTACTTGGAATCAGAGGAGGTATCACCTACAACCCTTTCCTGGCTTTGAGGCAATTTGGATATGCACGAAGAGATGGCCCTCACGACATGTTGATTCCTGACCTAGTTTTTGACTTCGACAACGATGCGCAAGGACTTCGCCAAAGATTCATCAGAGCTTGGGGGAGACCCAACAAGGTTGATAGCAAGACACTGGGACACAAGAACTCCATCCCTCTTGAACCTTATCTCAAGTGGGTACGAGCCCGAGCCCAGAATCTAATGATGCCTTATCCTCATGTTCTCCCTGTGATTAAAGAGCCCGTCAAGGAAGGAGAGGTTCCCTACACCGTCCTACATCCTGACATGCCTACATTGTGGGAGGAGATGCAGAAGAGTTGGATCCAACTCAAGGAGGAACTGAACACTTTTGAAGCCAGCTTCTACGCCAGCGAGAAAAAGGTTTTAGAGCTCACCCTCCGACTCCATGAGCAAGAGGCCCTCAACACCTACATTGCGCCAAAGAGGATGCGCAACGTCTTTTTACCTTGAGAAGTTGTTTATGTACTAACAAATATTTTCTTATTAATATGACGTGCGTTCTTTTTGTTTGCAACAATTGTGAATTTCTAAAATCCTTGAATGCATTGCATAGACAGCATCTCATGCATCATGTGCATCACAGGTACCCTTTTTCTGCAGGATGCTTAATCCTCTTCGCTGTTTATTTTGAACAGTCATCATGAATCCAGATTCCTCCAGTGAGCAAGCAATCAAGGCCCTTCAGGCCCAAAGTGCCCAGTTTCAAGAAATGGTCCTGAGCCTGGCCCAAGGTCAGCAAGAGTTGAAGGCTCTACTCCTAAAGAAGAAGAAGAAAAATAGGGAGGAGCTCCTAGTCCCGCAGTCTCTGACAACGAGACGGACTACAATGACGAACAATACCCACCTGTTGCTGACAGATACAAGCAATTAGAAGACCGCTTGAGTGCCATGGAGATTCAGAATGTGCCGGGGCTGGATTTCGAAGATTTGGGCTTATCTTCTGGGGTAGTAATCCCACACAAGTTTAAGGCGCCTGCCTTTGCCAAATATGACGGGGCCTCCTGTCCAAAGCTGCATCTAAGGTCGTATGTAAGGAAGATCCAACCTTACACGACAGATAAGAACCTTTGGATCCACTTCTTCCAAGATAGCCTTTTGGGGTCACAGCTTGAGTGGTTCTATCAACTAGATGGAGCTAGTATCCGACATTGGGAAGATTTGGCAACCGCATTTTACAGACAATATCAATACAATTCTGATCTCGCTCCTACGCGTACCCAACTTCAGGGTATGTCTCTAGGAACAGGCGAAGGGTTCAAAGAATATGCACAAAAATGGAGAGATTTGGCTGGAAGGGTGCAGCCTCCATTGACTGATCGTGAGCTGGTTGATATGTTTCTAGGGACCTTGTCTGGTCCATTTTTCAATCATTTGGTTGGTAACTCCTCCGTTGGGTTTACGGATTTGATTCTGACGGGTGAAAGGATAGAAGCTGGCATCAGGTCAGGAAAGATACAGAAAGCTTCCTCCGCAAGTACTGAGAAGAGGCCTTTCAAGAAGGAAGCAAGTGCCGTCTATGGTCCTAGAAGACAAGTTAAGCCAGAAAGCAGCCAAGCCGTCAATGCCTTAGTCATTTCAAAACCTGTTGCTGCTCCTCAGAAGTACAATCAACAAAGAGGTGAAAGGCCCAAGAGGCAGTATACTCGACTAAGTATGACCTTGTCACAAATCTTACCGCAACTGTTATCAACCAACTTGGTGACCATCAAAGAGGCTCTGAAGGCCGTGAATACTGCATCTCCTAAATATAACCCAAATACCCGTTGTGCTTATCATTCTGATAGCCCCGGGCATACTACTGATGATTGCTGGGCCCTGAGAAATAAGGTGCAAGACCTTATCGATGCGAAAGAAATTCAGTTTGAGGCGCCTGAGAGGCCAAATGTTGTAACTGCTCCTATGCCCCAGCATAGAGTAAATGCCATTGAGGAAGATTAGTATGTTGTTTCGGTGAATGATGTTGCTACCCCTCTTTTGACTGTTAAGAGGAACTTACTACTAGCCGGTTTATTTCCGGGCTGTAGCAAGGGTTGCCTCCTGTGTGCTGTTATCCCTACTGGTTGTCCACTGCTGAAATCAGGCATCCAAAGCCTGATGGATAGCAAAGAAATTCTGTTCAAGAAAACTATTGTTCCGTTTGTTTCCGCTGAAGAAGTATCTGTCGTCACAATTTACAATCCTACCAAGGCTCTCCCAAAGAAGCCAGTCCAAATTATTTCTGTTGCACCCATTACCATCACTGTTCCGGGGCCTCTCCCCTATGAGTCCGATAAGGCTGTCCCATGGCACTATGAGGCAGACGTGTATGTGCTTGAAGTGAAACAGGAGTTCAACACCAGTACCAGTATCAGTAACATCACTGGTCCCGCCAAGATTACTCGCAGTGGCAGGCTCTTCTCGCCTGACATTGCACCGCCAGTTATCCGAAAGCCGCTTATCATCACTCCCGCAAGTGTGCATGTTCCAAATCAAGTGCCTGTGTCTACTACTGCCGCCGAGTCCTCTGATGCTCGGGGCAAAGAAGTTGCTACTGATTTGCCTGCCAGGACGGAGGCACCAAAAAAGACTGCTGTTGAAGCCTCCCAACAAGAGATGGAGGAAATCCTTAAAATCATTAAAAAGAGTGACTTCAATGTTGTTGAACAGTTGGGGAATACCCCCTCCAAAATCTCTATGCTATCATTGCTGTTATGCTCAGAGGCCCATGCAAAGGCCCTGATTTCATTTCTGAAAACGGCCCATGTGCCGCAAGAGACCTCTGCAGATCAATTCACTGACTGTGTGGCTAATTTGACAGCTGACAATGGTTTGGGGTTCTCGGATGCTGACCTTACTGCCAAAGGGAAAAATCACAATGATTCCCTGCATGTCTCTATAGAATGCAGGGGAACTACTCTCGCGCACGTGTTGGTGGATACCGGTTCTTCCCTGAATGTTTTGCCCAAGAAGGCATTGGATCGCTTGGATTGTGAGGGCCTGGAATTGAAACCTAGTAACATCATTGTTAGAGCCTTTGACGGTTCTAAGAGGATGGTGCACGGTGAGGTAGACATTCCTATTCGTGTGGGTTCCCAAGTCTTCGACTCAATGTTCTATGTAATGGATATTCGTCCGTCTTATTCCTGCTTGTTGGGCCGACCTTGGATTCACAAGGCTGGGGCAGTAACATCCACTCAGCACCAAAAGCTCAAATACCCTGTCAAAGGGAAGATTGTTATTGTGCAGGGTGAGGAGGAATACCTGGTTAGTCACTTGAATTCATTCCGGTATATCGAGATGGACGGGGAGTTTATTGAAACCCCCTTTCAACATTTTGAGGAAGTACCTCCAACGTTGGCATCAGTTGAAACAGTGGTTGAAGAAGACTTTCCGTTGAAGATGGCTTCCCTGAAGGACGCCCGGGCTATAATCGAGAAAGGCAAATGTGCAAATTGGGGTCAGCTTCCTGACTTCACTCAAAAGACCGACAAGTTTGGGTTGGGCTTCACTGCACAGGCTCAGAAGGTTGTGCGCAAAGAAAAGATCAGAAAGGCTCCGGTGTTTATAACCAATCCAAGGGTGAATGCTATCGAGGAGGACGTAGAGGAAGCAGAGTTTGACAGTTGGATCTATCCGACCACCAGCAACGGACCAAGCAACTGGACGACAAAGGATTTTACACCTATTACATTTGTCACGCAGTAATTAACTCTTTTGATTTTCAATTTGTAACAAACAATATGTTGAAACTTCTATTGGCTCGGTGTCCTACCCGGGGCATCATAGCTCCATTTGTGAGGGCTTTTTGTATGACATTTCCATATATCATTAATCAAAACATTGGACGTTTGTTGAATTTCAAATCTTGTGCTCTTTTTCTTTCTGTGTTATATATTGCAAAACAGCTATATTTACACACACTCACTTATACAGCTTTCAATCCACTCTGGATCTCACTGGTAACGACTCTGCTACCACCAGTTATGACTTCGAGAATCCGATCAACTTGGCCGAAGACGAAGGCGAAGATGATTGTGAAGTGCCTGGTGAACTCGCAAGACTGCTACTCCAGGAAGAGAGGGCTATTCAACCACATGAAGAGCCGGTGGAAACAGTTAACCTGGGTACTGAGACAGATAGGAAAGAAGTCAAGATTGGTGCCAATCTAGAGCTCAGCGTGAAGCAACGATTGATCTAGATGCTACATGATTACATGTAGATCTTTGCCTGGTCATACAAAGACATGCCTGGTTTGGATGCCGACATTGTAGTTCATCACCTGCCAACCAAGGAAGACTGCCCTCCGGTAAAGCAAAAGGTCCGCCGTATGCGCCCAGAGATGTCCAAAAAGATCAAAGCTGAGGTTATGAAGCAATTCGATGTCGGGTTTCTAGCAGTGACTTCTTACCCTCAGTGGGTTGCCAACATGGTGCCAGTGCCGAAGAAGGACGGTAAGGTCAGGATGTGTGTCGATTACAGGGATTTGAACAGGGCCAGCCCCAAAGATGATTTCCCCTTACCTCACATCGACGTTCTTGTCGACAATACTGCTCAACACAAGGTGTTCTTCTTCATGGATGGTTTTTCAGGGTATAATCAGATCAAGATGGCTCCGGAAGATATGGAAAAGACTACCTTTGTCACTCAGTGGGGCACCTTCTGCTATAAGGTCATGCCATTTGGGTTGAAAAATGCTGGGGCAACCTACCAACGTGCCATGGTTGCTTTATTTCATGATATGATCCATCATGAGATTGAAGTATATGTTGATGACATGATTGCAAGGTCTCAAACTGAGGAGGAACACCTTGACCATCTGCGGAAGCTGTTTGACCGACTGAAATTATACAAGCTGAGGTTGAATCCAAACAAATGCACCTTTGGGGTGAGGTCTGGAAAATTGCTAGGTTTCATTGTAAGCGATAAAGGTATTCAGGTGGACCCTGCCAAGGTAAAAGCCATACAAGAGATGCCGACTCCAAAGACAGAGAAAGAAGTCAGAGGCTTTCTGGGACGACTGAATTACATAGCCCGATTCATCTCACATTTAACTGCTACCTGTGAGCCAATCTTCAAATTGCTGAAGAAAGATCAGGTAGTACGTTGGAACGATGAATGTCAAGGCGCTTTTGAAAAGATAAAAGAGTATCTCAAAGAGCCACCCATTCTTATGCCACCAGTGGAAGGGAGACCTCTGATACTATACTTGACAATACTTGACAATTCAATGGGGTGTGTGTTGGGGCAGCATGACGAGTCTGGCCGAAAAGAGCACGCTATTTATTACCTGAGCAAAAAGTTTACCGACTGTGAGTCTCGTTACTCACTGCTCGAGAAAACTTGTTGCGCTCTGGTATGGGCTGCTCGTCGGCTGAGACAGTATATGTTGACTCACACCACTCTGTTGATTTCAAAGATGGATCCCATCAAGTACATATTCGAAAAGCCTGCTCTGTCTGGAAGAATAGCAAGATGGCAAATGATCTTGACAGAATATGATATCCAATATACCACTCAAAAAGCAATCAAAGGAAGTGTACTGGCAGATCATTTGGCACACCAACCTGTGGACGATTACCAATCCTTGAACTTTGAATTTCCGGACGAAGATATCATGGTGGTCACTGATTGTGAAGTGCCTGGACCGGATGAAGGACCTGAGGAAGGATCCCGATGGTCTATGCATTTTGACGGAGCCTCCAACGCTTTGGGTAACGGCATCGGCGCTGTGATCATATCCCCCAAAGGCACTCATACTCCACTCACCGCCCGGCTGTGTTTCAACTGCACCAACAACATGGCAGAATATGAGGCATGTATCATGGGTCTTCAAGCTGCAATCGACTTAAGGATCAAGTTTCTGAGTGTCTTCGGAGATTCCGCTCTAGTGATCAATCAGATCAAAGGCGAGTGGGATACGAAACACCCAAATCTCACTACTAAAAAAAAGACATTTCAGAAAAAGTTTTTACATCGGGTATCAAAATATGTGATGTAAAAAATACAGTTAACAAACTTTTTACATCAGGTATTTAATTACAATGATATAAAAAATAAGGAAAATATTTTTTTCGTCACCTATTACATCAGGCAATCTCATCCACCGATGTAAAAGATTTACAAAAAAAAAACACGGTGGCATTTTTGTAAATAAGAGACAACGTGTCTAAAACGTTAAAAAAATATAAGAAAGCTATTACATCGGTTGGAATATCCACCGATGTAATAAAGTAATAAAAGATATATTAAAAAAAGGAGAAAAAACCAACGCGTGTCAACACAAGCTATTACATCGGTTGGAATATCCACCGATGTAATAAAGTAATAAAAACAAAAAAAAATAAAGGCGTGGCAAGCTATTACATCGGTTGGAATATCCACCGATGTAATAAAGTAATAAAAACAAAAAAAAATAAAGGCGTGGCAAGCTATTACATCGGTTGGAATATCCACCGATGTAATAAAGTAATAAAAACAAAAAATAAAATAAAGGCGTGGCAAGCTATTACATCGGGTGGAATATCCACCGATGTAATAAAGTAATAAAAACAAAAAAATAAAATAAAGGTGTGGCAAGCTATTACATCGGGTGGAATATCCATCGATGTAATAGCACAAACGTGGCAAGCTATTACATCGGGTGAAGTATCCACCGATGTAATAAAGGCAATAAAAACAAAAATAATAACTTGAGAATTGTACAGTCTTCTTCATTTTCTCTACCCATTGTTTCTGACCCATTTTCGCCGCGACCAGATTTTCCCCCACCACCACGCCATTTCGCCATTTCGCCGTCTCTCCTCCTCCGACCCACCATCGTCGCCGTTTCACCGTCCTCCCATTTCGCCATTTCACCGTCCTCCGACGCACACCGTCTCCCTCCTACGTCCACCGCTGCCGCGACACCGTCTCCCTCCTACGCCCACCGTCGTCGCCGTCAACGACCGTCCCACTTCGTCGTCTCTCTTCCGACGCCCACCGTCAACGGCTCACCTTCACAACTCTTCGCTCGCCGTTTCAACTGTAAGTGCAAATTTTTGTTTAAAAAACGAATCATTAGCATTATTCCTCTTTGAGTTTAAACTGTAAGAGAGAAATTTTTGTTGATTGTTCTGATCGAAAAAATTCTAAGTACTATGTTGTTGTTGTTCTGGTTATGTTTTTTATTTTGTTAATCTGTTTTGTTGGATTTTTTGTGGGTTAGTAAGGGTTTTAATGCGAGAAATAGTGGAAGGGAGTATCTAATATTAGTAGTATAGATATAATATTTTATTTAAATGATAAAGTTGTTAGTGTTAATATATTATTTTTGTTTAGAAAAAATCTAATATAATAACTATATAGGCCATTAACAATGTAATACCATTTGATAGATACATAATAGTGTAAGAAAATAAGAAGTTGCATATAGGTGATATATAGGGATGCAGCACCACATTTTTAAGTGACTTTAGTAGCTCCTGTGTAATAAAACCAGTAAACAAAGGTTAAGTCTCAATTTCATACACAAACATGGTTTTAATTAAGAACAAAACTTAATGACTTTTAATTATTTTAATTAAAAATGTTTAATTATTTTAATTAAAACAAAAGAAAATAAAGAGAAAATATGATTTTTAGTGCAGAATAATGCTATCCTAAAATGCAGATACATATATGCTCTCCAACAAAATTTACATGTAAATAAGTATTCATTCCACTCAATTGTTACTCAAGAGTAAATTAACTATATATGTGGATGAACACAACAGTAATTAAAGTAGTTTCTTAAAGGTGTTCTTCTGTAATAAAAAATAACATGTAATCAATTGTGCTAAAAGAATTAATGGTCCTCTCAGAAACACGTTGTTTATATTTAACCTATCAAACTTAATAGAGTTATCACCTTGCCATTGAAATTTGATTCTATTTTTCTTTCTCCGCGAAGCAGCGCAACTTGCAATCTCGGAATCTCCGTGAAGTAGCGCAGCCGCGGACACACCGTTCGTCAGACCTTCCTCCGTGTGAACATAGTTATGGATCGTATTTGGATGAGAGCTAATCGATTAAGTGACGAGTACGAACATGGAGTGATGGAATTTCTACAGTTTGCTGAAAGTAATGCTGACAAAAGTCTTCCTACGGTTTTTCTTTGTCCATGTATTCGTTGTGCAAATAAAGAACCAAAACGTAGTAAGAAAGAAATCATGGATCATCTAATTTGTGTAGGGATTTGTCAAAGTTATACAAAATGGATATGGCACAGTGAAGTAGTAGCAAAGTCTAACGTGTCTCAAAGAGATGATGTTAGTGAAGAAATGGATTATCGTCTAGAAGACATGATGCGTGATATTGGAAAAGATTCGTTTAAGAGGGCACATACGTATGATACTATATGCAATGACAAGGATAAACCATTGTACCCGGGATGCAAAAAATTTACACGTCTGTCAGCCGTGTTAAAATTATTTAATCTGAAGGCAAAGAATGGGTGGACTGACAAAAGTTTTACCGAGTTGCTTGAATTGTTGACCGAAATGCTTCCAGAAGGTAATGTAATGCCAAGTCGTTATTACGAGGCGAAGAAAATATTGTGTCCGATGGGTTTGGAGTATGAAAAGATACATGCATGCCCTAATGATTGCATATTATACAGAAAAGAGTATGAAAAGTATAATCATTGTCCAAAGTGTAAGGCTTCACGCTACAAAAAGAAAGATTGTGAGTCAATTGATGATGAGGTGGTAAAAAGGGGTCCTCCTGCGAAAGTGGTATGGTACCTACCAATAATTTTAAGGTTCAAGAGATTATTCGCCAATGCAGATGACGCAAAGAATCTTAGATGGCATGCATAAGAAAGAAAACATGATGGACAAATTCGTCATGTAGCTGATTCTTTGCAATGGAAGAAAATAGATACTTTGTTTCCAAATTTTGGCAAAGAGTCGAGAAACCTTAGACTTGGACTTGCTACTGATGGAATGAATCCGTTCGGTAATCTGAGTACTAACCATAGTTCTTGGCCTGTTCTCTTGATGATTTACAACCTATCTCCTAGGCTGTGCATGAAGCATAAATATATTATGTTATCGATGATGATATCGGGACCAAAACAACCAGGAAATGACATAGACGTTTATCTAAGTCCACTGATTGATGATTTAAGAGTGTTGTGGGAGGAAGGGGTGGATGTTTTTGATGCGTATTCTGGCGAACAGTTTAATATGCGTGCCATGTTGTTTTGCACCATCAATGATTTTCCGGCATATGGTAATTTGTCTGGGTATAAAGTTAAAGGGCATAATGCGTGTCCTATATGTGAAAAAGACACTTGTTACCATCAGCTTGAAAAAGGAAAGAAGACCGTTTATCTCGGGCATCGAAAATTTCTAAAACGTTATCATCCATATCGTAGATTGCGGAAAGCTTTCAATGGGGAACAAGAGCATGGTGTTGCTCCAAAGCCCTTGTCTGGAGAGGAAGTTTATCAGCGACAACAGGGACTTGATGTTATCTTTGGAAAGTACCAAAAAACGATCTACTGTGAAAAATGTATGGAAAAAGAGATCGATTTTCTTCGATCTTCCATATTGGTCTAGTCTTGATGTAAGACATTGCATTGATGTGATGCATGTGGAGAAAAATGTATGCGATAGTGTAATCGGAACACTTCTCAACATTCAAGGCAAGACAAAAGATGGTATTAATGCTCGTCTGGATTTGGGTTTGATGGGTATACGAGAAGAGTTAACCCCATAATATATAGGTAACAAGACATATTTTCCTCCTGCTTGCTACACTTTGTCTAAAAAAGAGAAAACAAGTTTTTGTGAGTGTTTACAAAGTATCAAAGTGCCGCATGGTTACTCATCAAATGTCAAGAGGCTTGTATCAGTTAAAGATTTTAAATTAGTTGGCTTAAAATCTCACGATTGTCATGTCTTAATGCAACAACTACTACCATTGGCTATTCGTGGGATATTGCCTAACAACGTAAGGAAGAACATAACTAGGTTATGCTTATTTTTCAATGCAATTTGTTGTAAAACCATTGATCCACTAAAGTTAGACGATTTGGAAAATGAGGCTGCAGTTATCTTGTGCCAATTAGAGATGTATTTTCCTCCTTCATTTTTTGACATTATGGTTCACTTGATTGTTCATCTAGTAAGGGAGATTAGATTATGTGGTCCAGTTTTTTTACGGTGGATGTATCCAATAGAGCGATACATGAAGATTCTAAAAGGGTATACAAAAAACCCACACCGTCCAGAAGCATCGATTATTGAGAGGTACATTGCAGAAGAAGCAATTGAGTTTTGTTCTAACTATTTGTCAGGAGTGGATGTTGTAGGGGTTCCCAAGTCTCGTCATGATGGAAGATATGAGGGTGTGGGTACACAAGGTTTAAAAGTAAAGAGCTTAAGTATTGATGTGGTTGTTCAAGCGCATTTGTATATATTGAATAACATAGATGAAGTTCAACCTTACTTATCTGCTCACAAAAGCATCGTAAAGAAAAAGTACCCCAAGATGAATGAAAGAGGGTTGTTAAAAGAGCATAATAAGAGTTTCTATGAGTGGTTTAAAGAAAGAATTGCTAATGAAGATAGTGTTTCTAATACAATTAAGTGGTTGTCTTATGGGCCTAAATGTAACCTAATAACTTTGAGTGGATGTGATATTAATAAAACCTCTTTTTATACAAAGTCAAAGGATGACCGTAGTACCACGCAAAATAGTTGGGTAATGATTGTGGCCGAGTCCATGCACTTCTCTAGTGCTAAAGATAAAAACCCGGTTATGGCATCTACACCGTACTTTGGGGTGATTGAAGAGATTTGGGAAGTTAATTATGTTGTGTTTAAAGTTCCTGTATTTAAATGCAAATGGATTGATATCAACAGTGGTGTCAGAATCGATGAATTTGGAGTTACACTGGTTGATCTTAGCAAGTTAGCTTATGCGAACGAACCATTCATCATGGCATCTCAAGCAAAACAAGTGTTTTATGTCACAGATCCTTCTAATAAAAAGTGGTCAGTGGTTTTACAAGGAAAGGTCCATGATAGTGACGAAAATCATGATGAGAACCTTGATATTTCTGAAACTCATCCTTTCTCAACAAATGTGACTACATTCATTGAAGAAAATGAAGGGGATGATGTGCATGCTATTCCCATAGACCATGAAGAAGGGATATGGGAGGACTAGTAAGATTTTTTGTATAAGCTAATTCCACGTTACTTTATTTTCTAATTGTTTTTATTTTGTGCTTAATTTTATTTCTAATTGTTTTTATTTTGTGCTAAATATTATTTCTAATTATTTTTGTTTTGTGTAAACAGATACATGGGTGATTCAAACCCCAATAAAAGAAGAGTTAGAGGTCCCACTTTAATGACACAAATTGACAAAGTTCATCAAATAGGTGAAAAGATAAAGGTCGATTTTAATGCAAGAACCTATGAATGTATTGGTGTTGGTAAAAATGCTACAAATTTCAAGAGTTATATAGCATCTCTTGCTCGACAGTATTGTAGCATTGTGAAAAATGATTGGAAAGAAGTAGATGAAGGCGTAAAAGATGCTATTTGGACTGATATTCAGGTATTTTAAATACAATACTTTATTATATTTTATAATCATATACTAATTAACAACATATGACATATACTACATTTGTAGGCTCATTTTACTATTCCAGAATGTAAAGATCCAAAGAATGATAGGTTGAAGAAAGAATGGATTAAATATGCGGGAGAGAGATGGAGAGGTTTTAAGACACAACTCACAGATAGATATATTCATCATCCCATAGAAAATGATCCTCCTCCATATGTCAAGTATAACTTTATTACAGAAGACGCCTGGAAAGAGTTTCTCAAGATTCGAGATACCCCTGAATTTAAGGTTAGTAGGAGTTATATTTTTTTGTGTGCATAACATTTTTATTATATTTAGTGATTAATTACTTGTTTGAGTTTATAATAGGAAAAAAGTCAGAAGGGTAAGGACAATGTGGCCAAAAATGTATACCCACACGTATTGTCTCGTGGAGGGTATCGCTTACTTGAGGAGAAAATTATGAAAGAAAAGTCATCATCGAGAGATAATTCCACATTAGATGATAATGATAGTCCATCTCCACCATCACACCATGAGTTATGGAAGAGAGCACGACAAAAGAAAGGAGGAGAATACACATCAAAATCTACACAAGAGGTTGCTTAAAAAATTGTAAGTAAACAACGAAAAATTATTACAAAGTATCATTATATTTGTGATTGATTAATTGATGTTTTTGCATTTTGTAGGATTCTCTTGTTCAAGAAGCTGAAAAAGGTGCAATTGTTCTAGATGGACGTAACGATATCCTATCATTAGCCATTGGAACATCTAAGCATGGAGGTCGTGTTCGTGGTGTTGGAAAACACCATAAACAAAGCACTTACTTTGGAAGAAAAAGTCAACATATCGACGTAAATGAACAACTTGCAATATTGGAAACAAAACTTAGAGCTGAACTTGAAGAAAAGTTGGTTGAAGAGCGTAAGATGTTTCAGCAATCATTAATGGAGACACTTAAGTCTATGGGTTTATCACAAAGCACAGGTGATATTAAATGCATTCAAAAATTGGAAATTATTGATGGAAGCGGAAAAGGAAGTTGTTCAGCTGCAAAGGGAAGCATAAAAGAGAGCACAAAAGACGTGGAAGTTGATGATGTTCAGAGATTGTTACTCATGGTTTTGAAATTGGATGATAACCATTTGGCAATACAATTAAGTCATTGTGCGAGTGTCTCTAATTTTTATGTTTCAGCTAAATGTATCAGAGAGTTATTGGTGGGTTTAGGTCATTGGCTTGACGTGTCTATTCTTCAAATTTGGTGCACGTAAGTACATTTTATTGTTTTATTAAAGTCAATCTCTATTAATATGTTATATCTCTCATTACTTTGATTCTAATGTTAATTTTAAAATTATTCAGGTATATTCATCGTGTTTGTCTTGAGAATTCCATTTCAGAATTATATGGATTTATGGACCCTGCTAGGTGTATTTATAATGATAATGTAGCGAAATCTCAAGAAGATGTTAAAAATTACGTGCTAGAAAAGTTACGTGATGAAAACAGAGCGTGCCACTTACTACCATTAATTCATGGGTAAGAATTTTTATGAAATTGTGTTTTATATTATTTAATTTTGATAACATATATATTTTATGCGACTTTTCTGTTTCCACACACACGTACAGGAGACATTGGCAATTAATAGTCATGTGTCCAAGAGACAATTTAGTTGTCGTATTTTATTCACTTCATCGGGAAATTGACCAGAACACGAAGAAAATTATTACAAAGTAAGTTTATCTTTCATGTGACTTTTATTGACAACTAATAGTTATGTGATTTTTCATTGGCGAGTATATTTAGTTATGTGATGTTTATATCTTTCTGTATTAGTTCTTTTGGGATTCATCAAATGGCAAATGGAAATAGAAAAAAGGCTACATGGCTTCATCCCAATGTAAGTGTGATGTAAATTGTAATTTTATAGTTAAATATATACGATAAATATTCACTAATTATGTCATTCAATTGTAGACAAGGGAACAACATAACTCTAATGATTGTGGATACTATGTGATGAAAAATATGTTGGATATTGTCTCTGCTAATATAACCGAGAATTGGATGCAGGTACTAAAAATAACTTTACTTTGTTCTTTACTTTTTGTTTTTCGACTTAATATGAATTTTTAAAAAATAACTCTATATTGTTATATTTATGTATTATAGGTATTTGATGACCCAACAGAATTAACACCAGATGATTTGTATGATTTGCGACTTCGTTGGGCAAAATGTTTCTTTGACTTACATGGAACTTAAGTTTAGCTTGGTGAGTTTTATATAATTGTATAAGTTGTGGTTTTTGCACAATACATGTGGTTTTTGCTCATGTGTTGAGTTTCTTGATTTTTTTGCTGATGTTAATTGTTATTATTTATTGTCAGGCAATATGATTTTGGTGTTGTCTACCGAAGATTTTATATTGGTAATTCAAGTTTGGAAACTTAGAAATAGTTGAATATTTTAGTATATGTATATTTTGTGAATATTATGTAATTGTAAGTTTTGAAAAAGACTTATAAATAGTTGAATATTGTTTTATATTTTGTGAAGAATTTGTAATTGTAAGTTTGTATGTTGTAATACAATACAAGTTTGCAATATAATTGTTCAATTTGTAAGTTTGTTGTGAAAAATATGAAAACATCGTCCTAAATGTGATATATGTGATGTTGGAAAGCTATGAAATCTATATAGCGACATAAATATAGTCTGTTTGATATTGGAAAAATATGAAAAAATGGGTACAAATTATATTTGTATAGGGAAACCCAGAAAATAAATAATCTATTCCAAAAAAATTTCATACATTTTACATCGGTTATTAGTAAAACTGATGTAAAAACTTTCAAAAAGGGACTTTTTACATCGGTTGGAGATAATAACCGATGTAAAAAGTCGCGTCACTGGGGACTTTTTACATCGGGTATTACTTCCAACCGATGTAAAAAACTGGATCGATTTTTTAAAAAAATGTGCATAATAATTGTTTTTTACATCGGTTCATATATTATAACCGATGTAAAAAAGGTACTTTTTACATCGGGTATTACTTCCAACCAATGTAAAAAACTGGATCAATTTTTTAAAAAATATGCATAATAACAGGTTATTACATCGGTTCTGATATTATAACCGATGTAAAAAAGGGACTTTTTACATCGGTCCCAGAACCGATGTAAAAAGTCCCTGATTTACTATATCACCTGACTTTACATCGGACCCAAAACCGATGTAAAAAGTCAATTTTACCCGATGTAAAAAGTCATTTCTGCACTAGTGTCTTATTCCTTACAAGGAGTATGTGTTGACTTTGCTTCCCCACTTTGAAGAGATAACTTTTGAACACTTCCCAAGAGAGGAGAATCAGCTAGCGGACGTACTAGCTACGATGTCTTCAATGTTCAAAGTCAAATGGGACAATGAGGCTCCCCGGATCATTATCTGGAAGTTGGACAAACCTGCATACTGCTGCGATTTTGAGGCCGAAAAGGTGACTGAAAAACCCTGGTATCATGAGGTGAAGAGATACTTGGAAGCTCAGGAATACCCTAAAGGTGCATCTGTCAACGACAAGAAGTTCATGAGAAGGTTTGCGGAAAAATTCTTCCTCAGCAACGGCATTCTCTACAAACGAAATCATGATTCAACTCTACTGCGTTGTGTGGATAAGGCTGAAGCAGAGAAGATCATGGTAGAACTACATGAAGGTACATTCGGAACACATTCCAGTGGACATACCATGGCAAAGAAAATCCTTCGGGCAGGATATTTCTGGTCCACAATGGAAGCCGACTGTTACCAACATTCTCGAACTTGTCATAAATGCCAGATCTATGCTGACAAGGTGCATATCCCTCCGGTTCCTATGAATGTCTTGACGGCACCTTGGCCTTTTGCAATGTGGGGCATCGATATGATCGGTGAGATCCGACCGAAGGCATCCAACGGGCATCGCTTCATCTTGGTAGCAATCAATTACTTCACGAAGTGGGTTGAGGCAGCTTCCTACGCCACGGTAACCAAGAGCGTCGTGGCACGTTTCATCCGGCATAACCTGATCTGTCGGTACGGCGTCCCGGAAAGAATCATTACGGACAATGGTACCAATCTTAATAACAAGATGATCACTGAACTCTGCGAGCAATTCAAGATACAGCACCACAACTCTTCTCCCTACCAGCCGAAGATGAATGGGGCTGTAGAGGCAGCGAATAAGAATATCAAGAAAATTGTGCAGAAGATGACAGTGACCTATAAAGATTGGCACGAAATGTTACCATTTGCTCTTCATGGATACCGTACCTCAGCAAGGACGTCAACCGGGGCAACACCCTTTTCCTTGGTCTATGGCATGGAGGCAGTCTTGCCGATTGAAGTCCAGATACCCTCTCTCCGAATAATGAAGGATGCAGACTTGAGTGAAGATGACTGGATCCAGACTCGACTTGATCAATTAAACTTGATTGACGAAAAGAGACTCACCGCTATCTGTCATGGTCAGACGTATCAAAAGCGGATGATCAGGGCATTTAACAAGAAAGTCAGACCACAAGAGTATCAAGTTGGGGACCTGGTAATCAAGCGCATCATCCTTCCTCAAAGTGATTCCCGGGGAAAATGGACCCCTACATACGAAGGGCCATTTGTGGTTAAACATGTGTTCTCAGGAGGAGCCATGATTCTAACCACCATGGACGGTGACGACCTTCCTCACCCCGCCAATGCAGACATAGTAAAAAGATACTACGCATGAATAAAAGACCCGCTAGGTTGACATACCTAGGCAAAAATAAGGGCTTCCCGGCGAACCAAAAGGGTTCGGGCAAAAATAAGGGATGAAAATAAAAAAATCTGTACACCCGGCAAGTTGAAAACCTGAAAAGGCGGCTTGGGCAAAAATGGGTATCCCGGTGGACTGAAAACCCGAAAGGGCGGTCCATGAAAAAGTTAGGGATAAAGCATAACACTATGTCTCATTGGATCACCTTGCATCCAGAATTCGGCATCAACTATCTGGCTCAGACTTCGGCATCGATCAATCAGCTTTATCTTCAACTAGGCAGCAAAGTGATGAGACGCTTGAAGACATAAAGGCGATAACAGAGTTGGAACCCAGTGGGAATATTATGCACATAGCTGTTTTGTTTCCTTTTCAAAATTGTATAAACTTTATGTTATTCGGCGGCGTTCTCTTACTAGGACGTCAGCCTCTTGTACAAAAAACGCATATTTACACGAAAATTTCAAAATCAATACAGATTCAGTTTTCCAAACAAATTGCCAATTGTTTTTCCTTTTTCTGTTTGGTCTTGCGAAAAATGTCCAACGTTCATTTTTGATATATGCATTTGACATTAAATTGCTGATTCATAAATATTTGCATATGAAACAAAAGACTAATTACAGGTGACATCAGAAACAGGGGCAATGTAAAGTTGTCTGATGCAGTCTAGTTGCTTTGTCCGCCGAAGTATCAAGGTAGGTCCAACTGAAGAATGTGATCAAGTTATCTCAACTCCCCACAGAGTAAAACAAGATAGCAACATCCCCCAGCGGAGTATAGGCATTTTCAGCAAGCATCCCCGGCAGTCTTGATCTAAGATTGTTCCCCGGCGGAATACAGACACCCTAGTGGAACCATTTACCAGTACAGTTCAAAATTTTTCCCAGGAAAGTTGAACCATATCCCCAGCAGGTCTTAAAGCTTATCCCCAGTAGATTCCGGAAGCTTGTCCCCCGCAGAGTACGGACGTCTCCCCCGAGCTTTATTCAAAGTTATTCCTCACAAGGGCTTATAACTGGGTTATCCTCAGCTAATTACCACGGAAGATCGCCCTCGGCGAAGTTCTTTCATTCCCCAGCGGAGTTCATCAAAGTTCCCCAACATAACTTATCAACGCAATCCCCAGCGGAGTTTATCATTATTATCCCCAGCGGAATCCATCATTGAAATCCTCAGTGAAGCTCTCGTCAAACTTCAGCAAAGTATCTCTTCCACAGAGCAATTCCCCCGCAGAGTAATCTCTCCAACAAGTGTATTCCTCAACGGAGTCATCTTCTCCTACCGGTGTATTCTTACAACCGTCATCCCCAGCGGAAGCGAAGAACTTTACTCTTCAATGTTTGCCCAGGATTTAATTCCCCGGCCGGTCGTCAAGGATTTATTTTCCTAGACGAAAATACATTCATAAACACTTCATATTTCATACATCTTGCTTACATACATGATAAAGTGCATACAACACTGTCTCATGTTGAACATCATGACATCATGCATTTCATACATCATGACATTGCATACAACTGATGTTTTGCCTTTTCAGGAAAAAGACAACCCAAAAGACAACTACCTTCAACTGTCACAGTTTCCAGATTCGATTCCTGTATCTAGCTAGGGCACATCTGTGAGTGATCAGTTTCCAGACTCGATTCCTGTATCTAGCCAGGGCACGTCTGAAGAGTTCGAAGATTCGATTCCTGTATCCAGCCAGGGCATATCTATCAACTATCACAATTCCAGATTCGATTCCTGTATCTAGCCAGGGCACATCTGAAGAGTTTGAAGATTCGATTCCTGTATCCAGACAGGGCATATCTGTTGACAACTATTTCCAGACTCGATTCCTGTATCTAGCCAGGGCACGTCTGAAGAGTTTGAAGATTCGATTCCTGTATCCAGCCAGGGCATATCTATCAACTATCATAATTCTGGATTCGATTCCTGTATCCAGCCAGGGCATATCTGTTGACGACTATTTCCAGATTCGATTACTGTATCCAGCCAGGGCATATCTGTTGACGACTAATTCCAGATTCAATTCCTGTATCTAGCCAGGGCATATCTGCATGAGGAGATTGAAGATCAAACACCTGTAACAAGCCAGGAAAACATCTGTCTTTCTCAAAATACACAAGTTCTCGCTAAGGAATCTCTTATGCGATCAACACTTCCAAATGGCATCTATAAGCCCATTCCCGACAAGGTTCTGTCACCTCTCAAGATGGCATCTATAAGCCCATCTCTCTATCCACCATCTCTCCAAATGGCATCTATAAGCCCATTCCCGACATCACATTGCTGATACTCCAACATGCGAGTGCAAATTTCTGGGCACTCTAGTGTCCAATCTCCTTTTACCCTTGAGTCACGAAAGGAAAACTTGCCAATCTAACTCTTCAGGTTCAAGAAGATTGAACAGGGGCAACTGTTGTACCCCAAAATTTGCCCTCCCATTTCCTCAATATTTTCTCATCACAAGACCCTTGGAGCTCAAGATCCAGTTAGGGTTTCCTCTGCTCAAGACTTCTCCTTGCACTGTTGACCCAAATTAGGGTTTGTGTTTGCACAAAGATATTTTGACCTAAAATGCCTAAGATGACTTTCATGCTTCATGTTGGACTCCCAAGTTTATCCATACCAAGTTTCAAGCCTTGATTCCAAATTTTGCCCAGTCAATTGGACAGTTGACCTAGAAATCAACTGTATTGGGGAAAAAGTCAACTGTGGCCAATTGACAGTCAAATCTCATGAAAATTGACCCACATCAACATTATGAACTCACATGGACCATTTTATCAAGTTTGGATCACAATTCCACAAGAAATTTGATCAGATCATCAAAAGGGCAAAATGGTCATTTTTAGGGTTTTGACTGCACAAAGGCAATTTTTGACTGTTTGACCTAGCCAATGGAAAACCAAACTCACATATGGACTCAAGGACCCCATGGAATTGTCTTGACATGCTCAACAAGTTCAAAAGATCCAAGATGCACAAGATTGACAGTTGAATTTCCCAGTCAATTGATCAATTTTGACTGTATACTGAAAAGTCAAACTTTGACTTTTTGGTCAAAATCAAGTGTCAAGATTCATTTTTCATCAAAACATGCCAAATCATGAAACTTGTTCATCAAGAAATCAAGAATTGCAAATTAGGGTTTGAAATGAAGATTTTTCATAACTTAGAATTTTTCTAAGTTATGAAAAACCCTAATTTTTTCCTAACATTCTCCCACTTTCTCACCAAGATTCATTTGGATTCAAGCAAAAGTCAAAACATGAAAGTTGTAGCCTATTGCAAAATCTACAACTTTGATTCACAAAGTTTTCCCAAAAGAAGCTTGTAGCTCAAGTTACAATTTTTGGAACAAGGGTACCAAACCATTCTTAACTTAGAGAAAATTTGACCTTTTTTAGGCAAGGTTTTTACCTAACTTCAAGACCATTTTTCATATACTTCCATTTGGAATTTCAATTTGCATTTCAAAGATGGATTGTAGTACACATTCCAAGCTTTCCAAAATGTCCAAGAACTCATCAAACAACCTCATGGTTAGGGAGAATTGAATTTGGTAATATGGGAAAAACTCACTTTGTTCATGACCAAATTACATGTCCATACACTTAGGCAATTTTGAACTCAGCTTGCATTTCTTGATTACATGCCCTAAATCCCTTTTACACTCATAAATTTAATGCAAACTCTTTGTGCCAAGACCATGTTCTATGTGTTCAAGCATTGCATAAAGGTTTAATCCCAAAGTAGAAAAAGCATAATGGCCATTTTTGCAAAAGTGAACTTTATGTCAAAATGGAAATCCAAGCAAGTACAGTTAAGATCTCTTTGGCACAAGATTATGAGCTAATTACACTGGTCAAGACTAAGTGGTGCACCATAGAATGGGGGCCTGTACAGGCTAGAAACACCAACTGGACATTTGTTGCTTAAAGTGTGAGAAACTTGCCATAACACATAACAACTATCATTCCTGTAAACCAAGCCTTAAGTAAACTTGTCAAACACTTTCTAAAGATCCATCCTAAGCGGAAACACGAGCCTAGCATCCCCAATATCTCCCCATTCCCAGAATCACCCTCAAACTGCCCAAACAGAGTACCTGCTGCAGTTTGAGTTCCATAGCTCAAACCTTCCATGCATTCTTGCTAAAAACACTTCAAACACATCCCATAATATCCCTTGAAGCTATTCCAAACCTCAAACACGACCTGTAACACTCCCAGGCAACATCACCATTTTCATTTTCTTGTTTTGCAGTTGAAGTTCCATAGCACGATTCAAAAGGTTTCAAGACAAAGTAAAGCTTGGAATAGCATCCCTGGACATCAAGGAAGCTGTACCAATCATCACCTTGCATTGAAGACACCTCCATCACCAGATACAACTTCAACTGAACAGGTAAGTTCATGAACTCGTATCTCTCTATCCAGGCATTGTTAGCTTTAGGTTTGTGAAGAAAACATGTCACATTCATAGCCCATAACATGCCCATGTAATTAGATTTCATTTATATTATGTGTGCTTAGAGAATTTTAAGTCTGAACACTGAATAAAAACTAGGTCAGGAATTGGGGGAGAAGAAATTCTCTCTCATTTCTGAGAGTTAGATTGATTTCTTTATATGTCTGGAATCATGGCTTCAAGCTCTACAGGTTTCATGTTGGAAGATTTGGCAAAAGATCAAGGAATTGGAAGATAGAAAACGCGTGTTTTCTTGAACAAACTTGTTCTGAGGTTGAAGATGACAGGGTTCTGGGCTGGGCTTTGTTTGTCATTTCTTTTTACACCATGCTTTTGCTTTTTCACCCCCTAGGCCCATTTTGCTTATTTTCATGATTTTTTTTACTTTTCTTTTTTTGTTCTGACTTATTTATTTTTTCTTGTAATATTAAAAAATATAAAAAAATATTTTTTACACCATTTTCATATTTATTAGGTATTTATTTGTTTAGGTTAATATTTGTACATAAATAAATATATAAACATACTTTTATTTGAAAAATACTAAAATAATGCAAACACATTTTATTTTCCATTTTTATTTCATTTTATCTTCTGAAAATATTTTATATAAAATATACCACTTTTTTTTATAAATATTAAATATTATTATTTTTGTATATATAGTATATAGTTAATAAATAAATACAAATACATACATATTTATTAGCATATTTAGTAAAAATACAAAATATATACATTTTTATTTTTATTAATATTTAATATTAAAAATACCTTTTTTACAAATATACTTCATTTTTATTTTATTTTTGTACATAATTGATAAATATTTGTATATATTAAATAATTAATACTTTTATTTAATAAATTAGGGTTTTGCCCTAAACATAAAAAACTCCAAAAATAATACCTTTTTTATTTTGTTTATTTGACATATAAAAATACTTTTTTTTCATACATATAAAAAGCCTTTTTGCATCTTGCATATTTATTTTATTTCTATTTAATTTGTGCTATTAAATATCTTGTAAATAATTCAATATTGATGTAATAGTCTAGATTTAAATTCCTTGTCAAAATACCCCCATTTGAACATTTGTACCCCCCTTCCCATATATTGTGTTGTAATAACTTAGGAACTTTATTTTTCGCACTTTAATGCTTTCTAATTATACCATGCTAGAATTAGGGTTTGTATGCGAATCAAAAACAACAAAAATAGTTTGACCTAATTTCAAGATAAACAAGCATGAAAATGGACAACACTAATCACAATTGCACCCCTAGGGTATTCCACTTGTTGCCTTCAATAAATGGGTCATATTGCATGTTAGGTCTCTTTGGGCAAAACAAAACCATTCAAATGATCATAGTCCCTCGATGACGCTTTCGAAAGTTGCCTAAAAAATGATCAAGTCCCTTAAAGGAAAATTGCCCAAAGATACTTGGCACCATTGCAATTATGGTCTAAACGATGACCCACGCCCGTCCCTTTCACATCCTAACATAAGATTGTCCACCAAATGCAATGGTGGAACAAACTTGTTAAAAGGGTTAAAGCGTAGCAATAATCTTTGAGAAATTTAGGAGTAGACAACCTCTTAGTTACTTGAATCAAATTTGCAAAACAAAACACTTGCCTATTTTCTAAACCACACATCACTACACTTTCAAAACAACTTTCAAAAAACAAATGAAAACCTTTTCCAAAGGCATACACCTTTGTATACATCCCAACATGGATCATTACAAAGGTTGCCACCACATTGGCTTCTTTTCAAAACATTTTCAAAATCCACACACAAAGCACCATTTCAAACAATTGAAAATTAAGGCAAGTTGATCTAAGCAAGTAACTAAGAGCCCATGGATAACCATGGATAGAAAGGGTGCTAATACCTTCCCTTTCTATAATCTACTCCCCGAACCCAAGAAAACATCTCAAAGGTTTTTTCTGTGCTTTTTAAACCTTTCCTTAGGATAAAATAAAAAGTCGGTGGCGACTCTTGCTCATCCGAAACATTTGCGAAAACAAACGTAAACTCATAGTCAGTTCTCCTACCGTATCACAGACGTTGTCTGAGGTTTTACCCCATCTGTTAAAATCTAACTTGGAAACCTTAAAGGAGGCTCTCCAGAATCTCAACACCATATATCCTCATTACAATCCAAATGCTCGGTGTGCTTACCATTCTGAGAGCCCAGGACACGATACAAACAACTGCTGGGATCTGAAGAATAAGATACAGGATCTAATCGAAGCAAAGGAGATTGAGTTTGATGCTCCTGAGATGCCTAATGTCATAACTTCTCCCATGCCCAAGCACAACCGTAGTGTTAATGCCGTTGATACTGATCTATTTGTTACTTATATTGATGAAGTTTCCACTCCTCTCATGACAGTCAAAAAGAATTTGTTGCTAGCCAGTTTATTTCCGAGTTGTGGTGAAGGTTGTCACATGGTATTATCTCTGCCTTCTGGTTGTTATTTTCTGAAAGCAGGTGTTAAATTCCTAATGGATAACAAAGAGATTTTGTTCGAAAAGATTTCATTTCCAACTATTCTACATAAAGGTGTTTCTATCATAACCATTTCCGCCAATCCTTCTAAGGTCTCCTCCAAAAGACCTATTAGGATTACACCTGCTCCAAGAATTGATCCATTAATAATCACTGTTCCTGCCCCTGTACCATACCCCTCGGACAAAGATGTTCCTTGGAATTACAATGCTGACGTTTACTACCATGGCGTCAAGAAGGATTTGTTAACTAGTAAAGACAAAAAAGCTGAAGAGGCTGATCCTGATATCAGTAACATTGTCAGGACCAAAAAAATTACTCGAAGTGGAAGGGTTTTCTCTCCCGAGATCTCCCCGAAAACTGTTGCTAAGTCTGTTGTTATTCTATCTGGTGTTCTGGCTAGTACTTCTGCTAGTAATCCTATCCTTAATCCAGTTGTTACCCTTGCCGACGAGTCATCTGGGACTCAGGGAAAAGAAGTTGTAGGGAGCCTTCCCGGACGGAGGCACCTAGAAATGTTATTTTGGAATCTTCTAAACAAGAAATGGAGGAGATTTTAAAAATAATCAAGAAGAGCGACTACAGTTTGGTCGAACAACTGGGGAATACCCCTTCAAAGATATCAATGTTGGCTTTTCTATTGTGCTCTGAGGCCCTTGCAAAGGATTTGATTACATTTCTCAAGACTGCACATGTGCCGCAAGAAACCTCCGCTGACTAATTCAGGGACTGTGTGGCCAGTTTGACTGCTGATAATGGGTTGGGTTTTTCAGATGCTGATTTGACACCCAAGGGGAGAAAGCATAATGATGCTTTGCTTGTCTCGATCGAATGCAGGGGCACTACTATGGTCCATGTGCTAGTGGACACTAGATCGTCACTGAATGTTCTGCCCAAGAAGGCTCCTGATAGTCTAGATTGTGAAGGTTTGACCTTAAAGCCCAGAAACATTATGGTGAGGGCTTTTGACGGTTCAAAAAGAATGGTGCATGGAGAGGTGGACATCCTTGTCAAAGTGGGTTCCCAAACCTTTGAATCCACCTTCTACATGATGGATATCAGGCCATCTTATTCTTGTTTGTTGGGTCGTCCTTGGATCCATGAAGCTGGAGCTATTACTTCTATGATGCACCAAATGTTGAAGTATTTACTGAATGGGAAGATTGTCACCGTGCATGGTGAAGAGGAGTACATGGTAAGCCATCTGAACTCTTTCAAGTATGTGGATATGAACAGTGAGTTCATAGAGACTCCTTGTCAAAATTTTGAAGAGGTTCCCCAGATTATGGCATCAATCGAGACTATCACCAGTGTGCCGAAGATCACCAGGCCTCCTTTGAAGATGGCTTCTCTCAAGGACGCCAGAGCAGTAGTTGAAGAAGGTGGGTGTACTATTTGGGGATAGCTCCCTGATTTTCCTCATAAAACTGACAAATTTGGTTTGGGCTTTACTTCAGGAGCACGGAGGGCTGTTCGACGTGCTCGGGCTAGAGGACCTCCCCTACGCATTAGCAATCGTGGGGTCAATGCTATAGAAGACAATGATGAGGATTCTGATATTGACAACTGGATCTACCCTACTACCAATGGTGGACCTAGTAACTGTACGACCAAAGATTTTGTGTCGATTACTTTTGTTCAACAGTAATTGTCTTACTTGTTTTTTGGATTTGTAATAAACAATATAAACTCTATGGCCTTGTGTCTTTCCCGAGGCACATTGGCTTATTTGTGAGGGTTATTTTATGTCATTACCACATGTCATCAATAAAACATTGGACGTTCTTGCATACAAATTTTGCGCTCTCTGTTTTTCTTTTCTACTTTTCACTCTATCAATATAGCTATGCTCTTACACACACTCACATATCAAACTGCAGATCCATATCCACTCTGGATCCCATTGATAAAATTTCTTCTATTGCCAGTTATAACTTCGAAAATCTGATCAACCAAACCTAGGACGAAGGTGAGGAAGATTGTGAGGTGCCTGGATAACTTGCTAGACTATTATAGCAGGAAGAGAGGGCTATAAAGCCTCATGAAGAGCCAGTTGAGATAATAAACTTGGGCGCAGAGGTAGACATAAAAGAAGTCAAGATTGGCGCAAATCTGGAGCTTAGTGTCAAACAGTGGTTGATACAAATGTTGCATGCCTATGTCAAGATCTTCGCCTAGTCATATGAAGACATGTCTGGCTTAGACACTGATATTCTGGTACATCGTCTGCCGACTAAAGAAGATTTCCCTCCGATAAAACAAAAGGTCCACCGTATGCGCCCTGAAATGTCAGAGAAGATCAAAGCAAAGGTTATGAAACAGTTCAACGTTGGGTTCTTAGTTGTCACCTCCTATCCGAAGTGGGTTGATAATGTCGTTCCCGTACCTAAGAAAGACGGTAAAGTACGAATGTTTATGGATTATAGAGACCTTAACAGGGCAAGCCCCAAGGATGATTTCCCACTTCCCCACACCGATGTTCTGGTCGACAACACCGCACATCACAAAATCTTTTCCTTCATGGATGGTTTCTCTGGATATAACCAGATCAAGATGGCACCCGAAGACATGGAGAAGACAACCTTCATCACATAGTGGGGCACTTTCTGTTACAAGGTGATGCCTTTTGGGTTGAAGAATGCTAGGTCAACTTATCACGAGCCATGGTAGCTTTGTTCCAAGATATGATTCACCATGAGATAGAGGTTTATGTTGATGACATGATATCCATGTCTCAAACCGAGGAAGAGCACCTTGATCATCTACAAAATCTATTTGACAGGTTGAAGACATACAAGTTGAGGTTAAATCCGAATAAGTGCACCTTCGGGGTAAAAATGACTCTACCTTACTGGGTGTGAAGACAAGAGCGAAGCAGAGAGGATTATGGCAGATTTACATGAAGGTACCTTCGGAACCCATTCAAGTGGACATACCATGGCTAAAAAAATCCTACGGGCAGGATACTATTGGTCCACTATGGAAGCATATTATTATCAACACTCTCAAACTTGCCACAAGTTCCAAATCTACGCTGATAAAGTACATGTACCTCTGGTTACCTCGAATGTATTGACGGCTCCTTGGCCTTTTGCAATGTGGGGCATTGACATGATCAGAGAGATTAGACCTACCGCTTACAATGGGAATCGCTTCATCCTGGTGGCCATTGATTACTTCACGAAGTGGGTTGAAGCTGCCTCTTTTGCTACGGTTACCAAGAACATTGTGGCGCGGTTTATCAAGCATAACCTGATCTATCGATACGCTATCCCCGAAAGAATTATCACTGACAATGGTACAAATCTCAATAACACGATGATCACCAAACTCTGTAAATAGTTCAAGATCCAACACCATAATTCTTCCCCCTACCCGCCGAAGATGAATGGCATTGTTGAAGCTGCTAATAAAAACATCAAACAAATCATATAGAAGATGACAGTGACATACAAAGACTGTCATGATATGTTACCATTTGCTCTTCATGGGTATCGCACCTCCGCGTGAACATTGAAAGGGGCAACACCCTACTCTTCGGTATATGGTATGGAGGTTGTCCTACATATTGAGGTCCAGATCCTTTCTCTGATAATCATGAAGGATGCATGTCTGAATGAAGATGATTGGATCCAGACTCGACTTGATCAACTGAATCTTATCGATGATAAGAGACTTACTACTGTCTGTCATGGTCAAATGTATCAAAAATGAATGATCAAGGCTTTCAACAAAAATGTAACACGCTAAGAATATCATGTCAGGGATCTAGTGATCAAGCGCATCATACTGCCGCAAGGTGATCCCAGGGGAAAATGGACTCCCACATACGAAGGGCCATTTGTGATCAAAAACATTTTCTCGGGTGGAGCCATGATTCTGACCACCATGGACGGTGACGACCTTCCTCACACTATCAATGCAGACATAGTGAAAAAATACTACGCATGATTAAACACCCTCTAGGTTGACTGGCCTAGGAAAAAATAAGGGCTTCCCGGCGAACCAAAAGGGTTTGGGCAAAAATTAGGGATGAAAACCAAAAAAAAATCTATACACCTGGCATGTCGAAAACCTGAAAAGGCGGCTTAGGCAAAAAAGGGTATCTCGGTGGGCTGAAAACCCAAAAGGGTGGTCCAGGAAAAAGTTAGGGATGTAAAGCGTATCACTATGTCCCATTGGATCACCTTGCGACCAGACCTCGGTATCAACTATCAAGCTCGAATGCCACCAATCAATCTAGTCAGCTTCAGACAAGCAGTAAAGTGATGAGATGCTCGAAGACATAGCGGCAATAGCAGAATTGAAACTCAATGGGATTATTACACATATATGTTTTCTCCTCTTTGTACACAATATTGTATAGCATTCATTTTCACGACGGTGTTCTCTTACTAGAGCGCCAACTTCCTTGTACAAAAACGCCTGTTATAGGCCAACTTCAGAAATTAATACAAGTCATTTTACAAAACCATTTGTTTTACTTTTTTTGTTTTGTTTTGCAAAAACGTCCAATGATTTATTCTTGACATATGCATTTGAATATGATGGCTATTCATAAATATTCACATAGGAAACGAAAAGACAATTGCTTATAACTTAAGAAACAGGGACAGGGATAACTTTGAAACGATGTCACCACTACATGCGACCCCGTGACGTCTACACTCCCCACAGAGTAGATGCAACCAAAGCTTTGATATCGGCTTCCCAAAACAGGAGCTACTTTCCCAACAAAGTTCCTTTAGAGAGCTGACATCTATACTCCACAGTCGAATTTTATAATCACAAGCGGTTCATAAAGCTTTCTCCCGAGCAGAGTTTATTTCTATGAATACATAAGCTAAATCCCCAACATAGTTTATTCCTCCAGCTACGGAAGTTCATTCCCTAGCGGAGTTTATCTCTCCAAATCGGAAAAATCTTCCAGCAAAGCATCTCTTCCCTCAAGCAGAATTATTCCCCCACAGAGTTATTCTCAAGCAGAGTCTCTCCCCGGCAGAATATTCATAAACAGAAAGGAGTAAATCCTCGACATAGTCATCTCTGTTCACCATCCCCAGCGGAAGTAAAAGAACCACTTTTTCTACAACAGGCAGGAATTTAATTTCCAACACTCTCCAGTAGCAGTCAGGGATTTATTTTCCCAGACTTGGATATGTCACAATAACATTTCATGTTCATACATCATGACGTGCGCATACATATTTCATACAACATAATCTCATTTATTTTGAGAAAATCATCACACAATGCATTTCATGCATCGCATATAATTAATCATGTACCCTTTTCAAGAAAGATGGTTATCATCAACAATTCCAACAGTTCAAGATTAAATCCATGAAGCTATACATGTCATATCTATAGAAAACTAATGGAAAATTAGTTCCTGAAACTAAACAGGTCAACTAATCTACGTGATCAAATAAAGCAGCCCTACTACCCAGGCTTTATTCCGGAGTAACCCTACTACCAAGGTTCCTTATCAGGATCCTTATTATCTCGGCTTTCATTTCAAAATAACCCTGCTATCCAGGTTCCTTCTCATAGCCCTACTACCTAGGCTTTATTCCAAAGTAACCCTACTACCCAGGTTCCTTCTCATAGCCCTACTACCCAGGCTTTCATTTCGAAGAAACCCTACTACCCGGGTTCCTTCTCAGCAGCCTTACTACCCAGGCTTATTCTGAAGTAACCCTACTATTCAGGTCCCTTCTCCCCAGCCTTACTATCCAGGCTTTCATTTCGAAGTAACTCTGCCATCCAGGTTCCTCCTCATAGCCCTACTATCCAGGATTTCATTTCGAAGTAACCCTACTATCCAGGTTCCTTCTCAGTAACCTTACTATCCAAGCTTTCATTTTGAAGTAACCTTACTATCCAGGTTCCTTCTCATAGCCCTACTATCCAGGCTTTAATTTCGATGTAATCCTACTACCCAGGTTCCTTCTCAGCAGCCTTACTATCTAGAATTTCATTTCAAAGTAACCCTGGTATCCAGGATCCTCCTCATAGACCTACTATTTAGGCCTTCATTTCGAAGTAACCCTACTATCCAAGTTCCTTCTCAGCAACCTTACTATCCAGGCTTTCATTTCGAAGTAACCCTACTATACATGTTCCTTCTCAACATCCCTACTACCCGGGCTTTATTCTGAAGTAGCCCTACTACCCAGGTCCCTTCTCAACAACCATACTATCCAGGCTTTCATTTAGAAGTAACCCTGCTATCCAGGTTCCTCCTCATAGCCCTATTATCCAGGCTTTCATTTCGATGTAACCCTACTATCAAGGTTCCTCCTCATAGCCCTATTATCCAGGCTTTCATTTTGATGTAACCCTACTATCAAGGTTCCTTCTCATAGCCATACTATCCAGGATTTTATTTCGAAGTAACCCTACTACCCAGGTTCCTTCTCACAGCCCTACTACCCAGGCTTTATTTCGAAGTAACCCTACTACCCAGGTTCCTTCTCACAACCCTACTACCCAGGCTTTATTTTGAAGTAAACCTACTACCCAGGTTCCTTCTCATACCCCTACTATCCAGGATCCTTTTCATGAATTACCTGACGCAGTTTTACATGGACTTATCTCGAGAAATCCCTATACATGTTCCTTCTCTTTTATCTCTGGACAACAGTTTACAACACTGTAAAACCTAGACCCGACCAGATACGATCGATTTCATGTTCCCCAGTAAGTCATCGTGAAACCTGGAATGAACTAGATAGTAGCGCGCTTTTGTCTCATCAATCAAGAGTTAATTCCCCAGTAGAGTAATGGACAACCGAAGCTTCCAAACTCTATTTACCAGGACATAAATAAACATTCCCCGACGAAGTCCTCCTCAACGGCAGGTGCAAGAATTATCACAAAGGAATCTCTTATGCAACCTATATCTTTTATGGATGGCATCATTAATCCCATCTCCGACGATTGTACATCGCCTTCCAAATGGCTTATCTAAGCCCATTCCTTATAATATCGATCGACAGTCACTCCAGACGAGTGCAAATTTCTGGGCACTCTAGTGTTCAATCATCTTCCACCTTCAAATCACGAAAGCAAGATCAACCAATCTACATCCTCAAGTTTAAGAAGATTAAACAGGGGAAGTTGTTTCACCCCAAAATTTACCCTTTCATTTTACTCAAAACATACTCCTAGAGGTCCTCAATTGCTCAAGTTGACTAAGGATTTACCGGACAAATCTTCATCCTAAGACAATGAGCCTCAAACTAGGGTTTCACTCCTCATCAATATGTATTAGTTCCAAGGGTCCTAACTGGTTTCTATTGCCCTAATATGTACTCAAGATCATCCATTCCAAGTTTCATGCCTTGCACAAGAAGTTTGCTCAGTCAACTACTCAAATGCCTAAAAATCAACTGTACTAGGTCAAAAGTCAACTGTGACCCACATACAGTCAAACTTCAAGATTTTTAGTCAACTTCAACATTTTGAGGTAATATCCATCATTTTATCAAGGGTTGATCATGATTCCTCAAGGAATTCTCCTAATTCATCAAAACTCAAAAGTTGCTAAATTAGGGTTTCTATAGGAAAAGTCAACCAAATTTCACCAGGCATAACTTTCTCATACTTTATCAGAAATTCCTTATCCAAGGCTCATTTTGAATAGAATCCAATTCCCTACAATTCATCTTCAACCCTCAAGTTCAAGAAATGCACTCATGAAAAGATATAAATTCAGACATTATAGGTCCCTTTCAAAAGTCAACAAAAACACCTTTTGGGTCAAAGCTCCTTACATGAACATGGAAGATCCAATTGAGATGAAACTAAAAGGGTTATTTAGAGGATATCATAATCTTTCTAAAAAGTCCAAGAACACCCTCTTAGGGTCAAAATTGAGAGAGATATGCATTGTCAAAGTTGACCATTTTTGGAAGTTTGCACAAAGTCAATAATACCCAAAATTGCATTTTTTCCCATATGGGCCCATCTTTTCAAGATTAAGTCTCAGTCCTAGCATGGTCCATGACCTATGGGACCCTTCATGCCTTATTCACTTATTTATTTAATTTATTTTGATTTTTATTCACTATATGGCAACTTTTCAAGATTTGATTTTCTCTTAAAGCCATGCCATTAATATTTGAATTCTTGCCACAAATATTGTCCTAATCTGATTCACTACATATGCCAATGCATTGAAACCGTAGAACACAAGTTTTTATACGCAGCCTGCCTCCCATAAAGCAAGAAAAAAGTCCAAACTTTAAAAAAAAAATGTTGATCACACATCCCTCTAGAGGCCGTTTCAAGAAATTCCAAAGACACAACAACACTCCTGGACATTCACTGAAGCTATCACACTCATTCCCGAGCCTCTAAGCATCAAGAATCAGGCGTAAGAATAATCACGGTTTTCTCTTTTTTTGAAAATCATTTTCCTTAATTCTGGAATTATCAACATGTTTTAATCATTTATTCATGCTTATTGTCATGTTTGCAATATGTTTGGATGATTTGATTTGAGTTTACACGCAGGAATCATGAAATACCATTCTTAGGGTTTCAAAGCATGATTTAGGGCTTTTTGATACAGGTTAAATTAGGCCAAACTAAGGGTATATTCAGGCTCAATGGTTGATTTCCAATCGACCCATGCCCTTGGTTGGGATTTATCATGCCTATGCTGCATTTTTGAGATATTTACAGGTTTATAGCAATGGACATGTCCGTAGGTACAGGTATGGGTTTAAAATGATAGTTCTACGAAGAAGATGATGGCGTGTCCAAGCCTGGTTGGACATTTTGAATCTCACGTGTTTTTCTTATAACACTGACTCATTATTAAATTTATTATTTGTTGTTTGTTTGTATCAACGAATAGCAAGCTCGCTTAGTGGTACAGGCGAAGGATTTCAAGGCGCGCGCGTGTAGGTGGTCAGGGGTTCGATCCCTGCCTCCTACATAATATTTTTCTCACAATTTCTTTGCAGATCCAGTAATACCACTCCAAACGTGCTCAACATACACCTCAACATCTCATGCCATGGATCATCCACTGATCAGGTCCAACATACTGCAAGCTAGGAGCATGGTAGACCCTCCAAAGGTGATCCCCACTGGATCAGATGCAGGCAGATGAGCCAGCTATTCTGGGCCTAGAAAATTACAATTCACATCCCCTAAATCACTTCCAGCATCATGCCCAGTTTTTATTTTTGTTTGAATTTCTCTTTTACTTCTTTATTTGTTTTAATTATTTTTTAAATTGATTTAAAAATCTTTTTTTAATTAAATCTTAAAATCATAACAACACAAAAAAAAATTAGAATTAGGTTTTTTTTAAATATTTAATTTCATTAATTAATTAGGTTAATTAGGATAATTTAAATTCCTTTTTCATAATTAAAATTAATTAGAAATTAGGTTAATTTGCAAAATTAATTACTTTTCTAAAAAAATCCAAAAAAATATTTTTTCTTTATTCACTAATTAAATGTCTTTGAATTTAACTTTAATTCCTCGTTTAATTTATTCTCGCATTCATTTATTTATTTATTTTTCCAATTATTGTATCTATTTCGATTTTGTAATAGTTTTAACTTAGGTTTATTATTATTATTTTCATTTACTATTTTCCCAAAGTTTTTGGTTATGTAATCCCCTCCCCAAAGCCTTGTAATAGCTAGGTTTAAACTTCTCGCACTTTTACTTTTCGTCATTATAAACTGTTAGATGATTGATAATAGGATTGTATGTGAAAGATAAGTCAATGTTTACAACAGTAGAAAACCCTAAATGTGCAAAGATTAAATAAACCGAAAATAAACACTTGCACATGCTTACTCCTAGGGTTTTTCCCCACTTCGGTTGCCTTCGGAAAACAGTCACTATTCTCGAAACGTGAGAATTTTTAGTAGTTGTCCTCTAATTCGAAAGATCACTAGTCCCTCGATGACCCTTTCGACGTTGCCTCGGTAAAAAAGTGATCTTAGAGTTTTAGGATAATTACTAAGAGATCTTGCCCTGTTACCTTAAGTGACCGTAATCGTCGCTTTCGATTGTCCCTTAAACTCCAACAATGGAGCTACCTACTCCTTAATAGTAGGATAGCGCTATCTAAAGGAAATAGGAAAATTAATAGACTTTTTCGAGTAGGTAAAAACTTTTAAGTACTTGCTCAAAACAACAACTTTTTTCACACTTACAATTTCAAACACTTTTCAAACAAAGTTTTCAAAAACACTTTATCACACCCTTGAGGACTCATACAAGGGTTACCATAAAGTGAAAAGCCTCACTAAGGAAATTTAAAAACTTTTTAAAGCACACAAACACACAAAAGCAATTTAAGAATGATCGAGTACCTAAGAGCCTGTGGAAAACCACGGATAAAAAGGGTGCTAACACCTTCCCTTTCTATAATCTACCCCCAGTACTCAGAAACATCTCGAAAAGGGTTTTTTTCTATTCTTTTTCCCTTTTTCTTATAGGATAAAATAAAAGACGGTGGCGACTCTTGCTTACCGTACATTTGCAAACAAAAAATGCAAAACCAGTAGTAACAAAAAACAGTCAGTTCTACCACCGTATCACATTGCCTAATAAAGAAATCGAAGAAAGAGTAAAAGAAGCAGAGGTGAAACAAATATTTGGGAAAATAGCAACAATTCAATATGAGGATTTCATATCTATCGACGAAGCTCAAAATTCAATCATATGTTTAGATAGAGATATCCAACAAGGAAATCTTCAACAAAAAATATCCCTAATTCGAGCAACAAGGCTTCTAAAAGAGAAGAAATAGATGACATATTGGATGAAATTTATGCCTTGTTCGATACTATCAAACTGGAGAGAATATGGAAGAAAAACCTTCAATTCCGAAAAGTGATGTAATTCCTACCAAGCAAAAGGAAGAAGAAGGATGATGTGTTTTTCGTGTCATATATGCCTCCCTAAAAAAGGAAAAAGTTCAAGCTTATGACCTTAAAGAAATGCTTAATGGGAGGCAACCCATCAGATAAGTTTTTATTTCATTTGTAAATTTAAATTTCATTTTATCTAAATTAATTGCTTTTTATTTTGTAACATGTCGTCTTAAGGAAAAGTAGGACAAATACTTGAAAAAAGGATTTAAAGAAGAAATATAGACTAAAAACTCTCTCTAATCCTAATAATTTTTTTATCTCTTTGCACTTTCTAGTGTTGTTGTTATTGTTTCAGGTAATGGGTCCAAAGAGAAGTCGCTCATCTCGAGCATCATCATCAATCAGA
Organism: Vicia faba; assembly: GCA_948472305.1. Lineage (NCBI taxonomy): Eukaryota > Viridiplantae > Streptophyta > Magnoliopsida > Fabales > Fabaceae > Vicia > Vicia faba. Next base: position 541,245,036 of record OX451736.1, read on the forward strand.
CAAGGGAATAGTGGATAAAACATAAACAAGACTTCACTAACACCATGCAAGAAGTGCAATAATTTTCTGCTCCAATGACAAATTAATTTGGAGTTTTCTGAATTTGTAGTAATTTATGTGATTCCCTTTTACGTCTAATAAGTCAATCTCTTAAGTCAATCTAGAGTATTATCTATAATACTTGGTTATCTTTTGTACCAATAAATGTATGTGTGTCTTTAATAAACAAGTTTCGTTGCTGTTGTTTCTTTCATATTTACAAAATTGCAATTTTAGCAGTGAACAGATGAACCATAAGCATCATTAAAACCAAAGATGATCATCAGGAAAGTTCCTTGTGGATTGAGAGTTGAGGAAGAAAGTTACAATAAACTAACTTGTACTCAATCTCAAGATACCTCAACTAGTAAGGTTTGAGCCAAATATTACATTTTTTTACTTTTCCTTCTTATGAGAGTATCTATGCAATTGCTATTTTCTAGAATTTGCATTATTTCCGATTTAATCTATTCGTTTGATAAATAAACATTGAGGAACTTATTTATGGTAAACTCTGAGCCTTTTCAAACTAACTCCTATATCATGTTTATATAATTTTCTAACCACTGTGAGCCTAAGCCATTTATTTTGGTGATTAGCCATATTAATTAGCCAATTGACTTGAGAGATTAAATATGTCCACTCTCTCTTTGGAGTTAGGTAGAAAATTTAGCTTCTTGGTCATATGCAAAAGATTAAGTTTGGGGTTTCTCTTGGAAGTGAGCAAAGTTTAAGTTTGTGGTTGGGGTACTAGAGATTTTGGTCAAAAATTCAAAAAGTAAAAATGAGAAAAAAATAAAAATGAGAAAAATCAAGAAGTCAAAGCCACTTCTTCAAAGAAAATAAGAAAAGGAATATTTAGGACCATAAAATGTTAATTTCTAGTACCAAAGTGAGTAAGCAATTGTTGATATGAAAATGAATATGATAAAATAAGGAAAGTTAGGTACCTAACTCCAAAGGGGTTAAGCCTACTATCCCAAATTATCCTACCCTGACTTAAGCCCCCATTACAACCTTGAAAGACCTCAAAAAGTGTGTGATTATATGGCTTTGGTTGATTTTATTAAAAATTTTACAAACTTATGGTAAAATACTTTTGCGTTGATTTTGTGATTACACTGTCAAATCGAGTGAAAAATTAGTGAGTTGAGAGACATGTTGAGTATTTGTTATGTTGGAAGAACTTTTCTAAATTTTCTATATTAAAGTTGGGAACTGGAATGTTGATAAGGGAACACAATTGGTGATGTTCATTAGTTATTATTGCCATTTTTTCTATTTGAGATATGCAGTTGCACGCGAGTTACTTGAGGAAAAGTAACAAATTAAGTTTGAGGTTGTGATGACAGTTTGTCATTACATGATTTTTATGAGTACTTGCAACGAATTCAATGGAATTCAAGTTAAATATAAATAAGTATGAATAAAATAAATAAGTCTAAGAAACAAGTAAAAGCCAATAAATCATGAAAAAATTGTGAAGAAATGAGCATTTTCAGCACAATTTACATCTTGATGTATGTCCAGTAAATTGATCATATCTGGAGAATCATAACTCATTTTACGACGGGTCTTTTTGGATAATAAGCTAAAAGGAATATCTAACTTCAAGAATTATCACATGCGCGATGGGCAGTACCGTGCATTACACAACATGTGAAATATCGTGCTTGTTATGTACAATGTCGTGTGCGTGATGAGGCTGTTTTCTAGGCTTTTCTAATGTGTTATGACCCATTCTGACTGCTTTAAAAGGGGAATTTTGATACCTTTTCAAGGGTTCTGCGATTTGCCACTGCAAGTACTATGTTACAACACCAGAAGGCATATCTGGTGCACATTTGGAGCCATTCAAGGCCAGTACTTTAAGGGATCTTTTATGCAAATTTTATATAATTGAGTGGTATTGTAATTTGAATTATGAGTAGGTTATTATTTAAAGTTCTCAGTTCTCATAACAACTAAAGTTTTCATTTGCTACGTCTTATATATATATATATATATATATATATATATATATATATATATATATATATATATATATATATATATATATATATATATATATATATATATATGTATATAATACTATCAAAAAAATATAGGTGTGTGTGTATTCCCCCAGCAAGGGTAGGGAGACTCGAGGCCCTATTAAGTATATTAATCGTTTCAGGATGAGGGCTAGCTCACGGCAAATGTAAAGTCAAGACTCCCTTGGATATATTTTGATGAAGACAAATATGGTAAGAAGAAGAGAAAAATTAATTCATGATCAAGCTTTGGACTAAGTAAATAATTCTTGTATCAAACTCATGATCTTCATCCAAATGTATAAAACAATTCAATACACATACATATCTTAAAGTGCTCAAGGTCTTTATTGAAATTCAACCATCTAAACTTTAATTTTAATTCTTTCAATTTAAAACCATTTTGGCATTTCAAATATGTTATAAATACTTCCAATGAAGGTTAGATTTACTCTAGTGGGTGAAATACTTGTATTAAAACAACTAAAGTGTCATGAGTTTGAGTCTTGAGTTTGTCACTTTTTAACTTAGAATTTTTTCTCTATTTTCAAGTAAACCAATCTATTGATCCTTTACCATAATCTATTGTTTCAAACTCTCTATTTTATAATATCAAGTTTTCAAATGGACCAAACGATTAACCCTTTGAACCAATCTATTATAATGTCTAGTTTTTGAAATTTTTAACGTTAAATTTTTCAAACTAATCGATTGACCCCTATGTATAATAGTTTTTGCCTTTGTATTTTTCAATTTTCCAAAACTCAAACAGATCTCTTCATGGCATATTTTCGTGGCATCTTTTTCTAAACCATTGCCATTGCTTTTCTTATCATTCTGTCAAACCTTGCCATGATTAACCAAAGGTTGCACATGTCTTATAAATAGGAAGCATTTTTTTAGATTCCAATTGACCTCTTTTTCTGATAAATTTTCAAAGTGTTCAAACTTCTTTTAAAAAACAAGAAACTGGTTTTTTTGCATAAATTTTCACATTATATAGAAGTTTTGCCTTTGAGCACTTTAGATATTGTGTAATTCTTATTGTTAATGGAAAAAGGGAAGAACAAAATATTTTCTTGAGATCAAGATTAAACCATTCTTATTATTCAAAACTCAATATTGTTATTATTATAAAAATTGTTGTAACTTGAATCCATGATTGTTGGATCAAGTTTGTTGAAGAGGAAGTAAGTTTCTTTCTCTTGTATATTGTGAAATCAAATATGGCGTGACTTTGTATGTATGTTTGATAATTAATAGTGTTGTACCCCAAAATTTTCCCTCTCGTTTCTCAAAGAATCATCCTGGACTCTCAGGTTTGCTTCTATCAAGTTTCAAGTCTTGAATTATAACTTTTCAAGAAAATCATCCACAAGGGCAAAATGGTCAAAAGCACATTGAAAAATCAAACTCTGACTTTTAGATCAAATCAAGTTTTAACAATTATATTTCATCAAGACATGAAATTTGTTCATCAAAAATCAGAAGTCAGAAATTACTTTGAAAAAAATCAAATTTCTAAACATTTAGAAAATTTTCTAAGTGTTAAGAGAATATGATATTTCAGAACTTCTGGGCCAGCCTTCACGCGAGTGCAATCAGAATTTGCAGACATGGTTCAAAACATGATGCTTCAATCAGAACATATGGAAGCAATGTTCTTCATTCAGAACATGACCCTTCAGCGTATGGAGGTTACATTTCTAATCTTCTACGATTAGAACATCACCAAATCCCAAAACCTCGTTTAAACAGCCTGCTGCCCTGCTATATCACAGTCCTGCAATCAGCTGCTGATCCAGTCCATGCTTGCACTTTCTCAAACCCCATATTTGCATCAAATTAGCATATGAAAACTGTGATTAAAAAGGAATGGAACAGTATGCCAAAAATGTTAAAAATCTCATTTGTTTTTCCCCCCAAAGACACAACAAATCCATCTATAAATAAGTGGCTCCATCATACGTTCAAGGGGATGGCTTTTGGAGAGAGAAATTGTCAAGAGAGAGAAAATAAAATTGTGAAACCTTCGTAAAAATACAGAATTCCCAAACAGAAAACCAAACTTTTGTTCTTCCCTTTGAGTCAAAGAACTTGGCATATTCTCTTCTGTTGCTCTTGCTGATTCCAGAACATCTGAAGGCAGCAGTTCAAGTTCCAAGCCCACACTCTAGGTTTAAGGTAAGTCTTTCTAACTTTGCATCTTTTCATTCAGAACATCATTAAAACATGTAAATATCACAGTATTAATGTTGTCCATATCATTGCATAAGTAGGAAAACTGTGGATCAGAACTTCTTGATTAGGGCTAGGCTCAGATTAGGGATTTGAACTTCTATAAATTGTTCTTTCTGACCTGCTGTTTGTTAAATAATGAATAAATTGCTGATGTTCTGATTAATATGAAGAAGGAGTTGAAATGTGGCACAGAACCCCTATTTTTTCTCACTCATTGTTTTAGCACAGCACATAACTTCTGAGTTCTCCCTACACGTTAAACACACAGAACTTCTAGGCTTTCTTATTGTTAAGAATACTGAACTTCTAATGCTTCTGCTCACTGTTTTAACACTCATAATTTCTAATTTTTCACACGACAACACGTTGAATTTCTGATGTTCACTCACTATTTTAGCACAATGCAGAACTTCTGACTTTTGGCTCACTGTCTGAACCTCTGTTTCCTTTCCCTCTGACATTTCTTGCAGGGCCTTAGAGTGTGTCAATCCAGAACTTCTGATTCCACTGACGTTCCTTTCTGAGTCACAATGCGCCTGGCTTCAGAACTTCTGATCCTTGTTGTTTTGCTTGCAGCAGCACGCTGTTTCTGTCTTTCATTATTTTCCTTTTTATCATTTTCAATATTAATACTCCTTTTACCAATATAAAAAATGATATGAAAATATTTTATTTTTACTAACTAATTTATTTCCTTTTTTTAAATCCATTAAGACAAAAAAAAAACCATTTTCTAAACAAAGTCCTTTTTCTTTCTTACGTTGTACATTTCAATATGGTTGTAATAGTTAATTAGGATTTATTTTCTTGAAACCCCCATATTCATAAATTTGTACTCCCATCCCCTTAATGATGTAATAGCATAGAATCTTTACTTTTCGCACTTTGATTTCTTTCATATATTGTTAGTAATTAGGTGTGTATGACAAGACATGAAATCAACAAATAGATCATCCTAATCAAGACTAAATGCATGCAATCAAACATACTTTGCACACACGCACCCTAAGGGTAATCTCACTCATTGCCTATCGGAAATTAGTCATGTCCTTCGAACATGGGTGTTTTACCAAAAGACCCTCGATAAAAGATCGTAGTCCCTCGATGACCCTCGATGTTGCCTTCGGTAAACGATCTAGTCCCTAAAACGACATTGTTAAAACGTCCCATGGGTTACCTTCTATGACTATACAAACGTCCCACGCTCGTCCCTTCACATCCAACAATGGGGCTTCTTACCAAATCAATGGTAAGATAGCAACATCTAATAGAGGAGGAAAAGAACATCTAAGACCTTTTTGAGTATGTAGATTCGCTCCTAGTTGCTCGCTTTCTCACAACAAAATATTTTTACACCAACACTTTCATTTTGAAACATTTTTTTAAAGACAAACACTTTGTACGCATTCTTATAGAGATGAGAACTATTACAAAAAAATATTTTCAAGAACACTTTCAAAAACCACATTCCACAGACACCTCTTTGAACTATTTTTGAAACAACACTTTGTACGCGTTCTTATAGAAACGAGAACCATTACAAAGACATTTTCAAAATACTTTCAAACCCACAACACAAAGCATACTTTCAAACAAAGCAAGTGATCTAGCAAGCAACTAAGAGCCCATGGAAAACCATGGATGAAAGGGGTGCTAACACCTTCCCTTTTCATAATCTACCCCCCGAACTCAAGAAAACATCTCTAAAGGTCTTTCCTGTTCTTTTAAGCCTTTCATTGTTGGATAAAAGAAAAGTCAGCGACGACTCTTGCTATCTGTAACATTTGCGATCAAACGCAAAAAAAAAGTCAGTTCTCCCACTGTATCACAAAGAGGATACAGTGAATCTAGTGTAACGTGTCTAACATAGTTAAATCTCTCACCCCACCCCATCTTAGATAATATTCCATACTTACACTTGGCATCAAAACGGGTTATAGGTAACATGTTCCCAAAGATCCATAATGGCTTCTATAAATCTGATTTTTAGAGATGTTGGTAGCAATAATAAGCCTCCTTTATTTTGTGGTGAATATTATGATTTTTGAAAGATCCGTATGTAAGAATATCTTGAAGCACAAGGAGAATAAATTTGGAATGCAGCAGAAAATGGTATGTTTCTCCCTACAAGTGTTATCAATGGTGTTGATACAACAAATATTAAAAGTTCATGGGATGATGATGATAAGAAAAAAGTTCTCTATGACAAAAAGGAAAAGAATCTTCTTTAGGCATCATTAAGCATGGATGAATTATTCTATGTATCTCGATGTATAATGGAAAAATAAGTATGGGATACATTAGAAGTCACTCATGAAGGAACTACTGAAGTGAAAAGATCAAGATTGAATACTTTAAGTCAAGAATATGAGTTATTCAGAATGCAGCCTAGAGAATCAATCCTTGACTTGCAGAAAAGATTTGTGTATTTGACAAATTACTTAATGGCCCTTGGTAAGGCTTTTTCTAAAGATGAACTTAATCTTAAAGTGCTTAGATCTTTGACCAGGACATGAAAACTGAAAGTGACGGCGATATCTAAAAATAAAAGTTTATCCAATATGACTTGAAAACTTAAAGAATATGAGATTAAACTTGGAAGACTAGAAAAGCATGAGACTCAAGAGAAGAAATCCAAAGGTGTCGCTTTAAAGGTTGATTCAAAATAAGAAGTAGAAGAATATGTTCCTGAAGAAGATGAGAACTTCATGCTTCTTGTAAAAAGGTTAGGGAAATTTTTGGGTAATGATAATTCTTACTTTATAAAAAGGAAGAATATTTTCAAGAAGAAGGAAGCTTCTACATCAACTCAAAACTTCACATGCTTTGATTGTGGAAAGTAAGGAAACATATAGACGGATTATCCAAAATTTTCTAAGAAGAGTGGTCATAAATGAAGAAAGGAATCTAAGTCCAAAAGAGCATACTGTGTGGGACGATAATGAAATAAGTTTGTCATCCGATTCGAAAAGCGGAGAATACCAAAACCTTGCATAAATGAGCATTTGCATAAAAATCACTTATATGTGTCGACACATAAGAGTTATGTGTCGACACATGTGGGTTAATATTAAAGCCTGCAGCACATACAACATTTATGCTTAAAAACACATGTTTATGCATCGACACGTGTCTGCTATGTGTCGACACATGTACTACATTTTTAAAGCCTGCAACTTCTATTTTTTTTACATTGAAACATGACCTTCAACAGGTCCACACATGACTTATATGTGTCGACACATGCTGTAACTTTTCTGAAAAATTGTATTTCTTTTCAATTTTTAAGTATCCCTTTTGTCCTAAACTTGTACACCTATATATACATCATATATGAATCATTTCTAGCTCAATGAAACTATAAATACTTACTACAGTTGCTCATAATTTTCAACCGCTCATATATGCATACACACAAACAAATTACACATAATCATTCTTTGTTTGGGTGCCATCTAGATTTATGTTGATAACGTTCAACTTCAGTTGTTGTAATCTAAGGTTGGATTGAGAATTTTAGGGGCTTTCATCAAGAAACATACAAATATTACTCATCATCTTCAACCTTCCATCTATGTATACACACAAACAAAGTACACATAATCATTCATTGTTTGGGGGTCATCTAGACATGGTTGATAACTATAACACGGTGGGAGAACTGACTTGGGTGTTTTTTGCGTTTGATTGAAATTGTTGCAAATAGCAAGAGTCACCACTGACTTTTCTTTTATCCAAAAGGAAAGGTTGAAAAGAACAGGAAAGACCTTTCGAGATTATTTCTTGAGTTCGCGGGGTAGACTATAAAAAGAGAAAGTGTTAACACCCTTTTTATCCGTAGTTATCTACGGGCTCTTAGTTTCTTGCTAGATCACTTGCTTTTTGTTTGAAAATGTGCTTGTGGTGTGGGTTTTTAAAGTATTTTGAAAACGACTTTGTAATGGTTCTCGTTTTTATAAGAACGCGTACAAAGTGTTTGTATTTTGAAAATCTTTCAAAATGAAAGTGTTGGTGTATAAAATGTTTTTGTTGTGAGCAAGCGAGCAACTAGGAGCAACCTACCTACTCAAAAGGTATTAAATGTTCTTTTCCTCCTCCTTTAGATGTTGCTATCTTACCATTGATTTGGTAAGAAACCCCAACGTTGGATGTGAAGGGACAAGTGTAGGACATTTGCATAGTCATAGAAGGCAACTTATGGGACGTTTTAGCAATGTCTTTTAGGGACTAGATCATTTACCAAAGGCAAAATTGAGGGTCATCGAGGGACTACGATCTTTTATCGAGGGTCTTTTCTAAAACTCCCATATTCGAGGGACATGACTATTTTCTAAAAGGCAATAAAGTGAGATTACCCTAAGGGTGCTAGTGTGCAAGTGTGTTTGATATGATGCATTTGGTCTTGATTAGGGTTGACTATTTATTGATTTTATGTTTTGCCATACAAACCCTAATTACTAGCATTTTTATTTGAAAGCGATAAATTGCAGAAATGTAAAGTCCTAAGCTATTACATCATTTCGGGGATGGAGGTACATATTTACAAATGGGGATTTACAAGAATTTAAATCCTAATTATCTATTACAACCATGTTGAATTGTACAATATAAGAAAAGGAAAGGACTTGTTTTTGAAAATGGTTTTTTTGTCTTAACAAATTAAAAGGAAAATAATTAGTTGATGAAAGAAAATATTTTTATGTCTTTTTTATATTAATAAAAATATTACTAATGCTAAAAATTAAAAAAATAAGAGAGAAAAAGGAAAAATAATGAGAAATAGGATCAGCATGTTGCTGAAAGAAAAATAAAGAGGACCAGAAGTTCTGATGCCAGGCGCGCTGTGGTTCAGAAAGAAACATCAGAAGTAATCAGAAGTTCTGGGTTGATGCACACTGGAGTCCTGAAAGAAACATTAGAGGGGAAAAAACAGAAGTTCCGGGTTACTACGTGGTGAAGTTCTAAGTGTTAAAACAATGAGAAAAATCCTAGAAATTTTGTGTGTGTTAAAACAGTAAGACAACCTAGAAATTCTGGTGTTGTGTCATAACAGTGTGAAAACCTAGAAGTTCTAGTGTCTTAAAATAGTGAGGAGAACTCAAAAGTTATGTGGTGTGTCGTAACAGTGTAAAAACTTAGAAGTTCTGTGTGTTAAAATGGTGAGGAGAACTCAGAAGCTCTGTCTTGTGTTAAACAATGAACAAAAATCATAAGTTACGCTTCACTTACTCCCTTACATTAGCCAGACCATCTGCAACTTATTCATTTCTTAACAACAACAAATCAGAAAGATAAAGGCACAACAGTTTATAGAAGTTCTAATCCTAATTCTGAGCCCAACTTTATTCAAGAAGTTCTGATCCACAGTTTTTCTACTTATGCAATGATATGGACAACATCAATACTATGATATTTACATATTTAATGATGTTTCGAATGAAAATTTCAAAGTCAGAAAGACTTGCCTCGAATATGAAGCGTGTGTTGGGGACTTGAGTGACTGCCTTCAGATGTTCTAGGGTTAGCAAGGAACGGAACAAAATGTTATGTTCTTTGATTAAAAGGGAAGAACAAATGTTTGGTTTTGGTTGGGAATTCTGGGTTTTACGTATGTTTGACTGTTTTCTTTTCTCTCTTTTTGTATTTGATAATTCTCCCTTTCCAAAAACCAGCCTTTTGAACGTGTGATGGAACAACTTATTTATAAGTGAGTTTGCTGTGGTTTTGGAGGGAAAATGGGATTTAAACCTTTTTGGCATATTGTTCCGTTGATTTTTAAACACATCTTTTATGTGCTAATTTGGTGCAAATATGGAGTTTGAGAAAGTGCAGGCGTGGACTAGATCAACAACAATTTGGAGTGTTATGGCAGCTGGTTGCAGGACTGTGCTATAGCAGTGCAACTGGATGCTCAAACAAGGTTTTGGGATTTGGTGATGTTCTGATTGTAAAAGACCATAATGAGATTCGAAGGGTGAGGCTCTAGTAGAAGAATGGAACGTAGCCTCCATATACTAAAGAGTCATGTTCTGATCGGAGAAAACAGTTTCCATATGTTCTCACTGACGAGTCGTGTTCTGAACTGTCTTTGCAAATTCTGATTGTGCTTGCGTGAAATCTGGCCCAGAAGTTCTGAAATATCATATTCTCTTAACACTTAGAAAATTTTCTAAAATTTTAGAAATTTGATTTTTTAAAGTAATTTCTGACTTATGATCTTGATGAACAAATTTCATGTCTTGATGAAATATGATTGTTGAAACTTGATTTTGATCCAAAAGTTAAAGTTCGACTTTTCAGTGTGCTTTTGACCATTTTTCCCTTGTGAATGAATTTTTTGGAAAATTGTAATCTAATACTTGAAACTTTATAGAAGCAAACTTGAGGGTCCAGGATGATCCTTTGAGAAATGAGAGGGAAAATTTTAGGGTATAACAGCTACCCCTATTCAATCTTCTTAAACCTGAAGAGTTAGATTGGGGAATCTGCCATTCGTGACTTGAAGGTGGAAGATGATTAAACACTAGAGTGCCTATAAATTTTCACTCTGATGATTTTGAGGTTGAGGTCTAAGGAATGGGCTTAAAGATTCCATTTGGAGAAATGATGGAGAGTTGGCGGAGATGGGCTTATAGAAGCCGTCTCGAGGTGATTGTTGATAGAAATTAGACTAAGTCTAAACTTGACTTCAACTGGTGCAAGAATCAGAATAAACCTTCGGTCGATTTAAAACTAAACCTAGCAGAAGTCTTGAATAATCTTTAACTGGGAAGAATCAGAACAAATCTTGGAGTGACTTATCTGAACCAGGGAAAGCGTCTATTTGGAAAGTATCAGGATAAACTGTTTAGAGGTTTAAACTGAACCAAAAGAGATCTGGAAAAGAATTAGAATAAATCTTTGGTGCGATTCATCTGAACCAGAGAAGATGCTTACGGGGAAGAATCAGGATAAACCATTGAGAGATTTAAACTGAACTAGCTGGGGTCTGGAAAAGAATCAGAATAAATCTTCGGTTGACTTATCTGAACCAGAGAAGATGTCTGTTGGGAAAGTATCAAGATAAACCGTTGAGAGGTTTAAATGAACCAGCAGGGGTCTGGAAAAAGTATCAGAATAAATCTTGGAGCGTTTTATCTGAACTAAAGAAGATGTCTACTGGGAAAGAATCAGGATAAACCATTGAGAGATTTAAACTGAACCAGCAGGGGTCTAGAAAAGTATCAGAATAAATCTTAGATCGACTTATTTGAACCAGAGAAGATGTCTGCGGGAAATAATAAGAATAAAGCGTTGAGAGATTTAAACTGAACCAGCAGGGGTCTGGAAAAGAATCAGAATAAATCTTGGAGCATGTTATCTGAACCAGAGAAGATATCTACTGGGAAAGAATTACGATAAACCATTGAGAGATTTAAACTGAACCAGCAGGGGTCTGGAAAAGTATCAGAATAAATCTTGGATCGACTTATCTGAACCAGAGAAGATGTCTGCGGGAAAGATTCAAAATAAACCATTGAGAGATTTAAACTGAACCAGCAGGGGTCTGGAAAAGAATCAGAATAAATCTTGGAGCAATTTATCTGAACCAGAGAAGATGTCTACTAGGAAAGAACCACGATAAACTATTGAGAGATTTAAACTGAACCAGCAGGGGTCTGGAAAAGTATCAGAATAAATCTTGGATCGACTTATCTGAACCAGAGAAGATGTCTACTAGGAAAGAATCATGATATACCGTTGAAATATTTAAAATGAACTGACAGAGGTCTGGAAAAGAAATCAGGATAAATCTTGGAGCTATTTATCTGAACCAGAGAAGATGTCTACGGGAAAGAATCATGATAAACCGTTGAGAGGTTTAAACTGAACCAGCAGAGGTTAGAAGGAAGTATTTTTCATGTAGTTAGTCACCCCGTCCTGTTTCGGGAATTAATATACAATTGATTTGTTCATAGATATTTGTCTTGTCTTATTGAAAATTTGATGATAACTTTATGTTGATTGATCTTTCCTTGAAAAAGGTAAAGAGTTAGTTGTATGTAATGCCATGATGTATGAAATGCATATTTCATTGAGATTACGATATATACATTTGTGTCGTCTATGTTTATGATGTATGAATGTGATGTATGCGCATATAAGTTGTTATGCTGCAGTGTTGTTGGATTGAGGAAAATAAATCCATGACTACCGTTGGGAATAAGGTGTTTAAGCTTTCATGTATTGATGGGTGGGTTTCCAAAATCAGAGAAATAAACTCCGTTAGGGAAGAGAAACGCCGTGCATTTCTTGTGGGATTTGTGAAATCTTGCTGGGAAATCCTGAGAAGCTGGGCGGCTTTTGCTGGGAAATCTTTGAGGTGGTAACTGGAAGTTTTGCTCCGTCGGAGATATGAAGGAAAAAGATACCATTAGGCTGTATGCTGGAGATATGACAACAATCCTGTAGCAGGATGTTCTTGCTTCTGCTGTGTTTATAGAAAGTATCTGCGAGGTTTTGTGGAATGGCCCATAGATGTTGTCCTGTTTCTTAAAACCATTAGTAATTGTATTTCTGTTTAGTTTTCCTTTTTTATGCATTCATTTATAAACAGTAATTACATTCAAATGCACATGTTCAAAAATAAACACTGGACATTTTTTGCAAACAAAACTGGAACAATAACAAATAGTTTTTCACTTTCAAAGGAATATCTTTGTATTAACTTGAATAAGTATTTTTGTACAAAGAGACGAACATCCTAATAAGAGAATGTCGTTGTAAAATGAAAACTTGATACAAAGAAAAGACAGCTATGTGAAATAATACCATGGGGTTTCAACTCTGCTATAGCCTTCATGTCTTTGAGCGACTCACCCACTTGCTGCTTTGTCTGAAGCTGATTGGATTGATTAGAACCGTTTGAGTTTGACAATTGATGCTGAAGATTGGCTGTAAGGTGATCCAACAGGACATAGTCATACGCTTCGAATCCATAACTTTTGCCTAGACCTCCCTTTCGGGTTTTCAGTCCACCGGGATACCCATTTTTTCCCAAGCTACCCTTTCAGGTTTTCAGCTTGTCGGGTGTACGGATTTTTTTGTTGTATTTTATCCCTAATTTTTTCCCAAACCCTTTTGGTTCGTCGGGATGCCCTAATTTTTTCCTAGGCCAGGCGACCTAGCGGGTCTTTATTCATGTGTAGTATCTTTTAACTATGTCCGCGTTTACAAGGTGCGGAAGGTCGTCACTGTCCATAGTAGTTAAGATCATTGCCCCACCAGAAAATAGATATTTTTTATCACAAACGGTCCTTCGTATGTAGGAGTCCATTTGCCTCTGGGATCACCTTGTGGCAGCATGATATGCTTGATTACCATGTCACCAACCCGATATACCTAACATTTGACCTTCTTGTTAAAAGCTTTGATCATACGTTTTTGGTACATCTGACCATGGCAGACAACTGTAAGCCTCTTCTCATCAATCAAGTTCAACTGGTCAAGTCATGTTTGAATCCAATCATCTTTGTTCAACCCTGCATCCTTTATGATTCTCAGAGAAGGTATTTGGACTTCAATTGGTAGGACAGCTTCCATGTCGTATACCGAAGAGAAAGGAGTTTCCCCTGTTGATGTGCGCGTCGTGGTACGGTAGCCATGGAGAGCAAATGGTAACATCTCGTTCCAGTCGTTGTAGGTCACTGTCTTTTTTGTATGATCTTCTTGATGTTTTTATTAGCGGCTTCTACAACACCGTTCATCTTCAGCAGATAAGGAGAAGGGTTATGATGCTGGATCTTGAATTGCGCGCATAGTACAGTGATCATAGTATTCTTGAGATTGGTACCATTATCTGTAATGATTCTCTCAAGAATACCATACCGACAAATAAGATTCTGTTTGACAAATCGGGCCACAACATTCTTGGTGACAGAAGCGAAGGAAGCTGCCTCAACCCACTTCGTGAAGTAATCAATGGAAACCAAGATGAAGTGGTGTCCATTAGAAGCTATATGTTTGATTTCTCCAATCATGTCAATGCCCTACATCGCGAATGGCCAAAGAGAAGTCAGGATGTTTAGAGGAACTAGAGGCACATATACCTTGTCAGTATAGATCTGACACTTGTGACAGGTTCATGAATGTTGATGACAATCTGCTTCCATGGTGGACCAATAGTATCCTGCCCGTAGGATCTTTTTAGCCATCGTGTGCCCACTAGAATGGGTGCCAAAGGTACCTTAGTGTAAATCAGCCATGATCTTGTTTGCCTCACTTTTGTCTATGCACCGAAGCAAAGTAGAGTCGTGGTTGCGCTTGTAGAGAATCCCATTACTGAGGAAGAACTTGGCAGAGAATCTTCTCAGGAATTTCTTGTCATTGACTGAAGCTCTCTCCGGATACTCTTGGGTCTTGAGATATATCTTGATTTCATGGAACCAAGACCTGTCCACTACTTCTTCAGTATCAATCTCGTGACAGTAAGTTGGTTCGTCCATTCTCTCGATGGTGATCTGAGGAGCCTCGTTATCCCACTTGATTTTGAACATGGATGACATGGTGGCTAGCGCGTCCGCTAGTTGATCTTCCTATCGTGGAAAATGCTCAAAGGTAATTCCTCAAAATGTGGGATTAATGTCAACACATGTTCTTTGTAGGGGATGAGATTAGGGTGCTTCGTGTCCCACTCTCCTTTGATCTGACTGATGACTAAGGCTGAATCGCCAAATACACTTAAGGACTTGATTCCCAAATTTATGGCAGCTTTCAGACCCATAATA
Source organism: Vicia faba (assembly GCA_948472305.1). Lineage (NCBI taxonomy): Eukaryota > Viridiplantae > Streptophyta > Magnoliopsida > Fabales > Fabaceae > Vicia > Vicia faba. The sequence continues at coordinate 541,260,115 of OX451736.1, forward strand.
CATGCTTCGTATTCTGCCATATTATTGGTAAAATTGAAACACAGTATAGCAGTGAAGGGAGTATGACAACCTTGAGGGGATATGATTACATCGCCTATGCCGTTGTCGAGTGCGTTGGAAGCTCCGTCAAAAACCAAGGTCCATCGGGATCCTTGTTTAAGTTTGTCATATGGTCTGAGTTCTTCACCAATGTTTACCAACATGATGTCTTCTTCTGGAAATTCGAAATTCATGGATTGATAGTCATGCATAGCCTAATGAGCCAGGTGAATATCGTATTCAGTCAGGACCATCTGCCATCTTGCTATTCTTCCAGAGAGGACGGGCTTCTCGAATATGTATTTAATTGGATCCATCTTGGATATCAATAAGGTAGTATGGGTCAACATATATTGTGTTAGTCGGCGAGCAGCCCATACCAGAGCACAACAAGTTTTCTCGAGCAGTGAATATCTGGTTTCACAGTCGGTAAACTTTTTGCTCAAGTAGTATATTGCATGATCTTTTCGGCCAGACGCGTCATGCTGCCCCAGCACACACCCCATTGAATTTTCCAAGACAGTTAGATACATGATCAAAGGTCTCCCCTAGACTAGCGGCATCAAAACAGGAGGCTCTTGAATGTATTCTTTGATCCTTTAGAAGGCAGCCTGGCAGTCGTCGTTCCATTCCACCACTTGATCTTTCTTCAGTAATTTGAAGATTGTTTCACAAGTAGCGGTTGGATGGGAAATGAACCAGGCGATGTAGTTTAGTCGTCCTAAGAATCCCCTAACTTCCTTCTCAGTACAAGGATCAGGCATTTCTTGTATTGCTTTTACCTTTGTAGGGTCCACTTCGATACCTTTTCCGTTGACAATGAAGCCTAAGAGTTTACCGGACCTCACTCCAAAAGTGCATTTATTCGGATTCAGCCTTAGTTTGTATTTCTTCAGTCTTTCAAATAGTACCTAAAGATGGTCAATGTGTTCCTCTTCAGTTTGAGATCTGGCTATCATGTAATCCACGTAGAATTCTATCTCGCGATGGATTATGTCGTGAAACAGAGCTACCATGGCACATTGATAGGTTGCCCCAGCATTCTTCAACCCGAATGGCATAACTTTGTAACAGAACGTACCCCACTGTGTGACGAAGGTCGTTTTTTTCATGTCCTCGAGTGCCATTTTGATATGGTTATATCCATAGAAATCGTCCATGAAGGAAAATACTTTATGTTGCACGGTGTTGTCAACCAGAATATCGATGTGGGGAAGAGGGAAGTCATCCTTAGGGCTTGCCCTATTCAAGTCTCTGTAGTCCACACACATACATACCTTATCGTCCTTTTTAGGCACTAGAACAACATTGGCGACCCATTGTGGATAGGAGGTGACAACTAAGAATCCGGCGTTGAACTGCTTCATGACTTCAGTCTTGATTTTCTCTGACATTTATGGCCGCATGCGACAAACTTTCTATTTTACTGGAGGGCCGTTTTCTTTTGTCGGAAGACGATAGACCATGATGTTAGTGTCGAGTCCTGGAATGTCTTCATATGACCAAGAAAAGACCTCAACATAGTCATATAGTAACTGAGTTAAGCGCTTCTTGATACTAGGATCCAGGTTGGCACCTACCTTGACTTCTTTCTTGTGCTCTTCAGTACCTAGGTTAACTATTTTTACTGGCTCTTCGTGGGGCTGTATGGTCCTTTCTTCCTGTTGTAATAACCGGCCTAGTTCCCCTGGTACCTCACAATCTTCCTCACCTTCGTCTTCGGCTTGGTAGATCGGATGTTCAAAGTCATGACAGGCCATAGCGGAATCGTTACCCATGTGATCCTGAGTGGATGTGGTTCTGCATTTTGATATGTGAGTGTGTGTGTAAGATCATAGTTATCTTTGATAAAATAAAAGGGATAAAAATAAGAACAAAGAGCGTAAAATTTGCATGCAATAAATGTCCATGATTTATTGATGACATATGAAGAAGAAGTAACAACCCTCACAAATGGACCATTGTGCCTCGGGTAAGACATAAGGTTTTAAAGTCTAAATTATTTAATTATTACAAGTCCGACAAAAAATTAAAAGACAATTACTCTTGGATAAAAGTAATAGGGACAAATTCTTTGGCCTCCCAATTGTTGAGTCATCCGTTGATGGTTGGAAAAATCCATTTGTCCATATCACAACTGCCATCATTGTCTTCCATTGCGTTGATTCCCTGATTGCTGATATGTAACGGTGGTACCCCAGCGTGAGTTCATCGAACAACTCTTTGTGCTTCCGAATTAAAACCCAAACCAAATTTGTTGGATTTGTAAGGAATATCCGGAAGTTGACCCTAGATAGTGCATCCACCTTCTTCAATCACTTCTCTAGCATCCTTTAAAGAGGCCATTTTCAATGGTGGTCTGGTAACTTTTAGAGTCTTGGTAGTAGTCTTGGCTGCCGCAACTATTTGTGGGACCTCCTCGAAATGCTGACACGGGGTCTCGATGAACTCACCATCCATTTCCACGTACCTGAAAGAGTTCAGGTGACTAACCATATATTCCTACTCCCCATGGACAATGATGATTTTTCCCTTGATTGGTGTTGTACCCCAAATTTTGACCTAAGATATCGTCTCCTACCTGCATCATTACATTACAAGTGTTTTGATCCATCGATTTTAAAATTCATAACTTTTTTCAGGCCGAGAGCTATTTATGTTGAACATTAAATCATTTAATCGATTCGTGCTAAAATGATGTTTATTAATTATTTATTATCTTAAATTTAAATAATTGAAATTCGTTTTCGATTATTATGTAGTTTAAAGATGTATAGATAATAAAATAAACATTAGAGAAGAGGCGTATTAATTGTGCAGACAGTATTTATTTATTACTCACTACCTTAAGTTTAATAACTGGAATCCATTCTCAGTTATTACATAATTTAAAGGTTTATGAATAATATAATAAATATTCGGAAAAGTTTATTGGCCAATAACGATTATTTAATCATTTGTCATTTTAAGTTAAATAATTGAAACTCTGTTTTAATTATTATAATTTAGAAAGTTATGGATGATGAATTAAATAATTGAGGCTATTAATTGATCAATGATAATTATTTATTTATCTGTTTATTATTCTGAATATAGGTAGTTGAAATTCGTTTTCAATTATTATACGATTAAAGAATTGTAAACGATAAAATAAATAATTAGAGAGAAAGAAGAAATTAATTGGCGAATATTGGATTTTTTATTCATTTTTTCTAATTGTACAATTATTATGTAAACATTGTATCTATTACAACAAAATTACAATAATAAATTTACAAAGTTAAAATGAAATAAAAATTAATCTAATATTCCTAATTCTAAAACTTCCGATCCAATGCGTTTTTGTCTGCTCACTTGATGTTACCTGCAAAATTAAAAGAGATTAGAATTCGAACAAATAATTAAAAGCGAAATTATTTAAGGTTCATCATTAAAAGCAATGGCCGGAATCAGTTACTCTTTTTTGCAAATCACGGGATTTCTCCCGGTTCACAAAAAAGAAAGGAATTTTTAAATGAATGCACAAGTTTATTTTTGTCCAAAAATTGCATGTTTTAAATTAATTGCATTTTTCAAAATCCAAATGCATATTTCAAAAAACATACAGCATACAAAGTCCCTGCATGATCTCAACATATGCAAGCATGCCAACGTAAACCTATGCCCACACAGTAGAAAACAAAACAAGCTATTGCATTAGAAGTCAAAAACATGCAGTTTAACTACATATACAAGCAATGTGGACATTCCATTTTCATCATTTTCTGGCCATTTGCAATTTCAGAAAAGTACAGCCTATCATATTTTTGTCAAAGCTGTACTGAGAGAGAAAAAGAGAGGGAGAAGTGTGGGTTTTACAGGCTTGGCATAGGCAAGAAAAGAGATACAAGACAAACTGTAAAATATAGCCAGTAGAGATAAAAACATAAAAGAAGAATAGAAACAAATTGGAGATGACAGTCTAGCGCAGAATGCCCAGGAAGAGGGAAAGCATTTCAAAACTTCCAGCCTGTAACGTAAACAAAGGGGAGGGAAAACTGTTATAACACAAATAACCAAAAGGAAATCACATTAGAAATATATCCAAGCCTTCAAAAACTTAGAGAAAAAAGAGTTATCAAGAAAAAACACACAAAAAGCTCAGCAGACCTGCATAACTATTCCCCTACTGTCAAAGAACCATTTCACCATATGGCCTACACCTCACAAACTGATTGAGCCATTAAGCCAACATCACCACTATTGTCAAAGAGATATCAAAAACAATCTCACACAAAGAACCAATTCAAACCACACCATCAATATGGCCTAGCAACAAAAAGACTTATGCCCCTGTTTCCATCAACCTGTCCAACCAACACGAAACCACCATACTCATAAACATGTCAGATTCATTACCCAAGCCCGTACATCATCAATCACAAAGCTGAAACGATCCAAGCCAGAACCAACTTCTAAGGCAACGAACAAGGCCTCAGTGTTACCATCACTGGCCATTCAAAGCATACAACTCAAAGCCTCCAAAAAAAACATTATTACAGGCCAATGCACATCGTACAGCAGCACGGTTAAGAAGAAGAAGAAAAACCGAAACACAGTATCAAGGCAGAAGAAGACAAGAAGCATCAAAAATACAGTACCAAGGCAAACGAGGCAGAGAAAGATCACAGCACAGTATCAACAAGAAGAAGAAGAAAATCACGTAAATACCGGTCACCAAGGTGAGCTCGCGCTTCTCCTCTCCTCGCCGCCTGGCCTCCTTCACTCCGGACCTCCTCCTCCGTCTCCACCTAGGTAACGATTCCCTCTCCCTTTTACTTCTATGGTACCTCAATCAAACATTAACAATCAACATAAGAATCAACAATAAAAATCCAACAATAAGAATTAAACAGAATAAAAATCGTGGAATCAGAATCAACATGCAAAAACGAAACCAAGTGTTAACAAATCAGAAGCATATTTTACCGAATCCGTAGTTGTCCTCTCTTTCGTTCGGCTGGAGGGAAGAGGAGTTGGAGTGGGTGGCCATGGCAAGAAGAGATAGCAAATTCAGAGGCAAATGTGGAGAAGAAAACGCGAAGAAGATCAAAGAGAAGAGAGACGCGCCGTTTCTGCCTAGCAGAACCCTAATCCCCATTATGTTAAACAAAACTAACCCTAATACACTTTGTAAAATATATGGGCCTCACCCCATTTCTCCAGCTTAAGCCCACGCGTTTTCACTCCTGCACCCCCCACTTTGGATTCTGTATGGGCTTCAACCATCCAGCCCATATGCCTTTTTACTTGTTTCCTTTTATTTTGATACACTCTTTTACTTTTTTTTATTTTTTTTCTAATCCTTTTTTTTAGAGTTATTATTTATGTTAATTAATTGATAAGTATAATAAAAAAACAAAAGATATGTCTAACTAGGTTTTTTTATTAATTAGTTGACCTCTTAGTTTAATTTTGGATTTAATTTAAGAGTTTTAATTTTATTTCATTAGGGTAAATTAATAACTTTTAATTTAATTTAGGACCCCTTGATCTTTTGAATAAGTATTTTTATACATAAAAAAATATAGAGTTTAAGGATGTAGATATTTTATTTTTTTAATTAATTCTCCTCTTACATCGTTATCAAACAAAATCCTAAAACATATAAAAAATAGAAAAACTTAAAAATATTTTATTAATTCGTTTTCTTGCTTTATTAATATTAATATCAAAATATATCAAAAAACTTAATGACTTAAAACTAAAAAACAATACGTCTTCGTTAAATAATTCTCTTGCTTTTTATCCCTATCAAAATGCGTAAAAATTAAAAATACTTTCTTCCCGTTAATATTAAACAAAAATCATAAAATACATTATTCGCATCATTTATTCTATCATTTAGATTATCGTTACTTAATCATTATTCGCATATTTTGCCTGTGTATTTATTCCATATTTATTTGTTTATTCTGTTTATGTTTAAATCCAAAGGAAAAACAGTAAATTTGTTGACTTCATGTTCTCAAATCTAACTGCGCAAACTTTTGCATTTCATTAAAACTTAGGATAATTTTCCCTCAAGTATTCACCCTTTTCAAAATTTATGCCCCTTTAAGCAAAAACTTCGACATTAGGTCGTCGTATCTTCAAAAACCCGTCCGTATCCCGTTTCGGCCAAAACAATTTGTTTTCAATCAAGCAATCAATTTTAAATAAAACAGATATTTCAAAAGGTTCCTATAGAGTACTATAGATGCATTGGGTGCTAGTACCTTCCCATTGTATAACCAACCCCCGAACCATAAGATCTCTTTTCAAAAATGCTTTGTATTTTCTATTATTATTTACATTGCATATTTAGGGTTTTATTTCGCTCTTTTCCCTTTTCCTTTGGAAATAATAAAGCGCGGTGGCGACTCTTGCTTTTGTGAGACGAATTAATCAATAATTCGATCTCCGATTTACCCCGCTACATTTTTTTATCGCTACAATTGGGTACTTCAACATCTGATGTAATATAGAGGTGACGACACCAACGCCATGAATCTAGGGTCGACCCAATAGACAGGAATAGGAAAGGCGGATATCCATCACATAGAAAGTCGAATCAAAAGTCTGAGTTCCAACTTTTATAGAGATTTCAATTTCTCCATGCACTGTCCTCTTAGAACCATCAAAGTCCCTCACTACAATGTTGCTAGGCTTTAAAGTGAGTCCCTCGCAATCTAGCCGGTCAAGAGCAATTTTGGGCAAGACATTCAGCGATGAGCCTGTATCCACCAGAACATGGGCAAGCATAGTTCCCCTGAACTCAATGGAGACATGCAAGGCATCATTGTGTTTCCTTCCTTTAGGAATCAAGTCGGCGTCAAAAAAGCCCAATCTATTACCAACAGTCAGACTGGCCACACAATTCTCAAATTGGTCAATGGAAGTTTCTTGGGGCACGTGGGCGGTCTTTAGAAACTTTACTAGGCCTTGTCATGGGCCTTAGAACACAAAAGTAAGGCCAACATTGATATTTTCAAAGGGGTTTGCCCCAACTATTCCACGACGTTGTAGTCACATTTCTTGATTATTTTTAGTATCTCTTCTATCTCTTTTCTAGAGGCTTCGGGAATATCCTATGGATGCGCCTTCGTCTGGACAGGCTCATATAACACCTCCTTGCCTCTTGTCTTGGTCGCAGGGATAACAATAGGATTGTCAACAGGGGTATTATTGGGAATGCTGGTAGGAGCGGCAGCGGGAATAATTACAGGAGTAGCAATGGTCTTTGGAGAGATATCAGGGGAGAATATTCTTCCACTTCTTGTTATCTCACTGGTCCCAACGATATTGACGACGTCAGGATCAGTGTCTTTCAAAACTTCGTCTTTGATAGCCAACAGATCTTGCTTGACGCCATAGTAATATACGCCAGCCCCATAGTTCCAGGGAACAGATTTATCCAAAGAATATTGTATTGGTCTTGGCATGGTGATGATTAGGGGAGTAGACTTTGGAACAGATGTAATCCTGACGGGTCTTTTGGTGGAGACCCTGGGAGGATTGTCAGAAATGGTGATTATTTAGACATCTCCACAAGAATTTCTGGTAAGAGGAACTTTTTCAAACAAGATTTCTTTGTTAGCCATCAAACGTTGGGCGCCTATCTTCAATAACAAACAACCATTGGGTAGAGACATGCATAAGTGACAACTTTCATCACAACCCGGAAACAGACCAGCTTGCAATAGATTTTGTTTAATTGTCAAAAGAGGAGTGGTTAAATCATTCACAGAGGAAACAAAACACTCATTATCAACAACATTGACACCTTGACCGTGTCTGGGCATTAGCGCCGTTATCACATTAGGTGTTTATGGGGGATCAAACTCAATCTCTTTCGCTTCGATAAGGTCTTGTATCTTATTCTTCAAGGCTCAACAATCGTTTGTATCATGCCCCAGGCTTTCAGAATGATAGGCATATCGAGCATTCGGGTTGTAACGAGGAGAAGCTGTATTGGGGTTCTTGGGAGCTTCTTTTAGGGTCACTAGATTGGACTTCAAAAGATGTGACAGAACATGGGACAAGGTCATGTTGATTCGGGTGAATCGTCTTATGGGCGCCTCTGGCATGCTTTGATAATTTCGCTCTTGATTTGATACAGGATTAGAAATCACAACAGCCCTACCGTCAGGCGACGTTCAATTTTTTTTATTCCTATGGTCGTATACAACACTGACCTCCTTCTTTCCTGTAAAGGGTTTCTTCATAGTGCTCGAGGATACATATCTTTGAATTTTGCCACTTTTTATACTCGCTTCTACTTGTTCACCGGTCATGATTAATTCGGTAAATCCCGCCGAGGAGCTTCCAATCAAATGGTTGAAGAATGGGCCAAATAGCGTGCATAAGAACATATCCACCAATTCTATGTCAGATCGAGGGGGTTGGAATCTTCCCACGAGATCCCACCATTTTTGGGCATAGGCTTTGAAACCTTTACCAGCACCCATAGACATGCCTTGCAACTGTGTCCGAGTTGGAGCTAAGTCATCATTATACTGGTATTGCTTGTAAAAGCGGCAACCAAATCTTCCCAATTGTGAATATTGGTCACTTCCAACTGATAGAACCAATCCAACTGGGTCCCTGATAAGCTTTCTTGGAAGAAATGCACCCATAGGTTCCTATCCACAGTATGGGGTTGAATTTTCCTAACGTATGACCTTAAATGCAGCTTTGGACAAGAGATACTGTCATATTTAGCGAAAGTGGGGACCTTGAATTTATGTGGGATGACAACCCCTGAGATAAGTCCTAGCTATGCAAAATCCAATTTGGGTACCCTCTGGATCTCCATATCATTGAGGCGATCCTCCAACTGCTTGTATTTATCGTCAACTGGAGGATACTGCTCTTCAGAGTAATCAACCTCTTTTTCTTCTTCAAACTCTAGATGGTCATTCACTTCCTTATTTTTCCCTTCTTGATTATCCCCTTCACCCAATGATGTTGCGAAATCTAGAGTTCGTCTGGCTGGTCCTTCGAACCTTCTTCACAGATTCAAAACACTGTTTGGTTTCTTCGCTTTCTTTTTCTTCTCTTTGATCAGTAGAGTTTTCAAATCCTCGTGTCCTTTTGCTAGAGCCAAGCATATTTGTTGGAATTGATTGTTCTGCGCTTGGAGATCCTTTACTGTCTATTTAATATCCATCTCACTGAAATAAACAGTAGAAAGATAAGGAGACCTTTTGTAAGAAACTTGTTTGTGTTATGATGAATGAAGATGCATATGTAAATGATTTCAAGGGATTTAGAGATTTAAATTTGCTTTAGACAAAAAGGAACACATGTTGTATTAATAAATCCAAGTTTGAGTACATCATGCCTTTTTGGGCTTACAATGAACGAAATAAAATACAAAAACCCCTAAGACAAAAAGGTCAAACGCATCCTCTTTGGCGCGATGTAGGCGTTCAGACTCCGCTCTTCATGAAGCTGCTTGGTGAGTTCCTGAATTTTCTTTTCATTAGTGTAGAATCGGGCTTCGAAGGTGTCTCGTTCTTCCTTTAGCTGAATCCAATCCCTTTGCAAGTCTTCGAGAGAGGTAGGCATGTTAGGATGAAGGACAGTATACAGGACATCTCCTTCAACCATAGGCTTTATGGTGACAGGGAGGATAGAAGGGTAAGGCATTGTGAGACTCTGACCACGAGCCCGTACCCACCTAAGGTAAGTCTCAAGGGGAATGGAATTATTGTGTCCCAATGTCCTACTATCCACCTTGTTTACCATCCTCCAAGCTCGTATAAACCTCTGACGGTAGCCTTGATCATCGCTTTCATAGTCGAACACCACACCTTGGATGAGCGCATCATGAGGACCATCTCTTCGGGCATACCCAAACTGTCACAAAGCTAAGCAAGGGTTATAAGTGATACCTCCTCTAATTCCAAGCAGAGGGACATTAGGGAACTCCCCACAATGGTCGATGATAGTAATGTCTTCTAAGGATCGAGAACACCAGTGGATATCCGAATGTCTGAGTGACATCAGCCTATTGGACCATCTAAAGCCTTGTTCGTTCTTCACAATGGATTATGGAAGATGCGAAACAAACCATTTAGCCAACAGAGGAATACAACACATGATGGTTCCTCTTCTATTCATGGTGTGAGAGTGGAGAGAATGCAAGATATCTCCCAACAAAGTAGGCACTGGATTGTGAGATAAAAAGATTTTGACAGCATTCACATCTATAAGTTGGTCAGAATTTGGAAATAGTACCAACCCATAGATGAGAAGAGCCAAAATTTCTTCGAAATCTCGTAAATCTATATTGTTCCAACAATCTTGAGCTTTTTCCAATAAGAATTTGGCTAAGAACCCTTTTACACCACTTCTTGTTTCCCAATTAGGCGGGTCTTGGATTGTTGCAAGTACAAAGCTCGGGAAACCTCTTCAGGGATTGGATTCCTTTCAGTACCGTTGAAAGGTAGTTAATCGAGAATAGGAATCCCTAAGAGTTGAGAGAACTCTTCCATAATTGGTACATGCTGGTAATTGGGGAAAGTTAAACAATGGTGCAAAGGGTCAAAGAACTGGAAAAGCACCTTCATCATATCTTCATCGAAGCTTAAGGTAACCAAGTTGAGAAGTCGTCCATGTCTTTTGGTAAATGGAGAATGCTTAGGGACTCTTGATGCTAACTCTTTGAGCTAAAAAGGTACTCGTACAAGGTTGACTTGGATTGTGTTCCTGCGAGTGGGAGTCGTATCCTGCAAAACAGAATAAAGATGAATCTCAAAATCCATGAAATGGTTAGTCTAAAATGCTATGGCATGATGTCATTGTGTTATGTACAAGCATATGCACAAGTTAAGTCAAACAAGTCCTTAGGTTTAGGCCTGCATGGAGTTTGTAGGTAAGTACCCTCTTGAAGTATGGTTGGCTCAACCTTTCCTAGTAATAGTAACCGGGTTCTAGGGGATCTCAATATCACTGATCTTTCTTCATCGGGCATTGTTTCAGCACAAGCCTCTTTAATGGCGACCAAAATATCCCAAAATTCTGATCTCAATGAGTGTAGTATCGAGTATCAATCAACTTTGGACTGCACCAAAGTCGGCTACCTCACTACTTCCTAATGGCCAAGTTGGTCAAGTAAGGTTCTAAAGTCAGTTAGTGTTTTATGACACCACACATCGGCCTCGTATTCTTCTTGACTACTCAAGGGCTACTGGTACCAACAAATGTGTCACACTAACATAGCTATTTCTTAGACCATGTCGGTTTACCCCATACAATTTCTACAACTTATTGCTACTTACCTAAAAAGGTGCCCCATATCCGGATAGAGGATCGAAACAAACCCAAACAAGGAACCATAATATAAATCACACAAATCTGTTAGAACATAGTTTGATTCTACAAACCTTGGTTAGAGTTTTGATGATAACCAAATACAAAGAATAAATAAATTCAAAGATATATATATATATATATATATATATATATATATATATATATATATATATATATATATATATATATATATATATATATATATATATATATATATATATATATATATATATATATATATATATATATATATATATATATAGAACAAATATGCTTCTTAAAATTATGTTTTATATATACAGAAGTTCTGATGGAATCAGCATCAGAAGATCAGTAATATGTCAACATCAGAAGATCAGTAATATGTGCTACACACTGAAGCTACCAGATCATACGCTGAAGCTTGATGACCAGAACCTGCGCATAAACAAATACACTCTGACTCTGATCAAAGATCTTTTCCAAGTCATCAGCACTCTGAAGCGTTATCATAAGTTAAAGCAAAGAAGACTCTGAAGCGTTATTAAGTATTCAAGACAGAATTAAATGCTAACGGCTATCCTCAGACAAGATCTTCTCAAAAAGGAAAGTGCGTTATTATCATGAAAATGGCTTTATGGACAACGTATCTTTGCCTTTCCTATTTAAACAAGTCTGTGTGAGAAAAGACGCACGCATGCACTCATATAATTTTCCAAGCCTTCAAAACCACGCTTACTCAAACGCTTTAGCAAATTCAGTTTATTCCAAGCTTAAATTGTGTAATTATCACAGTTGTGATATATTGTTTTATTAGAAAATGTTAACACATCATTGTTCAAATTATTTGTAAAAGATTTCCTTGAGATAAACCGGTTTGTGGTTATACTCAAGAAGGCTTTAACATTTGTTAAAGTAGCTGTTGTAATCCTTTGAATATAGTGGATTAAGACCTCGTTGGAGAGAGGCGAAATCACCTTGACGGGTGGACTGGATTAGTTTGAGATCAAACGAACCAGGATAAAAATACTGTGTTGTATAAGAATTTGTTTTAAGTTTTACAATTCAACCCCCCTTCTTGTGTTTTTCACATCTTCAATTGGCATCAGAGCGCCTGGTTCTGAGCTTATAACACTTAACCGTGTCAGTACAAGATCCAGCGTCAGAAAAACACAATGGCAGGACCAAATCAAAACATCAGCAATGACAACAATGAAGAAAGAGACAAATTCAGTGGCAAACCTCCAGTCTTTGATGGAGAGAACTTTGACTACTGGAAAGACAGAATTGAGAGTTTCTTTCTGGCCCATGATGTTGATCTGTGGGACATGATGACTGATGGATACATGCACCCAGTGGATGGAAGTGGTCAGAAGATTGACAGGAAAACGATGTCTGATCAGCAAAAGCGTGAGTTCAGAAATCATCACAAGGCCAGAATAATTCTTCTCAGCGCCATCTCTTATTCAGAATATGAGAAGATATCAAACAGAGACACTACAAAGAATATGTTTGACTCTCTGAGAATGACGCATGAAGGCAACATTCAAGTCAAAGAAACCAAAGCCCTTGCACTCATTCAGAAGTATGAGGCATTCAAGATGGAAGAGAGTGAATCAATAGAAACTATGTTTTCAAGATTTTCAAATTCTTGTTGCTGGTCTAAAAGTTCTTGACAAAGGGTATTCTATTGCTGATCACGTTAAGAAGATCATCAGAAGCTTGCCAAAACAATGGAGGCCAATGGTCACAGCGCTTAAGCTAGCCAAGGATCTCAACAAAATCTCTCTAGAGGAACTTGTCAGCTCCCTCAGAAGTCACGAGATAGAGCTAGAAGCAGATGAACCTCAAAAGCAAGGTAAGCCATTAACTTTAAAATCTAACAGAAAATCTGACTCCAAAGTTTTACAGGCTGTGGAAGAAACCTCTGATGGGTCCTCATCAGAAGAAGATGAGCTATCTCTCCTCTCCAGAAGGGTGAACCAATTGTGGAAGCAGAGGCAAAGGAAGTTCAGGAATCCCAGAAGATCAGAAAATCAGAATGAATCTTTCTCCAGATACAGAAGGTCAGAATCCTCCTCTGGACACAGAAGATCTGAAGGTTCTTCAGGAAACAGAAATCCAAACAACAAAGGCATCATCTGCTATGAATGTAACGAGCAAGGGCACTACAAAAGTGATTGCCCAAAGCTTCAGAAGGAAAATCCCAAAAAGAAGTTTGGCAAGGAAAAGAAGAAAAGTCTCATGGCTACATGGGATGATTCTGACACATCTGAAGCTGACTCAGAATCAGATGATGAAAGAGAAAGCATAGCTCTCATGGCAAACATAACAGACGACAGTGAAGCTTCTGAGTCAGAATCTGAATCAGATACAAAAGAGGTATTCCCTGACTTTACTATAAACTTTACTAAGGCTGAACTAGCTGAAAGCCTTAATGAAATTCTGTAAAGATATCAGCAGATCAGAGTCAAATTCAGAAACCTGAAAAGGAATCTTGCTTCTGACTCTGATAAGACTGAGAGTCTCAAATTGGAGAATTCTGAGTTAAAAGATAAAATTTCAAAATTAGAAAACCAATTGCAAAACTCTCAGAAGGAAACAATCCCTGAAACTCCCAGCAATGCTGATGAGATCATCAAGGAGTATGATCACAGCTTTCAGAAGTTTCTAGCTAAAAACATAGGCAGAAGCAAAATGGCTTCAATGATCTATGGAGTTAGAAGAAATGGCAGAAAAGGGATAGGATATCAAGGTAAGGTACCTACACCAAAAAATGCCATGGATTTAGTTATAAAGCGTACTCCACTTGATTCACACTTTATATATGGGCACACACATGACATAAAATATACAAGTAGTGATTACTCTGTCAAACCAAAATTCAACCAGAGTTTTGGTAAAACTAACAAATCAGGACCCAAGAAAATGTGGGTACCTAAGGATAAAATAATACATGTGGCAGATATCTTTAGCAGCAAAGAAAAAACACCAATCATGGTACCTGGACTCTGGCTGCTCACGACACATGACGGGAAGAAGGCATATGTTCCAAAGCCTGGAACTTAAGCCTGGAGGCAACGTAGGTTTTGGAGGCAATCAGAGAGGAAAGATCATTGGCTCTAGAACAGTAGGTAATTGAAATCTTCCCTCTATAAGTAATGTTTTACTAGTTGATGGTTTAATGCATAACTTGTTATCCATAAGTCAATTAAGTGATAACGGTTATGATATAATCTTCAATCAAAATTCATGCAAAGCTGTTAGTCAGAAAGATGGGACTATCCTATTTAATGGAAAGTGGAAAAACAACATTTATAAAATAAAACTTTCTGAACTAAAAAGTCAGAATGTAAAATGTTTACTGTCTGTTAACAATGAGCAATGGATCTGGCACAGAAGATTGGGACATGTTAGTATAAGAAGAATATCTCAGATTAACAAACTCAATCTGGTCAGAGGACTTCCTAACCTGAAGTTCAATTCAGATGCTCTGTGTGAAGCATGTCAGAAAGGCAAGTTTGCAAAACCAGCTTTCAAATCCAAAAATGTTGTTTCCACCTCCAAGCCATTAGAACTTCTGCACATTGACTTATTTGGACCAGTTAAAACTGCTTCAGTCAGTGGCAAGAAGTATGGGTTAGTAATCGTAGATGACTATAACAAATGGACATGGGTAAAGTTCTTAAGGCACAAGGACGAGTCACACCCTGTGTTTGTTACCTTCTGCAACCAAGTTCGGAATGAAAAGGATCTTCGAATCATCAAAGTCAGAAGTGATCATGGTGGAGAATTTGAAAACAAAGATTTTGAGTTATTCTTTAATGACAAAGGCATTCTGCATGATTTCTCTTGTCCTAGAACTCCCCAGCAAAATGGAGTTGTAGAACGAAAGAACAGAACATTGCAAGAAATAGCCAGAACCATGATCAACGAGACTAACGTTGCTAAGATCTTCTGGGCAGAGGCAATAAACATAGCATGTTACATTCAGAATAGAATCTCCATAAGACCTATTATGGAAAAGACTCCATATGAATTGTGGAAGAACAGAAAGCCCAACATTTCCTACTTTCACCCATTTGGATGTACATGTTTTATTCTGAATACAAAAAATTATTTGAACAAGTTTGACTCTAAAGCAAAAAAGTGTATTATGTTAGGATATTATGAACGCTCAAGAGGGTACAGAGTATACAATACAGAAATACAGATTGTGGAAGAGTCAATCAGTGTTTGTTTTGATGATAAGCTTGACTCTCAAAAGTCAAAGCAGAATGAATTCCTTGCAGGTATGGAAGTTGAACTCTTAGGTACTGAAGAAAAATCATCAGAAGCTCTCAACAGAGAAACTCCCTCAACATCAGAAAGAGGCACTGCAAGTAATCCATCACATTATGTTGATCAACTCCAGAAAAGACCATCCAGAAGCAGCATGGATCACCCAGAAGAAATAATCTTAGGAAGAAAGGAAGATCCAATCAGAACAAGATCTAGCTTCAGAAACTCTGAAGAATCCCTCATGGGACTGGTTTCTCTAATTGAACCAACAATAATTGATGAAGCACTTCTGTACAATGACTGGATTCTAGCAATGCAAGAGGAGCTAAGTCAATTCACAAGAAATGACGTATGGGATCTAGTTCCCAAACCAAAAGGATTCAACGTCATTGGTACAAAATGGGTGTTCAGAAACAAACTTAACGAACAAGGTGAATTCATCAGAAAAAAAGCACGACTGGTAGCACAAGGTTATAGTCAGCAAGAGGGGATAGACTATACAGAAACCTTTGCTCCAGTCGCCAGGTTAGAATCTATCAGACTCTTAATCTCATTTGCTGTTAATAAAGGCATCACTCTGTATCAGATGGATGTTAAGAGTGCATTCTTAAATGGCTATATAGAAGAATAGGTATATGTGCACCAACCCCCTGGTTTTGAAAGTTCCAAAAATCCAGAATATGTTTTCAAACTAAAGAAGTCACTCTATGGTCTGAAACAAGCTCCCAGAGCTTGGTATGAAAGACTAAGTAACTTCCTGTTAGAAAAGGAATTCACCAGAGGGAAAGTGGACACAACCTTGTTCTATAAGACAATTAAGAATGACATTTTAGTATGTCAGATTTATGTTGATGACATCATCTTTGGATCCACTAAACCCTCTCTGGGAAGAAAGTTTGCTAAATGTATGCAGGCATAATTTGAGATGAGCCTAATGGGGGAACTAAAATTCTTTCTGGGCATTCAGATTAATCAAACCCCAGAAGGAACTTACATTCATCAGAGCAAATATGTCAGAGAACTTCTGAATAAATTTGATCTCTCAGAATGTAAGTCATCAAAGATTCCAATGCATCCCACGTGCATTCTGGAAAGAGAAGAGGTAAGTAAAAAGGTAGAACAGAAGGTCTAAAGAGGTATGATTGGTTCTCTCCTCTATCTGACGGCCTCAAGGCCTGACATTCTATTCAGTGTTTGCATTGTGCTAGATTCCAATAAGATCCTAGAGAATCTCACTTAACAGCAGTTAAGCGAATTTTCAAGTATCTGAAAGGTACTACTAATCTGGGTTTGTTTTATAGAAAATCAAGTGATTACAGTTTGATAGGATACTGTGATGTTGATTTCGCTGGAGACAGAGTAGAACATAAAAGCACTTCTGGAAGTTGCCAGTTTCTGGGAGAAAATATGATCTCATGGTCCAACAAAAGACAATCCACAATAGCTCTATCAACAGCAGAAGCTGAATACATAGCAGCAGCTGGATGCAGCACACAAATGCTCTGGATGAAAAGTCAACTTGAGGACTTCAAGATATTTGAGAGTAACATCCCTATCCTCTGTGACAATACCTCTGCTATTTGTCTCAGTAAAAATCCTATTTTTCATTCTAGGGCTAAGCATATAGAAATAAAACATCATTTTATTAGGGACTATATTCAGAAAGGGATTCTAAATTTAAAATTTATTAACACAAACCATCAATGAGCTGATATCTTTACAAAACCTCTTTCTGAAGATAGGTTCAACTTCATTCTGAAACATCTCAGCATGAAGCTCTACCAAGAATAAAACTGTTTTGATTCCATATCTTAACCTTCAGAACTTTGTTTATTTTTCATGAACTACTGGCCAATCTTTCTTTAGATCTTTAGAAGTACAGATTGTATCAGAATCAAGGATAGAAATGTGCAGTTCACTCAAGCAAACAAGTGTCATCCAGTCATCAGTTACTTTCTGAGGCTGAACACGCGTTCACGTTTCTGAAAGGTCAAAAGCGCTGATTAGATGCATTGGGACACATGTCATGGGTAACCGTTCAAATATCTTTCTGAATCCCCCAAAATCAGCTATCATTAAATGCTCATAATCATTATAATTAATTTCTCTCTCTTGCCGTTTATGTTTTCAAAATTTTTTAGAAATCTATTTAAACACATTTCTCACCATTTACACTCTTTTACCTTCACTTTCATTTTCTCTACAAACTTATTGTTTTCAGTTTGCATCCTTTCTCAAAAACCCTTTCAATTTCTTCACAAAACCTTCGGTGTGAACATGGCTTCCTCAAGCATTCCTACTTCCAGTTCTCAGAAAACAGATTCCTCCGAACAATATGAAGAACCCTACAGAACTCTTCTTACACCCATCAAAAATCTAGAAGTTCTTTCAGAATTGATTGTGGATTTCAACAGCCTTCAAGAGAACAAATTTAATCTCTCTGAAGAGGTTAAGGCTCAAGGCTGGGAAAGATATTTTGACTGACTAGTGGGTCCAACATTCCCAATTCTTGTAAAGGAATTTTGGATTCATGCTTCATCTTCCAACCATCAAGTTACTTCATACATTATGGGGAAGAAGATAGTTATTACTGAGGACCTCATTGCAAGAATAATAGGCTACAGTGGTGGTGGTGTACGATGCATTGACATGGATGAAAGATGCGCTGATGTTGCCCTAATTTCTAGAGAAATCTTCACTCTGGGTCTTCCCTCCAGCAAGATAAGGGATTTAAAACACCATCACAGAATATGGGCCAAGATCATTCTGGGATGCATAAACCACAGGAAGCCTACCAGCTCTCCTGACTACATCAATATTGATCAGCAATTTCTAATCTACTTCATCTCCCAGAAGATCAAGGTGAATCTGGCTCATCTGCTGTTTAACCATCTAAGGACTAGTGTTAAGGAAACCAGAGAAGAGGAGCGCATAAAAAGGGACTGGATACCCCTAGGAAGACTTATATCAGATATTATAACAGAGAATAAGTTGATTGATCATCTAACAGAGGCTCAGGAAATCAGCTCTTTGGAAGCTACTGTTGGCAAACTGTTGAATGCAAAGAATCTGAAGAAGATGAAGTTGATTGAGAACATCAAGAAGGAACCCAATGTCACTTCTTTTGAAACAATCTCCAGCAGAAGAGTCCCTCTGGATAACTTTCCTATGTTCTCAGAGATTAATTCTAAACCTGATATAATAGTCAGATATCTGGATGCATGCAACGCGGATGGTACAACACTAAATTTGAACATTCAGGATCTGCAGCAGAAGGCTCCAGAAGTTGTGCTAAAGAAAACAAAGAAAAGGAAAGCTGTAGCAGAAGGATCATCCCAGCGGACTCCTAAAAAGAGAGGTAATCCTTCTTCTGTAACTGTTTTAAATTCAATTTTTGTATCAACATTGTGATCGGTGGAAATAGAACTGACTGTTTTGGAATGCTGGTTTGCGAAATGTCGCGGTAAGCAAGAGTCGCCACCGTCTTTTATTTTCTCCAACAAGGAAAGGACAAAAGCACAGCAAAATTCCTTTTCGAGAAGTTTCTCGGTTCGGGAGGTAGATTATAGAAAGGGAAGGTGTTAGCACCCTTTCTATCCGTGGTTATCCACGGGCTCTTAGGAACTTGCTCTTATGTTTTAAAAATTTGTTTGCTTTTCAAGTGTGGGTGTGTTTTGAAAAAGTTCGTTTGAAAAAACTTCTAAGTAACTCTTGTATCAGTCCTCAAGAGTGTATGAAGTGTTTGTTTGAAAACTTTTTGAAAGTGTGAGTGCGAAAAGTTATTTTGTTTGTTTTGAGAGAGCAAGTACCCATGAGATCTACCTACTCTTAAGGAATTAGGCTGTGTAAGAGTCCTTTAGATAGTGCTATCCCACTATTGAGAGGTAGCTAGCACCGTCGTTGGAGGTGTTCGGGTCAATTCGATTATTAGGGACAGTGTGGTCACCGAAGCAATAGTAGGACACCTTAGAAGTAACCCTAATGTCCTAGATCCTTTTTTTTATCCG
Source organism: Vicia faba (assembly GCA_948472305.1). Lineage (NCBI taxonomy): Eukaryota > Viridiplantae > Streptophyta > Magnoliopsida > Fabales > Fabaceae > Vicia > Vicia faba. The sequence goes on from OX451736.1 coordinate 541,279,761, forward strand.
AGGCAACTGTTTCGAGGCAACTGGATCTTTAGACAGGAGGGCAACCTCTAAGACACCATATACTTGACGACCACGTTCGAGGCAACCAGTGAGGCGTACCCTAGGAGTGGCATGTGCATGTGTGTTGTTTTTCATGTTATGTTTATCTTTAATCATGCATATGTGAACTACGGATTGGTTTTATTTGGCATTCATTCTTGCATGTATATTAACAGTTAAGAGTGCAGAAAATAAACTGCGGAAATATGAATCTACGCTATTACAAGGCGCAGGTCTATACATTGCCAAAAACAAAAACCCGTTTTGATAAATAAGTGTGAAAAGTAAAGAAAGCGGTAAATCCTAATTACTATTACATCCTTTGAGCAGATACATAATAATCAAAAATAGAATTAACAATAAATGTGCGCAAAGAAATTAAATCAGGACGTCCTTAGGGTTTTTGACCCTTTTGAGAAAAAAAGAAATTGTGGTTTGTCCTTTTTTGCAATTAATTAAAATTAAACCTAATACTAATTAATTACTTAATTATTTACAAGAAAAATGTTTTTTGTGTTTTTAATAAAAATAAAAAGAAAAAGGAATTAAAATTAAAAGTTAATGAAACCTAATTCTAAGTTTATTTTATTTATTATAAAAAAGGTTAAAGTTAATCTAATTTAACTAATTAAATTAACTTACATTTTATTTACAAAATAAATTACTAATAGTGAAAATAATAAATAATAATTACAATATTAGTTTCTGATTTTTATATGAAAAATATTTAATTTATGAATTAATAATAATTATAATAATTAAAAGAATTAAAAGGAAAAGAAAATAAGAAAAAGAAAAATCAACCAGGGGGGTTTGATGGCCCATGGGAGGTAAAAGTTAAGCAGTTCTGGCCCAATAGCTCAAAGCCTTTGTTGAACTTCCTGATTATCCACGCCTGCATTGACTCATGAGCACCATAGTCTTCATTCTTTGACCACTAGATTGAGGGTTGTGGACACTTGGCATGATGATGCCTGGAGGGCATATGGTGTATCAACCTTGGAACGCTACATGCAAGTATGAGAAGAAAAATAATATAACGCGCTTAGGGGGACCTGGGAATCGAACCCAGGTCCCAATGGTTATTGGACATGCTTCTTACCAACTCCACCACCTGCTTGCTTTTGTTAATACAATAATCAATAAATAATATATTAAGAAACCAAATCATTATGCCATAAAGCAAAAACGCGCGCATATTATTTGAATAGACCAACCACATATTGCCAGTACGTCATCTTCTTCGTTGGCCTGTAAAAGAAATAAACAAATAGCGGGGGTTTTAAACCCCCACAAAATGAAACTGCCAAAAATAGAGATTAGGCCTATACGCAAGATAAATTGAGCGCGAGGGTATCAACGTCTTCGTCTCATTCAGACGGTTTCAGCCATGGGTATCATTGGTTCTGATTTTACTTATGCTGTAAAGCCCCAAATTGAGAGCTTTGAAAACCTAGAATGCAACAATAGCAATTTTCGTTTCAGGGTGCCATAATCAAATTAAATTGTACTAACAGCTTCGTGCAGTCCCTGTGAGCACAAAACAATCCACAAAATACATTAATGATGCATGAATCGAAGTATGCATTTATGGAAAAAAATACAAACCGTGAAACTGTTATCTCAGGATTCCTCGAGTGTTAAGGCTTGTTTGTGATTGCAATAGGTTCCTGGCAATATCAGCAATGCGTTTGAATCACTTTTAGGCTTTGAATCGTGCTTGAATAATGAATTCAGTTTTCAAATTTTCCTTCAATTTTTTGAATTTTGTTTATGGCTCTGTAGCAGCTTTTCCACGTGTGTCCAATTAGGTTTAGACTGTGTGTATATATGAGAAGGGGATTAGGTCATTAGCTGGGCCTTGATCCATGCATATGAGAGAATTAGTCTTAGGTCTTTTATCATTAACAAACTTTCCCTTTTTTAAGCAAAACCAAGACTTGGTGTACAACATAACCCTAGCATGAGTTTGTGAGCTGGCACATGATGTATGGAAGCTATTCAAATCCAAATGACAATATTCCGTTGATTTTTAGATTTTATTTGAATTATTATGGATTTAAAATGAATTAAATCCATAAAAATTAAGTAAAATAGAAAAATAAATGTTTGATCTTGAAATTAATCATGGGACACGTGTGTGGCATGAAAAGGCTGAATCAAGTGGAAGAAAGTGGTCCCTTTTGTCAAAAATTGAAGTTTCAAGGATAGTTGACTTTTGCACATTCCCAAATATTTCCCAACTTCTCCAATGCACATCTTGCTCAATTTTGATCATATGAACATGTTATTGGACATTTTGGAAAGGTATTGAAGTCCTCTAACCAATGCCTTTGGTCCCATGTCATTTTGATTTACCAATCTCAAGTTATGGTCTTTGACTTAAAATGCCTTTTTGTTGACTTTTGAAAATGACCTATAATGTAGAAATTGATAACTTTTTGTGAGAGCATTTCTTGGACTTGGAATGTGAATATGAGTTGTAGGAAATGTCATCCCCTTAAAAATGAGCATTGGATGGGATTTTTCTGATGAACCATGAAAAAGTTATGCCTTGGTCAAGTTACAGTTGACTTTTCAGCTGTCCAAAAATGGAAACTTTTGCATCTTGATGAATTTTAAGCCATTCTTGTGGAATCATGATCAAGACTTGATCAAATGATGATTGTGGCTTCAAAATAAGATGTTGACCAAAAACATTTGACTTTTGACTTCCAAATGACCATTTTACCCCTACAGTTGATTCTGAAGCAATTAGGGCTTTTGACTGTGCAACTTGATGTTGTGAGTCTTGAAAATTGACATGTAGATGCTTGGCAATGTGTATAGGAATATGAGGCTTTATTGAGCCTTTGAAAACCTCAACTTCCTTGCAAGAAACAAAACCCTAATTTTGACTGGCTTAGGAGGATGTTTGACTGTGCAACCCCTTGAGAAGTTTTGAGCCATTTGAGGATTGATCTTGACAAATCTTGAAGATTATTGGAGGGAAAATTTTGGGGTACAACAGTTGCCCCTGTTCAATCTTCTTAAACCTGAGGATGTAGATTGGCTTGCGTGCCTTTCGTGATCCGAAGGTGGAAGATGATTGAACACTAGAGTGCCCAGAAATTTGCACTCACATAGTGGAGTATCAGCAGTGTGATGGCGGGAATGGGCTTACAGATGCCATTTGGAGAGATGATGGATAGGAGGATGGACTTATAGATGCCATCTGGAGGTGTGACGGAACCTTGTCGGGAATGGGCTTATAGATGCCATTTGGAAATGTGTCGATCGCGTAAGAGATTCCTTAGCGAGAACTTGCATACCTGAGAAAGAAAGATAAATTCCTGGCCTGTTACAGGTGTTGATCTTCAATCAGTCGCTCACAGACGTGCCCTGGCTAGGTACAGGTATCGAGTCTGGAACTTCAAAAGGTTGCTTACAGACGTGCCCTGGCTGGATACAGGTATCGAATCTACAAACAATCGCTCACAAATATGCCCTGGCTAGATACAAGAATCGAATCCGGAATTAGTCGTCTATAGATATGCCCTGGCTAGATACAGGAATCGAATCTTCAAACTCTTCAGATATGCCCTGGCTAGATACAGGAATCGAATCTGGAATTAGTCGTCTACAGATGTGCCCTGGCTGGATACAGGAATCGAATCTTCAAACTCTTTAGATATGCCCTGGCTAGATACAGGAATCAAATCTGGAATTAGTCGTCTACAGATGTGCCTGGCTGGATACAGGAATCGAATCTTCAAACTCTTCAGATATGCCCTGTCTAGATACAGGAATCGAATATGGAATTAGTCGTCTACAGATGTGCCCTGGCTGGATACAGGAATCGAATCTTCAAACTCTTCATGCAGATATGCCCTGGCTGGATGCAGGAATCGAATCTTCAAATTCTTCAGATATGCCCTGGCTAGATACAGGAATCGAATCTGGAATTAGTCGTCTACAGATATGCCCTGGATGGATACAGGAATCGAATCTTCAAACTCTTCAGATATGCCCTGGCTAGATACAGGAATCGAATCTGGAATTAGTCGTCTACAGATGTGCCCTGGCTGGATACAGGAATCGAATCTTCAAACTCTTCAGATATGCCCTGGCTAGATACAGGAATCGAATCTGGAATTAATCGCTCACAGATATGCCCTGGCTAGATACAGGAATCGAATCCGGAATTGCGATAGTTGATAGTAATCATCTTTGTATTGACCTTTTTCCTGAAAAGGCGAAACATCAGTTGTATGCAATGTCATGAGGTATGAAATGCATGATGTTCTCAAAAATAAAGTAGATTGTATGATGTGATGCGTATATGCATGTATCAGGATGTATGAAAATGTGATGTTTGTGTATGTATTTTTGTCTAGGAAAATAAATCCTTGATGAATGCCGGGAGTTAAATCCTGGGCTGATGTTGAAGAGAGTTCTTCGCTTCCGCTGGGGATGATGATTGCAGGAATAAACCGGTAGGAGAAGATGTCTCCGTTGGGGAATAAGCTTGATAGAGAGATTACTCTGCGGGATTTGCTCTGTGGGAAGAGATACTTTGCTGAGGTTTTGATGATAACTCCGCTGGGGATACCATTGAGAAGTTGTGTTGGGGAATTTGATGAACTCCGCTGGGGACAGGAAGAACTTCGCCGAGGGCGATCTTTCCGTTGTAATTAGCTAAGGATAACCCAATTATAGGCTCTGGTGGGGAATAACCTCTGAACATGCAGGGGATAAGATTCCAGAATCTACTAGGGATAAGCTTCCAGAATCTACTAGGGAGATGATTCAACTCTCCTGGGGAAGCTTCTTGGACTGCACTGAGGAAATGGCTCCACTGGGGTGTTTGGATTCCGCCGGGGAACAATCTTATATTAAAACTGTCGGGGATGCTTGCTTAGGAACATCTGTATACTCCGTTGGGGATTGTTGAGATCTTCTGGGGATATCCAACTTCCTTAAGGATGACAGTGGACTAACTCTGCTCGGGGAGAGCGTTGCTGACCTGCTGGAGATACTGTGTCCTTGATGGGAGGCCAACTCTGCTTGGGGAGAGTATCACTGAATCTTGTCTTACTCTGCGGGGAGTGAAGGTATTCTGGTTACGTTCTTCAGGCGAACCTACCTTGGTACCTTGATGGACAGAGCAACTAGATCACTTAGACAATTCATTATTGCCCCTGTTTCTGATGTCACCTATAATTAATCTTTTGTTTCGCATGCAAGTATTTATGAGTTAGCAATTAATGTCAAATGCATATATCAAAAATGAACATTGGACGTTCTTTGCAAAACAAAATAGAAAAAGAAAATTAATTGGTAATTTGTCTGGAAAAGTGAATTTGTATTGATTTTGAATTTTGCCTGTAAATAAGCGTTTATGTACAAGAGGCTGACGTCCTAGTAAAAGGACGCCGCCGAACAAATAGAATTTACAATTTTGTGAAAAGGAAAACAAAACAGCTATGTGAAAAATCCCACTGGGTTTCAACTCTGCTATCGCCTTTATGTCTTCAAGCGTCTCATCACTTCGCTGTTTAGTTGAAGATGAAGCTGACTGATTGATGTCGTCTGAACCTGATAGTTGATACCGGATTCTGGATGCAAGGCGATCCAATGAGACATAGTATTACGCTTTATCCCTAATTTTTGCCTGGACCGCCCTTTCGGGTTTTCAGTCCACCGGGATACCCATTTTTTCCCAAGCCGTCTTTTCGGGTTTCCGACTTGCCGGGTGTACAGATTTTTCATTTCATCCCTTATTTTTCCCGAACCCTTTTGGTTCGCCGGGAAACCCTTATTGTTGCCTAGGTATGTCAACCTAGCGGGTCTTTAATTCATGCGTAGTATCTTTTTACTATGTCTGGATTGGCGAGGTGAGGAAGGTCGTCACCATCCATAGTGGTTATAATCATAGCTCCTCCTGAGAAGATATGTTTAACCACAAATGGCCTTTGGTACGTGGGGGTCCATTTGCCCCTGGGATCACTTTGAGGTAGAATGATGCGCTTGATTACCAGATCCCCAACATGATACTCTTGTTGTCTGACTTTCTTGTTAAATGCCTTGATCATCCATTTTTGGTACGTCTGACCATGACAAATAGCGGTGAGTCTCTTTTCGTCAATTAGGTTTAATTGATCAAGTCGGGTATGGATCCAGTCATCTTCGCTCAAACCTGCATCCTTCATTATCCGGAGAGAGGGTATCTAGACTTCAATAGGTAGGACTTCCTCCATGCCATAGACCAAGGAAAAGGGTGTTGCCCCTGTTGACGTCCGTGCTGAGGTACGGTACCCATAAAGAGCAAACGGTAACATCTCATGCCAATCCTTGTAGGTCACTGTCATCTTCTGCACAATCTTCTTGATATTCTTATTCGCCGCTTCTACAGCCCCATTCATCTTCGGCCGGTAAGGAGAAGAGTTGTGGTGTTGTATCTTGAATTGCTCGCAGAGCTCAGTGACCATCTTATTGTTAAGATTGGTACCATTGTCCGTAATGATTCTCTCAGGTACGCCGTATCGACAGATCAGGTTATGCCGAATGAACCGTTCCACGAAATTGTTGGTTACGGTAGCATAGGAAGCTGCTTCAACCCACTTTGTAAAATAATCGATCACTACCAGGATGAAGTGATGCCCGTTGGATGCCGTAGGTCTGATTTCACCGATCATGTCAATGCCCCACATTGCAAAAGGCCAAGGTGCTGTCAAGACGTTCAGGGGAACTGGAGGGACGTGCACCTTATCTGCATAGATCTGGCATTTGTGACATGTCCGAGAATGTTGGTAACAGTCAGCTTCCATTGTGGACCAGTAATATCCTGCCCGAAGGATTTTCTTTGCCATGGTATGCCCACTGGAATGTGTTCCGAAGGTACCCTCATGTAGCTCTGCCATGATCCTTTCTGCTTCAGTCTTATCCACACAAAGCAGTAAGGTTGAATCATGGTTTCATTTGTACAGAATGTCATTGCTGAGGAAGAAATTTGCAGCGAATCTTCTCAGGAACTTTTTGTCATTAACAGATGCACCCTCGGGGTATTCTTGAGCTTCCAAGTACCTCTTCACTTCATGATACCAAGGTTTTTCTGTTACTTCTTCCGTCTCAAGATCACAACAATATGCAGGTTCATCCAGTTTCCAAATAATGATTTGGGGAGCCTCGTTGTCCCATTTGACTTTGAACATAGAAGACATCGTAGCTAGCGCGTCCGCCAATTGATTCTCCTCCCTTGGGAAGTGTTCGAAAGTTATCTCTTCGAAATGGGGGATCAATGTCAACACATACTCCTTGTAGGGAATAAGATTTAGGTGTTTCGTATCCCACTCGCGTTTGATCTGACTGATCACGAGAGCAGAATCTCCGAAGACACTTAGAAACTTGATCCTTAGGTCAATTGCAGCTTGAAGACCCATAATTCATGCCTCATACTCCGCCATGTTGTTGGTGCAGTTGAAACATAGTCGGGCGGTAAACGGAATATGAGAGCCATTAGGAGATGTGATCACAGCGCCGATACCATTACCCAAAGCGTTTGAGGCTCCGTCAAAGTACATAGACCATCGGGATCCTTCCTCAGGTCCTTCATCCGGTCCAGGTATTTCACAATCAGTCACTACCATGATGTTCTCATCTGGAAATTCAAAGTTCATTGACTGGTAGTCGTCCACTGCCTGGTGTGCCAAATGGTCTGCCAATACACTTCCCTTGATTGCTTTTTGAGTCGTGTACTGGATGTCATATTCAGTCAAGATCATCTGCCATCTTTCTATTCTTCCCGACAAGGCAGGCTTTTCGAATATATACTTGATTGGATCCATTTTTGAAATCAACAGAGTAGTGTGAGTCAACATATACTGTCTCATCCGGCGAGCAGCCCATACCAAAGCGCAACAAGTTTTCTCGAGCAGTGAGTATCGGGTCTCACAGTCGGTAAACTTTTGCTAAGGTAATAAATATCATGCTCTTTTCGGCCAGACTCGTCATGCTGCCCCAGCACACACCCCAATTAGTTGTCAAGTACTGTCAAGTATAAGATTAGAGGTCTCCCTTCAACTGGTGGCATAAGAATGGGTGGCTCTTGGAGATACTCTTTGATTCTCTCGAAAGCGGCTTGACATTCCTCGTTCCAACGTACTACCTGATCTTTCTTCAGCAGCTTGAAGAGTGGTTTACAAGTAGCAGTTAGGTGCGAGATGAATCGGGCAATGTAGTTCAGCCATCCTAGGAAGCCTCTGACTTCTTTTTCAGTCTTGGGAACTGGCATCTCCTGTATGGCTTTCACTTTGGCAGGGTCCACTTGAATACCTTTGTCGCTTACGACGAAGCCTAGCAACTTTCCAGATCTCACTCCGAAAGTGCACTTGTTCGGGTTCAACCTCAGCTTGTACAACTTCAGACGGTCAAACAGCTTATGTAGATGGTCAAGGTGTTCCTCCTCAGTTTGGGACCTTGCAATCATGTCATTGACATATACTTCAATCTCATGGTGGATCATGTCATGAAATAAAGAAACCATGGCACGTTGGTAGGTTGCCCCAGCATTTTTCAACCCAAATGGCATGACCTTGTAACAAAAGGTGCCCCACTGAGTAACAAAGGTGGTCTTCTCCATGTCTTCAGGAGCCATCTTGATTTGATTATAACCGGAGAAGCCGTCCATGAAGGAGAATACTTTGTGCTGAGCAGTATTGTCAACCAGAACGTCAATGTGAGGCAGAGGGAAGTCATCCTTGGGGCTCGCCCTGTTCAAATCCCTGTAATCAACACACATTCGGACCTTACCATCTTTCTTTGGCACTGGAACCACATTGGCAACCCACTGAGGGTAAGAAGTCACTGCTAGAAACCCGGCATCAAATTGTTTCATAACCTCAGCTTTGATTTTCTCGGACATCTCTGGACGCATACGGCGGACCTTTTGTTTTACCGGAGGGCATTCTTCCTTGGTAGGCAAGTGATGAACCACAATGTCGGTATCCAACCCAGGCATGTCTTCGTAAGACCAGGCAAAGATTTCCACATAGTCATGCGACATCTGAATCAACCGTTGTTTCACACTAGACTCCAGATTGGCACCAATCTTGACATCCTTTTTATCTGTCTCAGTACCCAGGTTTACCATTTCCACTGGCTCTTCATGTGGTTGAATGGCCCTCTCTTCCTGGAGTAACAGTCTTGCAAGCTCGCCAGGCACTTCGCAATCATCTTCACCTTCGTCTTCGGCTAGGTTAATCAGATTTTCAAAGTCATAACTAGCAGTAGCAGAGTTGTTACCAGTGGGATCCAGAGTGGATTGGAACCTGTATAGGTGAGTGTGTGTAAATATAGTTGTTTTGCAGTATGTAAAGAAAGAAAGGGAGCGCAAGATTTGAAATGCGAAAAAATGTCCAATGCTTTTATTCATGATATATGGAAGTGACAAATAACAAGCCCTCACAAATGAAACCACGGTGTCCCGGGTAAGACACCATGCCCTAAAGTTTCAAATTATTATTCTTTACAAATCCAAAACAAAAGAGTTCATTACTGAGTAACAAAAGTAACAGGTACAAAGTCTTTCGTAGTCCAGTTGCTTGGTCCACCGTTGGTTGTTGGGTAGATCCAGCTGTTGAATTCAGATTCCTCTACGTCGTCTTCAATGGCGTTAACCCCCGGGTTGGTGATGAATACAAGAGGTCTTCCAATCCTTGCCTTACGAACAGCCTTCTGAGCTTCTGCAGTGAAACCCGAAACAAATTTGTCGATCTTCGGAGTGAAATCAGGAAGTCGGCCCCAGTTTGCGCACTCACCCTTCTCAACCACATCCCGGGCATCCTTTAAGGAAGCCATCTTCAAAGGAGAATTTTCTTCAGTCTCAGTCTCTGCTGACGCCAGTGTCTGAGGCACCTCTTCAATGTGTTGAAAGGGGGTCTCAATGAATTCCCCATCCATTTCTATGTACCTGAAGGAGTTGAGATGGCTGACCATATATTCTTCCTCCCCCTGAACTGTCACAATCTTCCCCTTGACTGGGTACTTCAGCTTCTGATGCAATGTGGAGGTCACAGCTCCAGCTTTGTGGATCCAAGGACGACCCAACAAACAAGAATAGGATGGTCGGATGTCCATCACAAAGAAAGTAGAATCAAAGACTTGAGAACCCACCCTGATTGGAATGTCAACTTCCCCATGTACCATCCTCTTCGACCCGTCAAAGGCCCGGACAAAAATGTTACTAGGCTTGAGTTCTAAAACCTCACAATCCAACCTGTCTAGGGCCTTCTTAGGTAGTACATTCAGCGAAGAACCATTGTCAACCAGCACATGGGCAAGAGTAGTGCCCCATGCATTCAATGGAGACATGCAGGGCATCATTGTGGTTCTTCCCCTTAGTAGTCAGATCAGCGTCAGAGAAACCCAAACCATTATCAGCTGTTAGGTTGGTCACACAATCGGTAAATTTATCGGTAGACGTTTCTTGTGGTACATGGGCCATCTTCAGGAAGGAAATCAGGGCCAAGGCATGGGCCTCTGAACACAACAACAGTGATAGCATAGAGATCTTAGAGGGGGTGTGCCCCAGCTGCTCAATCACATTGAAATCACTCTTCTTGATAATCTTAAGGATCTCTTCCATCTCTTGCTGGGAAGCTTCAACATTAACAGTCTTCGGTGCCTCCACCTGGGCAGGCACATCAGTAGCAATCCCTTTACCCCGAGCGCCAGATGACTCGGCAGCAGGGGTAGACACTTGATCAGGAGGGGGAACAGGCACACTGGCAGGTGGGATAACAAGAGGTCTCTGGATAGCTGGAGGTGCAATATCTGGTGAGAACAGCCTACCACTTCGAGTGACTTTGGCAGGCCCGATAATGTTACTGATGCCGGTAGCAGTATCAAACTCTTGCTTTACTCCGAGCACATAAACATCTGCCCCATAGTGCCACGAGACAGCTTTGTCAGATTTATAGGGGAGGGGCCCCGGAACAGTGATGGTTATAGGAGCAATCTTGTGAACAAGCATAATTTGGACAGGCTTCCTCGGGGGAGCCTTGGTAGGATTGTTGAAAATGGTGACAACAGACACTTCTTCAGTAGGGACAATAGGAACAACAATTTTCTTGAACAATATCTCTTTGCTATCCATCAGGTTTTGGACGCCTGACTTCAGCAAAGGACAACCAGCAGGTGAAACAGCACATAGAAGGCAACCTTTGCTACATCTCGGAAATAAACCGGATAGCAACAGGTTCCTTTTGACAGTCAGCAACGGCGTAACAATATCTTCCACAGAGGCCACATACAGGTCTTCTTCCACAGCATTCACTCCATGTTGGGGCATGGGGGCAGTCACAACATTGGGTCTTTCGGGCGCCTCGAACTGTATTTCTTTAGCATCAATAAGGTCCTGAACCTTATTCCTCAGAGCCCAACAATCATCAGTAGAATGCCCCGGGCTGTCAGAGTGATAAGCACAGCTGGTGTTAGGGTTGTACTTCGGGGATGTGGTGTTCACAACCCTTGGAGCTTCCTTGACAGTTACCAGATTGGTTGACAGCAGTTGCGGCAATATCTGAGACAGGGTCATGCTGAGCCGAGTGTACTGCCTTTTGGGTCTCTCACCCCTTGGTTGGTTGTATTGCTGAGGAGCAGCAGCAGGCTTTGAAATTACCACCGTCTTGACAGTTTGGCGGCGTTCCAGTTTGTTTTGTCTCCTTGGACCATAAACAACACTAGCTTCCTTCTTGAAGGGCTTCTTTTCAGAGCTTGAGGATGCACCTTTCTGTATCTTCCCCGACTTAATACCAGCTTCTATCCTTTCTCCAGTTAAGATCAGGTCTGTGAACCCAGCAGCGGAATTACCAATCAGGTGATTAAAGAACGGACCAGACAGGGTCCCCAAGAACATGTCCACGAGTTCACAGTCAGTCAATGGTGGCTGAACCCTGCCACCCAGGTCTCTCCACTTCTGCGCGTACTCCTTAAAACCTTCACCCATCCCAAGTGACATACCCTGGAGTTGGGTACGCGTGGGAGCAAGGTCAGAATTGTACTGATACTGCTTAAAAAATGCAGTAGCCAAGTCCTCCCAGTTTCAAATACTGGTTCCATCCAGCTGATAGAACCACTCGAGTTGAGCCCCTAAAAGGCTATCCTGGAAGAAATGGATCCATAGGTTCTTGTTTGTAGTGTAAGGTTGGATCTTCCTTACATATGATCTAAGATGCAGCTTAGGGCATGAAGCTCCGTCGTACTTCGCAAAGGCAGGCGCCTTGAACTTGTGTGGGATCACCACCCCAGAAGATAAGCCTAGGTCTTCAAAGTCCAACCCGGGCACACGTTGAATCTCCATAGCATTTAATCGGTCCTCCAGCTGTTTGTACCTATCCTCAGCAGGAGGGTACTTTTCATCATTGAAATCTGTCTCGTCGTCGGAGACCACGAGACTAGGAACCCTTCTCTCCTGGGGACTGCCTTCCCCAACAGATGGAGTAGCCTGAACAATCTCATTTTGCAGTGTATTCCCAAACCTCCGACCATTGCTGAACAAGACGGTCCTCCTCCTCTTCTTCTTCTTTTCCTTCAAGAGCAGAGTCTTCAACTCCTATTGACCCTGGGCTAAGCTCATGACCAGCTCTTGAAACTGGCCGTTCTGGGCCTGGAGGGCCTTGATAGCTTGTTCAATAGTAGGCTCAGAAGACATGATGATTGCTGAAATAAACAGCGAAGAAGATTAAGCAACCTGTAGCAAGGGAGTACCTGTTATGCACATGATGCATGATATGCTATTTATGCAATGCATTCAAGGGTTCAAAAGTTCAAATTCGTTGTAGACGAAAAAGGAACACACGTTATATTAAGAAATAATTTGTTCAGTACATCAGGGCCTCATGGGCAAAACATTACAAAATAATTAATCCCAAAAGACACTGCGCATCCTCTTTGGAGCGATGTAAATGTTGAGAGTCTTTTCCTCGTGAAGCAGGCGGGTGAGCTCCAAGACCTTCTTCTCGCTGGCATGTAAACTGGTTTCAAGAGAATTCTGCTCTTCCTTGAGTTGGATCCAGCTCTTCTGCATTTCTTCCCAGGATGTTGGCATATCAGGATGTTGAATGGTGTAGGGCACCTCTCCTTCCAAAACTGGCTCTTTGATTACGGGGAGAACATGAGGATATGGCATCACCAGCTTCTGGGAGCGGGCTCGTACCCACTTGAGATAAGGTTCCAGGGGGATGGAGTTCCTGTGCCCCAGTGTCTTACTATCTACTCTGTTGGGCATCCTCCAAGCTCTGATGAACCTCTGGAGAAGTCCTTGCGTATCGTTGTCGAAGTCAAAAACTACGTTAGGAATCAACATGTCATGAGGGCCATCCCTCCGAGCATATCCAAACTGCCTCAAAGCCAGACATGGGTTGTAAGTAATGCCTCCTCTGATTCCAAGTAAAGGAACATTAGGATACTCTCCACAACGATCAATGATAGTGACATTCTCTCTGGACCAAGGACACCAATGTATATCAGCATGTGTAAGGGTCATCAATCGTTGTGACCATCTCAAACCCCGCTCGTTCTTCAAAACTGATTGTGGAAGGTGCGAAATAAACCACCTTGCCAGAAGAGGAGTGCAGCACATGAGAACACCTCTTTTTCTCATGGTTCGAGTGTAACATGAGTGGAGAATGTCCCCAAGCAACGTAGGTATAGGATTCCTGGACATGAAGATCTTGACAACATTGATATCTATAAGCTGACCTGGATTCGGGAACAACACCAACCCATAGACAAGGAGTGCCACAACTTCTTCAAAAGCTTGTAGGTCAAGGGAATTCCAACATTCTTGGGCCTTCTCAAACAGAAACTTTGCCAAGAATCCTTTGATACCACTTCTGACTTCCCAATGCCCCTTGATATCAGATGGTTGCAGACATAATGCTTTAGCTACCTCTTCAAGTTTGGGTTCCCTTTCTGTACCGTTATAGGGTAGTTGACTAAGGATAGGAATCTTCAGAAGCTGAGAAAACTCTTCCAAAGTAGGCACCAATTGATAATCCGGGAAAGTAAAACAGTGGTGCAAAGGGTCAAAGAACTGGAACAACACTTTCACCATATCTTCTTCAATGTTGGTATTGACCAAGATGATGAGTCTACCATGCCTTTCATTGAAAGAAGAGTTCTCGGGAATCCTAGATGTAAGTTCCTGAAGCTGAGGAGGGATCCTTACAAGGTTGACCTGAATTGTCTTTCTGCGGATAGTTTCCATGTCCTACAAAATAAGAACAAAGATGAAGATTCGAACCCTTGAAGTGGTTAGTAAATGCATATGATGCTTTATGATGTTATGATGTTATGATAAAAGCACACCACAAGTATTCACAAAAGGCAAACATGATAAGGCACACAAGTCACACCAGACATCCCTTAGAGTTTAGGCCAGCATGAGGTCTAGGTACTACCCTTTTGAAGTTGGTGGGTTTAAAACCTGTCCTATCAAAAGTAACCGGGTTCTAAGGAGCTCAATATCATAGGGTTATTTTCTATGTTCATTGTTTTGATTTAGCCACTGGACTGGCGATCAAAATATTCCAATAAAACAACCCTCAATGAGTGTAGTATCGAGTATCAACCAACTTCGGACTGCACCAAAGTCGGTCATCTCACTACCCCTAAAGAGGCCAGGATGGTTCAATTAAGGTTCCTAAGGTCAGTTGATGTTTCACGACACCATGCGATGGCCCCGTACTCTCCTTGAATTGACTCAAGGGTTACCGGTACTCACCGAAGTGCCACATCAACATAGCAACTGCTTCAACCATGTCGGTATACCCCGCACAGTTCTCTCACAGTTTATTGCTACCTAAAAAGGGTGCCCCAGATCCGGGTTAGGATCTATGAAACTCCAAAACAGGCCCACAATATTAAAGCAAACAAATCAAGCAATTGAAAACATAAGAGTGGTCTAATCCTAAGGTACACCTCACTTATTAAATCTCCCCAGCAGAGTCGCCAGTTCTGTGATCAGTGGAAATAGAACTGACTGTTTTGGAATGCTGATTCACGAAATGTCGCGGTAAGCAAGAGTCGCCACCGTCTTTTATTTTCTCCAACAAGGAAAGCACAAAAGCCCAGCAAAATTCCTTTTCGATATGTTTCTCGGTTCGGGAGGTAGATTATAGAAAGGGAAGGTGTTAGCACCCTTTCTATCTGTGGTTATCCACGGGCTCTTAGGTACTTGCTCTTATGTTTTCAAAATTTGTTTGCTTTTCAAGTGTGGGTGTGTTTTGAAAAAGTTCGTTTGAAAAAACTTCTAAGTAACTCTTGTATCAGTCCTCAAGAGTGTATGAAGTGTTTGTTTGAAAACTTTTTGAAAGTGTGAGTGCGAAAAGTTGTTTTATTTGTTTTGAGAGAGCAAGTACCCATGAGATCTACCTACTCTTAAGGAATTAGGCTGTGTAAGAGTCATTTAGATAGTGCTATCCCACTATTGAGAGGTAGGTAGCACCGTCGTTGGAGGTGTTCGGGTCAATCCGATTATTAGGGACAATGTGGTCACCGAAGCAATAGTAGGACACCTTAGAAGTAACCCTAATGTCCTAGATCCTTTTTTTTATCCGAGGAAACCGTTTCGAGGCAACTGGATCTTTAGACAGGAGGGAAACCTCTAAGACACCCTATACTTGACGACCACGTTCGAGGCAACCAGTGAGGCATACCCTATGAGTGGCATGTGCATGTGTGTTGTTTTTCATGTATATTAACAGTTAAGAGTGCGGAAAATAAAGTGCGGAAATATGAATCTACGCTATTACAAGGCGCGGGTCTATACATCGCCAAAAACAAAAATCCGTTTTGATAAATAAGTGTGAAAAGTAAAGAAAGCGGTAAATCCTAATTACTATTACATCCTTTGAGCAGATACATAATAATCAAAAATAGAATTAACAATAAATGTGCGCAAATAAATTAAATCAGAACGTCCTTAGGGTTTTTGACCCTTTTGAGAAATAAAGAAATTGTGGTTTGTCCTTTTTTGCAATTAATTAAAATTAAACCTAATACTAATTAATTACTTAATTATTTACAAGAAATTTTTTTTTGTGTTTTTAATAAAAATAAAAAGAAAAAGGAATTAAAATTAAAAGTTAATGAAACCTAATTCTAAGTTTATTTTATTTATTATAAAAAAGGTTAAAGTTAATCTAATTTAACTAATTAAATTAATTTACATTTTATTTACAAAATAAATTACTAATAGTGAAAATAATAAATAATAATTACAATATTAGTTTCTGATTTTTATATGAAAAATATTTAATTTATGAATTAATAATAATTATAATAATTATAATAATTAAAAGAATTAAAAGGAAAAGAAAATAAGAAAAAGAAAAATCAACCAGGGGGGTTTGATTGCCCATGGGAGGTAAAAGTTAGGCAGTTCTGGCCCAATAGCTCAAAGTCTTTGTTGACCTTCTTGATTATCCACGCCTGCATTGACTCATGAGCACCATAGTCTTCATTCTTTGACCACTGGATTGAGGGTTATGGACACTTGGCATGATGATGCCTGGAGGGCATATGGTGTATCAACCTTGGAACGCTGCATGCAAGTATGAGAAGAAAAATAATATAACGCGCTTAGGGGGACCTGGGAATCGAACCCAGGTCCCAATGGTTATTGGACACGCTTCTTACCAACTCCACCACCTGCTTGCTTTTGTTAATACAATAATCAATAAATAATATATTAAGAAACCAAATCATTATGCCATTAAGCAAAAACGCGCGCAGATTATTTGAATAGACCAACCACATATTGCCAGCACGTCATCTTCTTCGTTGGCCTGTAAAAGAAATAAACAAATAGCGGGGGTTTTAAACCCCCACAAAATGAAACTGCCAAAAATAGCGATTAGGCCTATACGCAAGATAAATTGAGCGAGAGGGTATCAACGTCTTTGTCTCATTCACACGGTTTCAGCCATGGGTATCATTGGTTCTGATTTTACTTATGCTGTAAAGCCCCAAATTGAGAGCTTTGAAAACCTAGAATGCAACAATAGCAATTTTTGTTTTAGGGTGCCATAATCAAATTAAATTGTACTAACAGCTTCGTGCAGTCCCTGTGAGCACAAAACAATCCACAAAATACATTAATGATGCATTAATCGAAGTATGCGTTTATGGAAAAAATCCAAACCGTGAAACTGTTATCTCAGGATTCCTCGAGTGTTAAGGCTTGTTTGTGATTGCAATAGGTTCCTGGCAATATCAGAAATGCGTTTGAATCACTTTTAGGCTTTGAATCGTGCTTGAATAATGAATTCAGTTTTCAAAATTTCCTTCAATTTTTTGAATTTTGTTTATGGCTCTGTAGCAGCTTTTCCACGTGTGTCCAATTAGGTTTAGACTATGTGTATATATGAGAATGGAATTAGGTCATTAGCTGGGCCTTGATCCATGCATATGAGAGGATTAGTCTTAGGTCTTTTATCATTAACAAACTTTCCCTTTTTAAGCAAAACCAAGACTTGGTGTACAACATAACCCTAGCATGAGTTTGTGAGCTGGCACATGATGTATGGAAGCTATTCAAATCCAAATGACAATATTCCATTGATTTTTAGATTTTATTTGAATTATTATGGATTTAAAATGAATTAAATCAATAAAAATTAAGTAAAATAGAAAAATAAATGTTTGATCTTGCAATTAATCATGTGACACGTGTGTGGCATGACAAGGCTGAATCAAGTGGAAGAAAGTGGGCCCTTTTGTCAAAAATTGAAGTTTCAAGGATAGTTGACTTTTGCACATTCCCAAACATTTCCCAACTTCTCCAATGCACATCTTGCTCAATTTTGATCATATGAACATGTTCTTGGACATTTTGGAAAGGACTTGAAGTCCTCTAACCAATGCCTTTGGTCCCATGTCATTTTGATTTACCAATCTCAAGTTATGGTCTTTGACTTAAAATGCCTTTTTGTTGACTTTTGAAAATGACCTATAATGTAGAAATTGATAACTTTTTGTGAGAGCATTTCTTGGACTTGGAATGTGAAGATGAGTTATAGGAAATGTCATCCCCTTAAAAATGAGCATTGGATGGGATTTTTCTGATGAACCATGAAAAAGTTATGCCTTGGTCAAGTTACAGTTGACTTTTCAGCTGTCCAAAAATGGAAACTTTTGCATCTTGATGAATTTTAAGCCATTCTTGTGGAATCATGATCAAGACTTGATCAAATGATGATTGTGGCTTCAAAATAAGATGTTGACCAAAAATTTTTGACTTTTGACTGCCAAATGACCATTTTACCCCTACAGTTGATTGTGAAGCAATTAGGGCTTTTGACTGTGCAACTTGATGCTGTGAGTCTTGAAACTTGACATGTAGATGCTTGGCAATGTGTATAGGCATATGAGGCTTGATTGAGCCTTTGAAAACCTCAACTTCGTTTCAAGAAACAAAACCCTAATTTTGACTAGCTTAGGAGGATGTTTGACTGTGCAACCCCTTGAGAAGTTTTGAGCCATTTGAGGATTGATCTTGACAAATCTTGAAGAATATGGGAGGGCAAATTTTGGGGTACAACAAACATCTATACCAATTCCCACTCAATCAGAAAACCCCACACCACAAACATTTGATGACTTTGACATTGAATTTGACCCCTCTGAATCCTTAACTCTTAGAAGATCTCGCTCCCAACCTCCAAATCCAAATATTGATGCAACCCAACAAGAACTTGCAAAAGTTCTATCTGATATAGAAACCTTTGACCAACATACTTCTGCTCCCATGCTAGAAAATCCAAACCCTGAAACCTCCACAGAAGCACAACCAGAAATTCCCCTCTCACCACAACCAGAAATTCCCCTCTCTCCACAACCAGAAATCCCACTACCTCCATCTCCTCAACCAGAAATTCATCCACCTTCTCCACAACCTGAACTACTTCAACCAGAAGTTCAAACTTCTGAGGCTCAACCATCTGAATCATGTGAACCAGAACCTCTTAACAAACAATCAAACCAAACTACTGATTCTGATACCATTCCCATTCCTGGAATCACTGAACCTCTGGCCATCCGTATGCCCTTAACCATCCTGGATATTCCCCAAATTCCCTCTTCTCTAGAATCAACTCCACCAAACTCCCCAACCAGTCCAATAATAATTCCTGACTCTCTCACTCCCTCACCAAAGAACATTCCAGATGACCACAACAAGACTGTCATTGATTTAACGGTTTTTGAACGTCTTGCTGCCATAAGCCACAAAACAGCTATCCCGAAACCAAAACCATCTGAACCCTCTCCAGATGTTGGTACCAGCTTATTGACATTTGAAATAGAAGTACATAAGTGGATCACTTCTCTGAAGCAAGCTAGTCTTGAGCTGATTGATCCTGCTGCATCAGACTACCTTTGGTCAAAGTTCAGAAGATGGGTATGTTCTGAAACTCATAAGTTGCAAGAACAGAGCTACGGACAAGCTCAACAGAACTTCATCAATCTACTGAAAGAAATTGAAGATCCATTTCTGAGCCATCTGCTCAAGGAAGAAGTTCTCCCTCTGGACAATGCTCCCTGGTCTGAACATCGTCCAGCAAACAAAGTTCAACCAGAGTCAGAAGATCTCAATCTGACTGATACTCAAGAGCAGATGATTCCTGCTGAAGAACTGGGTCAAGAAAAGGATATTGCAGAAGGCTCTGGGAAGCATCCAGTTACTGAAGATCCTCAAGCTTCCTCCTATGAAAGGCAAACTATAGAAGACCAGAAAAGATCTGATATGTTGATGAAGGAAAGAATGGATAAACAGGACGACAAAATTGATGCAATCGCGAGCATGTTAACCCAGCAACAGGAAACCAACATCCAGATCAATAGCATGTTGGAAGCCTTGTTCACGCGTCTACCTCCTCCCTCTTAGAATTTCCTTGTCTTTAAAACTTGTTTATCTGTAATTTTCTTACATTGTTCTGAACTTATCATTGCTTCTGGTTTTTAATATAAACACATTTTAGCTTTGATCTTATGTTCTTTTTTATAACTGACAAAAAGGGGGAGAAATAATGATATTTTTCAATAATGGATTACTGAGACATAAGTCTCAAACATTCTGATCTATTTAAATTTTTTCTCTTCTGAAAAGCTTGAACAGGTACAAAACTCTGAGGAAAGATACAACAAGGTTCTGATGCTCAAAGACTCATGGAATTAAAGGCAAGTAATCAACTTAGGGGGAGCTTTCTCTTCTTAATTCTATACTTTTTATTCTTTATTTTTAATTGAAAAATCTGGTTTTTGTCATCATCAAAAAGGGGGAGATTGTTAGAACATAGTTTGATTCTACAACCCTTGATTAGAGTTTTGATGATAACCAAATACAAAGAATAAATAAATTCAAAGATATATATATAGAACAAATATGCTTCTTAAAATTATGTTTTATATATACAGATGTTCTGATGGAATCAGCATCAGAAGATCAGTAATATGTCAGCATCAGAAGATCATTAATATGTGCTACACACTGAAGCTACCAGATCATACGCTGAAGCTTGATGACCAGAATCTACGCATAAACAAATACACTCTAACTCTGATCAAAGATCTTTTCCAAGTCATCATCACTCTGAAGCGTTATCATAAGTTAAAGCAAGAAGACTCTGAAGCGTTATTAAGTATTCAAGACAGAATTAAATGCTAACGGCTATCCTCAGACAAGATCTTCTCAAAAAGGAAAGTGTGTTATTATCATTAAAATGGCTTTATGGACAACGTATCTCTGCCTTGCCTATTTAAACAAGTCTGTGTGAGAAAATACGCATGCATGCACTCATATAATTTGCCAATCCTTCAAAACCACGCTTACTCAAACGCTTTAGCAAATTCAGTTTATTCCAAACTTAAATTGTGTAATTATCACAGTTGTGATATATTGTTTTATTAGAAAACGTTAACACATCATTGTTCAAATTATTTGTAAAAGATTTCCTTGAGATAAACCGGTTTGTGGTTATACTCAAGAAGGCTTTAACAGTTGTTAAAGTAGTTGTTGTAATCCTTTGAATATAGTGGATTAAGACCTCTTTGGAGAGAGGCGAAATTACCTTGACGGGTGGACTGGAGTAGTTTGAGATCAAACGAACCAGGATAAAAATACTGTGTTGTATAAGCATTTGTTTTAAGTTTTACAATTCAACCCCCCTTCTTGTGTTTTTCACATCTTCAATTGGCATCAGAGCGCCTGGTTCTGAGCTTATAACACTTAACCGTGTCAGTACAAGATCCAGCGTCAGAAAAACACAATGGCAGGACCAAATCAAAACATCAGCAATGACAACAATGAAGAAAGAGATAGATTCAGTGGCAAACCTCCAGCCTTTGATGGAGAGAACTTTGACTACTAGAAAGACAGAATTGAGAGTTTCTTTCTGGCCCATGATGCTGATCTGTGGGACATGGTGACTGATGGATACACGCACCCAGTGGATGGAAGTCGTCAAAAGATTGACAGGAAAACAATGTCTGATCAGCAAAAGCGTGAGTTCAGAAATCATCACAAGGCCAAAACAATTCTTCTCAGCACCATCTCTTATTCAGAATATGAGAAGATATCAAACAGAGACACTGCAAAGAATATGTTTGACTCTCTGAGAATGACGCATGAAGGCAACATTCAAGTCAAAGAAACCAAAGCCCTTGCACTCATTCAGAAGTATGAGGCATTCAAGATGGAAGAGAGTGAATCAATAGAAACTATGTTTTCAAGATTTCAAATTCTTGTTGCTGGTCTAAAAGTTCTTGACAAAGGGTATTCTACTGCTGATCACGTTAAGAAGATCATCAGAAGCTTGCCAAAACAATGGAGGCCAATGGTCACAGCGCTTAAGCTAGCCAAGGATCTCAACAAAATCTCTCTGGAGGAACTTGTCAGCTCCCTCAGAAGTCACGAGATAGAGCTAGAAGCAGATGAACCTCAAAAGCAAGGTAAGCCATTAGCTTTAAAATCTAACAGAAAATCAGACTCCAAAGTTTTGCAGGTTGTGGAAGAAACCTCTGATGGGTCCTCATCAGAAGAAGATGAGTTATCTCTCCTCTCCAGAAGGGTGAACCAATTGTGGAAGCAGAGGCAAAGGAAGTTCAGGAATCCCAGAAGATCAGAAAATCAAAATGAATCTTTCTCCAGATACAGAAGGTCAGAATCCTCCTCTGGACACAGAAGATCTGAAGGTTCTTCAAGAAACAGAAATCCAAACAACAAAGGCATCATCTGCTATGAATGTAACGAGCAAGGGCACTACAAAAGTGATTGCCCAAAGCTTCAGAAGGAAAAGCCCAAAAAGAAGTTTGGCAAGGAAAAGAAGAAAAGTCTCATGGCTACATGGGATGATTCTGACACATCTGAAGCTGACTCAGAATCAGATGATGAAAGAGAAAACATAGCTCTCATGGCAAACATAACAGAAGACAATGAAGCTTCTGAGTCAGAATCTGAATCAGATACAGAAGAGGTATTCCCTGACTTTACTATAAACTTTACTAAGGCTGAACTAGCTGAAAGCCTTAATGAAATTCTGGAAAGATATCAGCAGATCAGAGTCAAATTCAGAAACCTGAAAAGGAATCTTGCTTCTGACTCTGATAAGACTGAGAGTCTCAAATTGGAGAATTCTGAGTTAAAAGATAAAATTTCAAAATTAGAAAACCAATTGCAAAACTCTCAGAAGGAAACAATCCTTGAAACTCCCAGCAATGCTGATGAGATCATCAAGGAGTATGATCACAGCTTTCAGAAGTTTCTAGCTAAAAACATAGACAGAAGCAAAATGGCTTCAATGATCTATGGAGTTAGCAGAAATGGAAGAAAAGGGATAGGATATCAAGGTAAGGTACCTACACCAAAAAATGCCATGGATTTAGTTATAAAACGTACTCCACTTGATTCACACTTTATATATGGGCACACACATGACATAAAATATACAAGTAGTGATTACTCTGTCAAACCAAAATTCAACCAGAGTTTTGGTAAAACTAACAAATCAGGACCCAAGAAAATGTGGGTACCTAAGGATAAAATAATACATGTGGCAGATATCTTTAGCAGCAAAGCAAAAACACCAATCATGGTACCTGGACTCTGGCTGCTCACGACACATGACGGGAAGAAGGCATATGTTCCAAAGCCTGGAACTTAAGCCTGGAGGCCACGTAGGTTTTGGAGGCAATCAGAGAGGAAAGATCATTGGCTCTGGAACAGTAGGTAATGGAAATCTTCCCTCTATAAGTAATGTTTTACTAGTTGATGGATTAATACATAATCTGTTATCCATAAGTCAATTAAAACGGTTATGATATAATCTTCAATCAAAATTCATGCAAAGCTGTTAGTCAGAAAGATGGGACTATCCTATTTAATGGAAAGAGGAAAAACAACATTTATAAAATAAAACTTTCTGAACTAAAAAGTCAGAATGTAAAATGTCTACTGTCTGTTAACAAAGAGCAATGGATGTGGCACACAAGATTGGGACATGTTAGTATGAGAAGAATATCTCAGATTAACAAACTCAATCTGGTCAGAGGACTTCCTAACCTGAAGTTCAATTCAGATGCTCTGTGTGAAGCATGTTAGAAAGGCAAGTTTGCAAAACCAGCTTTCAAATCCAAAAACGTTGTTTCCACCTCCAAGCCATTAGAACTTCTGCACTTTGACTTATTTGGACCAGTTAAAATTGCTTCAGTCAGTGGCAAGAAGTATGGGTTAGTAATCGTAGATGACTATAGCAGATGGACATGGGTAATGTTCTTAAGGCACAAGGACGAGTCACACTCTGTGTTTGTTACCTTCTGCAACCAAGTTCAGAATGAAAAGGATCTTAAAATCATCAAAGTCAGAAGTGATCATGGTGGAGAATTTAAAAACAAAGATTTTGAGATATTCTTTAATGACAAAGGCATTCTGCATGATTTCTCTTGTCCTAGAACTCCCCAGCAAAATGGAGTTGTAGAACGAAAGAACAGAACATTGCAAGAAATGGCCAGAACCATGATCAACGAGACTAACGTTGCTAAGATCTTCTGGGCATAGGCAATAAACACAACGTGTTAAATTCAGAATAGAATCTCCATAAGACCTATTCTAGAAAAGACTCCATATGAATTGTGGAAGAACAGAAAGCCCAACATTTCCTACTTTCACCCATTTAGATGTACATGTTTTATTCTGAATACAAAAAATTATTTGAACAAGTTTGACTCTAAAGAACAAAAGTGTATTATGTTAGGATATTTTGAACGCTCAAGAGGGTACAGAGTATACAATACAGAAACACAGATTATGGAAGAGTCAATCAGTGTTCGTTTTGATGATAAGCTTGACTCTCAAAAGTCAAAGCAGAATGAATTCCTTGCATGTATGGAAGTTGAACTCACAGGTACTGAAGACAAATCATCAGAAGCTCTCAATAGAGACACTCCCTCAACATCAGAAAGAGGCACTGCAAGCAATCCAACACCTTCTGTTGATCAACTCCAGAAAAGACCATCCAGAAGCAGCATGGATCACCCAGAAGAAATAATCTTAGGAAGAAAGGAAGATCCAATCAGAACAAGATCTAGCTTCAGAAACTCTGAAGAATCCCTCATGGGACTGGTTTCTCTAATTGAACCAACAACAATTGATGAAGCACTTCTGGACAATGACTAGATTCTAGCAATGCAAGAGGAGCTAAATCAATTCACAAGAAATGACGTATGGGATCTAGTTCCCAAACCAAAAGGATTCAACGTCATTGGTACAAATATGGTGTTTAGAAACAAACTGAACGAACAAGGTGAAGTCATCAGAAACAAAGCACGACTGGTAGCACAAGGTTATAGTCAGCAAGAGGGGATAGACTATACAGAAACCTTTACTCCAGTCACCAGGTTAGAATCTATCAGACTCTTAATCTCATTTGCTGTTAATAAAGGCATCACTCTGTATCAGATGGATGTTAAGAGTGCATTCTTAAATGGATATATAGAAGAAGAGGTATATGTGCACCAACCCCCTGGTTTTGAAAGTTCCAAAAATCCAGAATATGTTTTCAAACTAAAGAAGTCACTCTATAGTCTGAAACAAGCTCCCAGAGCTTGGTATGAAAGACTAAGTAACTTCTTGTTAGAAAAGGAATTCACCAGAGGAAAAGTGGACACAACCTTGTTCTGTAAGACAGTTAAGAATGACATTTTAGTATGTCAGATTTATGTTGATGACATCATCTTTGGATCCACTAAACCCTCTCTGGGAAGAAAGTTTGCTAAATGTAAGCAGGCAGAATTTGAGATGAGCCTAATAGGGGAACTAAAATTCTTTATGGGCATTCAGATTAATCAAACCCCAGAAGGAACTTACATTCATCAGAGCAAATATGTCAGAGAACTTCTGAAGAAATTTGATCTCTCAGAATGTAAGTCATCAAAGATTCCAATGCATCCCATGTGCATTCTGGAAAGAGAAGAGGTAAGTAAAAAGGTAGAACAGAAGGTCTGCAGAGGTATGATTGGTTCTCTCCTCTATCTGACAACCTCCAGGCCTGACATTCTATTCAGTGTTTGCATTTGTGCTAGATTCCAATCAGATCCTAGAGAATCTCACTTAACAGCAGTTAAGTGAATTTTCATGTATCTGAAAGGTACTACTAATCTGGGTTTGTTTTATAGAAAATCAAGTGATTATAGTTTGATAGGATACTGTGATGCTGATTTCGCTGGAGACAGAGTAGAACGTAAAAGCACTTCTGGAAGCTGCCAGTTTCTGGGAGAAAATCTGATCTCATGGTCCAGCAAAAGACAATCCACAATAGCTCTATCAACAGCAGAAGTTGAATACATAGCAGCAACTAGATGCAGCACACAAATGCTCTGGATGAAAAGTCAACTTGAGGACTTCAACATATTTGAGAGTAACATCCCTATCCTCTGTGACAATACCTCTGCTATTTGTCTCAGTAAAAATACTATTTTGCATTCTAGGGCTAAGCATATAGAAATAAAACATCATTTTATTAGGGACTATATTCAGAAAGGGATTCTAAATTTAAAATTTATTAACACAGACCATCAATGGGCTGATATCTTTACAAAACCTCTTTCTGAAGATAGGTTCAACTTCATTCTGAAACATCTCAGCATGAAGCTCTGCCCAGAATAAAACTGTTTTGATTCCATATCTTAACCTTCAGAACTTTGTTTATTTTTCGTGAACTACTAACCAATCTTTCTTCAGATGTTTAGAAGTACAGATTGTATCAGAATCAAGGATAGAAATGTGAAGTTCACTCAAGCAAACAAGTGTCATCCAGTCATCAGCTACTTTCTGAGGCTGAACACGCGTTCACGTTTCTGAAAGGTCAAAAGCGCTGATTGGATGCATTGGGACACATGTCATGGGTAACTGTTCCAATATCTTTCTGACTCCCCAACAAGTCCAATAATAATTCTTGACTCTCCCACTCCCTCACCAAAGAACAATCCAGATGACCACAGCAAGATTGTCATTGATTTAACGGTTTTTGAACATCTTGCTTCCATAACCCACAAAACAGATATCCCAAAACCAAAACCATCTGAAACCTCTCCAGATGTTGGTACCAGCTTATTGACATTTGAAACAGAAGTACAGAAGTGGATCACTTCTCTGAAGCAAGCTAGTCTTGAGCTGATTGATCCTGCTGCATCAGACTACCTTTGGTCAATGTTCAGAAGATGGGTATGTTCTGAAACTCATAAGTTGCAAGAACAGAGCTATGGAAAAGCTCAACAGATCTTCAGCAATCTACTGAAAGAAATTGAAGATCCAGTTCTGAGCCAGCTGCTCAAGGAAGAATTTCTCCCTCTGGACAATGCTCCCTGGTCTGAACATCGTCCAGCAAACAAAGTTCAACCAGAGTCTGAAGATCTCAATCTAACTGATACTCAAGAGCAGATGATTCCTGCTGAAGAACTGGGTCAAGAAAAGGATATTGCAGAAGGCTCTGGGAAGCATCCAGTTACTAAAGATCCTCAAGCTTCCTCCTATGAAAGGCAAACTCTAGAAGACCTGAAAAGATCTGATATGTTGATGAAGAAAAGAATGGATAAACAGGACGACAAAATTGATGCAATCGCGAGCATGTTAACCCAGCAACAGGAAACCAACATCCAGATCAAGAGCATGTTGGAAGCCTTGTTCACGCGTCTACCTCCTCCCTCTTAGAATTTCCTTGTCTGTAAAACTTGTTTATCTGTAATTTTCTTACATTCTTTTGAACGTATCATTGCTTCTGGTTTTTAATATAAACACATTTTAGCTCTGATCTTATGTTCTTTTTGATAACTGACAAAAAGGGGGAGAAAGAATTGAAAATTCTGGCTGCAGATACTCAATGTCACGTCCAATGTTATGACACCGTATCTGACTTACTATATGACAGTAAATACAAAAGCAGTAAAGAACACAGTCAATTGTTTACCCAGTTCGGTGTGCAACAACACCTACTCTGGGGGCTACCAAGCCAGGGAGAGAATCCACTATAAGAGATGTTAATTCAGGAATAAACCAACCAGTTTATCTCCTTCACTTAAGACCTACCCAATGCAATTCTAATCTAAGTACAACTTAAACCTGAGTTCCTACTCACTCCCCCTCAATCACAGCAGTGATACATAAACCAATTTGACTTAAGAATTGATGAAGACACTCTTAAAAAAACACACACTTGATAAAGCTTCATAGCTTTTTAATCAAGCAACACAATCACTCGTGCTTCACAGCTTTGAGTGATGTACACAACTAACTTGACTCTGCTTCACAGCTTTAGTCAAGGGACATTCAAACACTATTGCTTCAAAGCTTTGAGTGCTACACAACCCTTACAATCGAAACCTATTCCAAGGCACTTATCACAATGATAATTGCTTGGAGTACAATAAACAAATCTATACAGATTACAAAATTGATCTTCTAATCAATCAGCAGGGATGTCTTGAAAAACAGCAGCTCTGTTGAATATATAGCAGCTGCAACTTCAGTTAGGGTTTCCAAAAACCTAGGGTTGATTCCGTTTGACCTAAAGACCAGGTCACAGGACTTTATTAACCAGGTTAGGGTTGAGCTAGGTTACTCCTCAGAAAACGCAGGATTCTGTTCAGAAAGGACTGAGTTATTTCCTGAAAAAACTCAGACTTATCCAATCCTGCAATCCTGTTAGTTCAGAACAGGATGTCATAACATCTGTTATGACATCTGAGAAAGCCTGTCTAATGATTTAGCAAAATGTGATCATTTTGCAAACATGCTCAGATACACACTTATAAACATCAGTATTTGAATTACAATATTTTTCTGCACATGTACCTAATGAGTTAGTACAACCTGAACTACAATGTTATGACATCAGTCATGACATTCACACATACACTTGGGATTTACCAAAAATGCAAGCCAATACCTAAACACCTACAAACTCCCCCTTTGGCAGATTTTTGGCTAAAGTCCCTAAACAATCAGAGATAGATAGCAGCAGAAATAAGTGACAGCAGAAAATTATAATGTCAAGTACTAATTAAGCAAGTACCAAAATATTCTCCCCCTCTTTAGCCACAAATGGGCCAAAGTTACATGTTCATAAAATTATACAGTTATCCAAAACAAAATAATGAGATCAGCAGCTGACAACAGCAGAACACACTTCCAAACTCCACCAGCAACACCACCAAGCAGCAATCAACCTTCAAGCACTGTCATCAGACTCAGAGGAGCTAGTTTCTTCAATGTTGAGCTGTCCTTCAGCTTCTATACCTTCTTCCCTTCTGCTTTCTTCAGCTTCCTCCTTTTCTAGCCTGGCAATTAGAGCTTCTAGGGTCCTTTTCTAGCATCCAGATCTTTGCAAGTTTCTTTTAAAACAGCTATGACATCTGATGTCTTGGACTGGGTCTTTGCAGACGATGTCTCAGCTGATGTTATGACAATGTCTGGAGCATGAGATCCCTGAAACAGTTTGTAGTGCAGGCCAAGGGCAGGAGCTCTTTTGCAGACTGTATCTCTTGCTACAAGGATGTCAGGGTATTGTGCAAGGATGATTCCACAAAGGAGGGAGGGAAAGGCAATTGGTTCTTTGACAGCATAACTGCCAGCATGCTTCAAAGTTTGTTCAAAGATGTACCTTCCATAGTCAAAGGCAGTCTTGGTTCCTACAGCATAGATAAATCTCCCCAATCCTGTGGAGATGGTTGATTTGTGATTTGTAGGCACCCAGTTTGCTGCACCTATTTTATGCAAGATGGCACATTTCATGCTGAGTTTACTAGCATTCAGCTTCCCTTTCAATGGCCAGCACTTTACTTGCCTGGATGTGATGGTTAAACACACTTCATTGTCAGTTGCCTCTAGATCAGGACAGTCCTTATTTGTTCTTCCAAGAAACTTGTTGATTTCTGATGGAGAGAACTTGACCCTTCTTCCTCTAACAAACACACTCTCAAAGTCAGCTGACCTCCCATCAGCACAATCATTGGACAAGTTCACTACAAACTCCTTAACCAGATTTTCATAACATTTGTTAAACTTCATCACTGTCTTCATTAGCCCAGCATTCCTGATCAGATCCATGATGTCTTTGCACTCCAAGGCATCATTGTTGAGTTCTCTTTCCAAGGCTATTCTCTTTAAGCAAACATACTTCCATCTGTTTGCATTGTCAGGATGATGAAAGGAGATGTTGTCTGTTGGCACTTCAGGCACTCTAGCAATCTTGCTGGAGGGGAGCTTCCTTCTGATGGGAGTTTCTTCAATATCAATCTCAAATTCTGATTCATCATCAGAATCAGAAGTTTCAGGTTCATTACTTTTCTTAGAGATTGGTTGTCTAGCAGTCTGCACCTGTGCCTTCTTCCCTTTTGTCTAAATTTTCTCAGCCATCCCTTCAGCCTTGGATTTCTTAGCATCAGGTTTAACATTCTGACTACTCTTTCTTTTCATCAATCTCCTAGCAATGCTAGGGTTCACATTAGCAATCAGTTCATTATCTGAGTAATCTTCATCCACATCAATGATAGGTGGATCAGCAGCCTTTTCAGAGGGGTTCTGAATGTTGTCTTTTGGTGTCACAACATCCTCAGTGACATCTACATTTTCAGAACCTTCCACATTTGGACTTTCTGATTGATTCAAAGGGATAGAAATCCCCGGTACAGATTGGTTGCCACTCAGAATGCTAGTAACCAGCCTAGCAATAGCTTGGTGTACTTGAACTGATCCTTCTCTATTAGGTATAGAAGACGAAGGATGAGAAGAATTACCAGAGACTGTAGCTTGAGCTCTTCCTGCATGTCTGGTTCTGAGCTTTTTGACTCTGGCTGGGTCAGTTGCCATCTCCCTGAGAGGAGTGACCTCAAGAACTTCAGATTCTATGCATGTAGTGATTGCCCTAGAATCTTGATCAGATGATGACGATGATGAGGAAGACGAAGCCGCCATGGTGGAAGACGATGTCTGAGACATTTTGTTTAACTTTGAGTAATAGTAGCAGTTTGAGAAAAATCTTTGATTGGGAGGAGGAAACAGGTTGCAAGGATGAGAGAGGTAGGGAGTAAAAGGGAGTCTCTTCAACTTCTTAAGGCTTTTGAAGGAATTGTGAATGAATATGATTAACCCACTAAATATAGACTTAATAAAATTAATCCCTTCAACCCTTGTTTTCAGCAAAACTAATTGCTATAATTTCTCATGTTGGTGAATACCCAACCTGCCCCTCAAATTTTCAAGTTTATTTCCAACAAGCGCCTTGGTAGAAGAATCAGTCAGCTGAAGCTTAGAGAAACTATGTTCCAGTTTAAATGACTTCTTCTCTTCAAAGTCAATAGGGTTCAAGGAAATGTTGAATGTTTTCAGATTATCACAACACAATGTCACAACATCTTGTGTAACATTGTACTCAGGGAGCATCTGTTTTGACCAGATGTTTTGAGAACAGAATTTATGAGACTTGTTCTTTCCAACATCCTTGTCAAGATGACTTAAGGTTCTGACAACACATTCTTCTTCAAGTTTATTTGCCACATCACATATATTATCAGCCTGTAGTTTTGGAGTTCTTCTGACAGCTTCCATAGGAATAGCTCTTTTCATTCTTCCAAGCTTATGCTGCCACTGTTTCATCTCTTTTTCTTCTTTGATGATTTGACTCATAGTGGAGATATCAGTGTTCTCAGGCTGCCACACATAACAGTTATCTTTGGATTTGATTCCTCTCATTACAACATCTAGTTTTTCATTAAATACTAGACATTCAGATCTTGAGAAGTTGACCATGAATCCTAGATCACATAATTGACTGATGCTAATGAGATTAGTAGTCAACCCTTTTACCAACAGTACCTTATTCAGACTTGGAACTCCAGGGCAGTCCAAATTACCAACTCCTTTGACTTCACCTTTAGCACCATCTCCAAAGGTCACAAAACTGGTGGTGTGAGGCATAACATTATTGAGGAGATTTTTGAATCCAGTCATGTGTCTGGAACATCCACTGTCAAAGTACCAATCTTCCTTTGCAGAGACCCTCAGGGAAGTGTGAGCTATCAGTGCAGTAGCCTTTTTCTTCCATTGAGGAGCATGTGGTACCTTTTTAGACTTAGGTTTGACATCTGAGTTCTGATTAGGATATCCATGTAGTCTGAAGCAGAAAGGCTTTATGTGACCATATTTCCCACAATGATGACATCTCCATCTTTGGTACCTCTTCTTCATATGTCTCTGTCCCTGATGTTGAGAGTAATGTTGAGACATCCGTTTTGACATTTGCTTCCCAGTACCAAATTTCTTTGTTTCCACAAATCCTAGGCCAGATTTATTTCCCATATTTTGTCCATCCTGAAGGATCTCTTCCAATTTGTCTGTTCCATTGGTCAACATCTTGACAGATTTGGTCATTTGATTCAGTTGTGAGTTCAGCAATTGAACTTTTCCTTCTAGATGACTTATAGTTTCAAGATTCGCCCTTTTTCCAGCCTCCAGTTTGATAATGAGTTTTGATTGTTTCTCATTCTGCACACAGACTTCAGCACTTCTGATACACAATTTCTTGTAGGTATCAGCCAGTTCTCCAAATGTTACTTCTTCATCACTAGTATCACTTTCAGAAGTACAAACACTAGTTAGGGCAGTAACTAGTTTAGCAGATTCTTCTTCAGAATTACTTTCTGAATCATAGTCAGACCAAGTAACAGTCATTCCTTTCTTTTGCTTCTTAAGAAAAGTAGGACATTCAGCTCGAATATGTCCATATCCTTCACATCCATGGCATTGAATACCTCTGCCTTGGTTTCCCTTATCTTCTGACCTTGGTCTTCTGTTGGAACTGTCAATGTCAGAGGGAATGTTATGAACATTAGACCTTGACTTTGGGTCCATTCTTTTGATGAGCCTGTTGAACTGTCTTCCAAGCATGGCAATAGCTTCAGATATGTTTTCTTCTTCATCCTCCTTGTATTCAACATCAGTATTGGATACAAGTGCTATGCTTTTGTTCTTCTTGTCTCCATTATCAGTGATCCCCATCTCAAAAGTCTGAAGAGACCCAATAAGTTCATCCACTTTCAACTTGCTAATGTCCTGGGCTTCCTCTATGGCAGTTACCTTCATTGCAAATCTTTTAGGCAAGGATCTGAGAATCTTCCTCACCAATTTTTCTTCTGACATTTTTTCTCCCAGTGCTCCTGAGGTGTTGGCAATCTCCAAGATGTTCATGTGAAACTCATGAATGGTTTCATCTTCCATCATTTTTAGATTCTCAAACTTAGTGGTCAACATCTGAAGCCTTGACATTTTTACTTTGGAAGTGCCCTCATGAGTAGTTTTGAGAGTGTCCCAAACTTCCTTGGCCAGTTCATATTGATGTACTAGTCTGAAGATGTTTCTATCAATTCCATTGAACAAGGCATTTAAAGCTTTTGAATTTACCAGAGCTAACTCATCTTCTTCTTTACTCCAATCTTCCTCAGGCTTCAGACTGATTGTCCCATCTCTCTCAGTTATGGTGGGATGAATCCATCCTTTGTCAGCAGCTCTCCAAGCCTTTTTGTCTAGAGATTTTAGGAAGGCAATCATACGAGGTTTCCAGTAGTCATAATTGGTTCCATCCAGAATGGGTGGTCTATTTCCAAAAACTCCTTCTTTGTCCATAGTGCCAGAAAGTGATATCCCTAGATCTCACCCAGTAATACAGGCAGGGTGCCTGCTCTGATGCCAATTGAAAATTCTGGCTGCAGATACTCAATGTCACGTCCAATGTTATGACACCGTATCTGACTTACTATATGACAGTAAATACAAAAGAAGTAAAGAACACAGTCAATTGTTTACCCAGTTCGGTGTGCAACAACACCTACTCTGGGGGCTACCAAGCCAGGGAGAGAATCCACTATAAGAGATGTTAATTCAGGAATAAACCAACCAGTTTATCTCCTTCACTTAAGACCTACCCAATGCAATTCTAATCTAAGTACAACTTAAACCTGAGTTCCTACTCACTCCCCCTCAATCACAGCAATGATACATAAACCAATTTGACTTAAGAATTGATGAAGACACTCTTCAAAAAAAACACACACTTGATTAAGCTTCACAGCTTTTTAATCAAGCAACACAATCACTCATGCTTCACAGCTTTGAGTGATGTACACAACTAACTTGACTCTGCTTCACAGCTTTAGTCAAGGGACATTCAAACACTCTTGCTTCAAAGCTTTGAGTGCTACACAACCCTTACAATCGAAACCTATTCCAAGGCACTTATCACAATGATAATTGCTTAGAGTACAATAAACAAATCTATACAGATTACAAAATTGATCTTCTAATCAATCAGCAGGGATGTCTTGAAAAACAGCAGCTC
This sequence comes from Vicia faba, assembly GCA_948472305.1. NCBI lineage: Eukaryota > Viridiplantae > Streptophyta > Magnoliopsida > Fabales > Fabaceae > Vicia > Vicia faba. The sequence goes on from OX451736.1 coordinate 541,313,723, forward strand.
TGTTGAATATATAGCAGCTGCAACTTCAGTTAGGGTTTCCAAAAACCTAGGGTTGATTCCGTTTGACCTAAAGACTAGGTCACAGGACTTTATTAACCAGGTTAGGGTTGAGCTAGGTTACTCCTCAGAAAACGCAGGATTCTGTTCAGAAAGGACTGAGTTATTTCCTGAAAAAACTCAGACTTATCCAATCCTGCAATCCTGTTAGTTCAGAACAGGATGTCATAACATCTGTTATGACATCTGAGAAAGCCTGTCTACTGATTTAGCAAAATGTGATCATTTTGCAAACATGCTCAGATACACACTTATAAACATCAGTATTTGAATTACAATATTTTTCTGCACATGTACCTAATGAGTTAGTACAACCTGAACTAGAATGTTATGACATCAGTCATGACATTCACACATACACTTGGGATTTACCAAAAATGCAAGCCAATACCTAAACACCTACAAGAATGATATTTTTCAATAACGGATTACTGAGACATAAGTCTCAAACATTCTTATCTATTTAAATTTTTTCTCTTCTGAAAAGCTTGAACAGGTACAAAACTCTGAGGAAAGATACAGTAAGGTTCTGATGCTCAAAGACTCATGGAATTAAAGGGAAGTAATCAACTCAGGGGGAGCTTTCTCTTCTTAATTCTATACTTTTTATTCTTTATTTTTAATTGAAAAATCTGGTTTTTGTCATCATCAAAAAGGGGGAGATTGTTAGAACATAGTTTGATTCTACAACCCTTGATTAGAGTTTTGATGATAACCAAATACAAAGAATAAATAAATTCAAAGATATATATATAGAACAAATATGCTTCTTAAAATTATGTTTTATATATACAGAAGTTCTGATGGAATCAGCATCAGAAGATCAGTAATATGTCAGAATCAGAAGATCAGTAATATGTGCTACACACTGAAGCTACCAGATCATACGCTGAAGCTTGATGACCAGAATCTGCGCATAAACAAATACACTCTGACTCTGATCAAAGATCTTTTCCAAGTCATCAGCACTCTGAAGCGTTATCATAAGTTAAAGCAAAGAAGACTCTGAAGCGTTATTAAGTATTCAAGACAGAATTAAATGCTAACGGCTATCTTCAGACAAGATCTTCTCAAAAAGGAAAGTGCGTTATTATCATTAAAATGGCTTTATGGACAACGTATCTCTGCCTTGCCTATTTAAACAAGTCTGTGTGAGAAAAGACGCACGCATGCACTCATATAATTTGCCAAGCCTTCAAAACCACGCTTACTCAAACACTTTAGCAAATTCAGTTTATTCCAAGCTTAAATTGTGTAATTATCACAGTTGTGATATATTGTTTTATTAGAAAACGTTAACACATCATTGTTCAAATTATTTGTAAAAGATTTCCTTGAGATAAACCGGTTTGTGGTTATACTCAAGAAGGCTTTAACAATTGTTAAAGTAGCTATTGTAATCCTTTGAATATAGTGGATTAAGACCTCGTTGGAGAGAGGCGAAATCACCTTGACGGGTGGACTGGAGTAGTTTGAGATCAAACGAACCAGGATAAATATACTGTGTTGTCTAAGCATTTGTTTTAAGTTTTACAATTCAACCCCCCTTCTTGTGATTTTCACATCTTCAAAATCAAACAATGAAAAGAAATTAAAGGTGATCTAGCCCTAAGATAACCCCACTTTTAAGATTTGTCCCCAGCAGAGTCGCCAGTTCTGTAACACGGTGGGAGAACTGACTTGGGTGTTTTTTGCGTTTGATCGCAATTGTTGCAGATAGCAAGAGTCGCCACCGACTTTTATTTTATCCAAAAGGAAAGGTTGAAAAGAATAGGAAAAACCTTTCGAGATTATTTCTTGAGTTCGGGGGGTAGATTATAAAAAGGGAAAGTGTTAACACCCTTTTTATCCGTAGTTATCTACGGGCTCTTAGTTTCTTACTAGATCACTTGCTTTTTGTTTGGAAATTTGCTTGTGGTGTGGGTTTTGAAAGTATTTTGAAAACGTCTTTGTAATGGTTCTCGTTTCTATAAGAACGCGTACAAAGTGTTATTTGGAAAATAATTCAAAGAAGTGTTTGTGGAATATGTTTTTGAATGCAATTTTGAAAAGGTGTCTTTGTAATGGTTTCCGTTTCTATAAGAACGCATTAAAAGTGTTTGTCTTTTGAAAATGTTTCAAAATGAAAGTGTTGGTGTATAAAATGTTTTTTTGTGAGCAAGCAAGCAACTAGGAGTAACCTACCTACTCAAAAGGTCTTAAATGTTCTTTTCCTCCTCCTTTAGATGTTGCTATCTTACCATTGATTTGGTAAGAAGCCCCACCATTGGATGCGAAGGGACGGGTGTGGTACGTTTGTATAATCATAGAAGGCAACTTATGGGACGTTTTAGCAATTTTGTTTAGGGAATAGATCGTTTACCGAAGGCAAAATTGAGGGTCATCGAGTGACTACGATTTTTTATCGAGGGTCTTTGCTAAAAAGCCCATTTCGAGGGACATGACTATTTTCTGAAAGGAAACAAAGTGAGATTACCCTAAGGGTGCTAGTGTGCAAGTGTGTTTGATTGCATGCATTTAGTCTTGATTAGGATTATCTATTTATTGATTTTATGTTTTTCCATACAAACCCTAATAACTAGCATTTATATTTGAAAGCGATAAATTGTGGAAATGTAAAGTCCTAAGCTATTACATTATTTCGGGGATGGGGGTACATATTTACAAATGGGGATTTACAAGAATTTAAATCCTAATTATCTATTACAACCATATTGAATTTTACAATATAAGAAAAGGTAAGGACTTGTTTTTGAAAATGGTTTTTTGTCTTAACAAATTAAAAGGAAAATAATTAGTTGATGAAAGAAAATATTTTTATGTCTTTTTTATATTAATAAAAATATTACTAATGATAAAAATAAAATAAAAAAAAGAGAGAATAAGGAAAAATAATGAGAAATAGGATCAGCATGTTGCTGAAAGCAAAATAAAGGGGACTAGAAGTTCTGATGCCAGGCGCGCATCAGAAGTTCTAGGCTGATGCACACTGGAGTCTTGAAAGAAACGTTAGAGGGAAAAAATAGAAGTTTCGGGTTGCTACGCACTGAAGTTCTGAGTGTTAAAACAGTGAGAAAAATCCTAGAAATTTTGTGCGTGTTAAAACAGTAAGACAACCTAGAAATTCTGGTGTTGTGTCATAACAGTATGAAAACCTAGAAGTTCTGGTGTGTTAAAAAAATGAGGAGAACCCAGAAGTTATGTGTTGTGTAGTAACAGTGTAAAAACCTAGAAGTTCTGTGTGTTAAAACAGTGAGGAAAACTCAGAAGTTCTGTGTTGTGTTAAACAATGAGCAAAAATCAAAAGTTTTGTGTTGTGTTAAACAACGAGCAAAAATCAGAAGTTCTAATACTGTGTCTAAATAGTGGGAAAGAAAACTCAGAAGTTATGTGTTACGCTTAACTTACTCCCTTACATTAGCCATAGCATCTGCAACCTATTATGTTCTTAACAACAACAAATCAGAAAGATAAAGGAACAACAGTTTATAGAAGTTCTAATCCTAATTCTGAGCCCAACTTTATTCAAGAAGTTCTGATCCACAGTTTTTTCTACTTATGCAATGATATGGACATCATCAACACTATGATATTTACATATTTAATGATGTTCTGAATGAAAAATTCAAAGTCAGAAAGACTTACCTCGAATCTGAAATGCCTGTTGGGGACTTGAGCTGCTGCCTTCAGATGTTCTGGGGTTAGCAAGGAACGGAACAAAATTTTATGTTCTTTGATTAAAATGGAAGGACAAAAGTTTGGTTTTTTTGGGAATTCTGGGTTTTATGAATGTTTGACTGTTTTCTTTTCTCTCTTTTTGTATTTGATAATTCTCTCTTTCCAAAAACCAGCCCCTTGAACTTGTGATGGAACAACTTATTTATAGGTGAGTTTGTTGTGGTTTTGGGGGGAAACAAATGGGATTTAAACCATTTTGGCATACTGTTCCATTTCTTTTTAAACACATATTTTAAGTGCTCATTTGGTGAAAATATGGGGTTTGAGAAAGTGCAGGCATGGACTAGATCAGCAGTAATTTGGAGTGTTGTGGCAGCTGGTTGCAGGACTGTGCTATAGAAGTGCAGCAGGCTGCTCAAACGAGGTTTGGGATTTGGTGATGTTCTGATCGCAAAAGACCAGAATGAGATTCGAAGGGTGAGACTCTGATCAAAGCATGGAACGTAGCCTCCATATGATGAAGAGTCATGTTCTGATCGGAGAACACAGTTTCCATATGTTATGACTGACGAGTCGTGTTCTGAAGTGTCTTTGAAAATTCTGATTGTGCTTGCGTGAAATCTGGCCCAGAAGTTCTGAAATATCATATTTTCTTAACACTTAAAATTTTTTCTAAATGTTTAGAAATTTTATTTTTCAAATTAATTTCTGACTTTTGATCTTGATGAACCAATTTCATGTCTTGATGAAATATGATTGTTGAAACTTGATTTTGATTCAAAAGTTAAAGTTTTACTTTTCAGTGTGCTTTTGACCATTTTTCCCTTGTGAATGACTTTCTTGGAAAATTGTAATCTAAGACTTGAAACTTGATAGAAGCAAACCCGAGGGTCCAGGATGATCCTTTGAGAAATGAGAGGGAAAATTTTGGGGTACAACAATAACATTCAATTTAGGTTGGTTGTAACCTAAGGTTAGGTTAATAATCTTTGGGGGGTTTCAAATAAGAAAACCAAGTTGCGGTTTTCCTTCAATATCATTGATATTTAAAGATTTTGGACAAGATTATGCAATTGGGGATTTGATCGAGTGAAGAGATTTGCAAATGGTGGGTCTTGCAAAGGAGTAATGTGAGACGGTGAACTACATAGGTAAATCTTGGGATCACGGTAACATGCAATTGGATTCTATCAAGTGAAATCTTTGAAGGCGGTGGTCTTGCAAAGGAGTAGTGTGAGTCGGTAGTGTTAACGGACGACTAGGTTGAGTTAAAGATCAACGATAGAGAAATTTCAAGGATTAAATACAAACTTAGGGTTTGTAGGTTTGGATTGCTTCAATTCTCTTGTAAACAAATATTTTTCATAAGTAAGAAATTGATCTCAATTTCAAATGGAATTGGGGGAGAAGTAGCCATAGCGAGGACGATTGGTGAACTTCCTAAACATATTCTTGTGTCGTTCTCTCTCTCTCTCTCTCTCTCTCTCTCTCTCTCTCTCTCTCTCTCTCTATATATATATATATATATATATATATATATATATATATATATATATATATATATATATATATATATATATATATATATATATATATATATATATATATATATATATATATATATATATATATATCATTAATATTTTATTAACAATTTGTTAAACTCTTTGATTGTATAATTAATTTGTATAGACAAATCATTTGATTGTTAGGTTGCTTTGTTGATTATCTTAAAATCTATTAGAATGTAAAAATGTTTTCATAACTAAAAATTTCAAAGTAAAATCTAAAAAATTAAGTGCACACCAAGTGTTCGATAAATTATTTCACTTATTTTATCAATTGCACACTAACTGTTTGATAAATTGTCTTACTTAGTTTTATCAATTGTTTCATTAGATATTAGTTGGCCTTGTAATTCTAAAACAATTACTTGAGAAGTTTATTGTATTAAGATCATATTATCATCATTCAGTTGAGTATTTTATATTGTACGCATATCTGAGCCTCCAATAACCGATTCGGTTTGGAAGACTTGTGATCTAGGATACGACTTCCGCTTACCATAGTTTTTGCTTAAATTTTTCAAAACAATTTTTAAGCATAATTATTCATTGGGGATCTATTCACCCCATCTAAATAATTTGTCCCTCTAGAGTGCATGATGTATCTTTTTGGCCCCTTCGAGACCAGCACGCAAGAATTCTATTTATCCATGAAGGTTGTGGTATTTGAGCTTCAAGTGCACGAGCGAGGCTAGAGCATTCAACACTGCTCTGAAGGTCCTATCCAAAATGCAGTTGCAGAGGCTTCTGTATGGGATAACCAGAAACTGAGTGTTGATCAATCAAAGGTCTCTTTCTTCTCCTACAGATACCATTAACTCCACATATCCCTAAGGATAAGTGGTTATTCTGTTACATGCTTGCAGATCTGAGCTGTCGTACAATATTACACATCCTATATCTAGGCCTATTTTTTCAAACAGCGACGAATAGAGGATATCACATGAACTTCCTCTGTTGATCAAAACCCGAGATACATTAAACGTTCCTATAGTGGACATGATTACCAGGTAAACCATTCATTAGAATATGCTCTTAACCATTTCGGAGTCCTGAAACCCTAGCATAGGCCGATTAGGGATCTTGGATGAAGAGTCACCTTCATTTTTGCAGATGGCCATCATCTTCGCAATGTTTCATTTCACCATACCATTGTAAGATAGTTTTTCCAGGAGTGTGTCACCGGTAACAAAATTGATATAGGAGTGTTTTCCCTTATTGGCTCAGTTGGTATGTATGCTGCCTGGAGATGCAGGCAGTGCAGGTTCAACACCCACCCCCAACATTCTCATGTAACACTCGAGGCCAAAAAGGGCGAGCAGTGGTTACACCGCATGTAACACCCGAGGCCTAATAGGGAAAAGGTGGTCGCCGCATTGGAATGAGAGAGATCCCGAGGCTATGCAGGTATGAGACTGCATGGTTGAAGGAAGACTTATAATGATTAATTGGTACTACCAATACCAATAAGATGCATCTTCTTTTCGGTAGCTCATTCATAAGAACTCCATAGTTAAGTTTGCTTTACTTGGAGCAATTCTGGGATGGGTGACCTTCTGGGAAGTTTCTTAGAAAGTGTGTGAGTGAGGCCTGATCATGCTGAAAAGACATGTGTTGGTTTGTAGGGTTAGCCGATAATCCCGAATGCAGTCTGGGACATTATAAATGATATCAGATCCATACCTCTCCCAGTACGATGTGATTTGAGGACGAACCATGCGGAATCTGGTGGGCATGTAACACTCGAGGCCGAAAAGTGGTTACACCTCCTGTAACACCCGAGGCCTAAGAGGGAAAAGGTGGTTGCCACATCGGAATGAGAGGGATCCCGAGGCTATGCAGGTATGAGACTGCATGGTTGAAGGAAGGTTTATAAGGATTAATTGGTACTACATATACCAATAAGATGCATCTTCTTTTTGGTAGCTCATTCATAAGAACTCCATAGTTAAGCGTGCTTGACTTGGAGCAAATTTGGGATGGGTGACCTTCTGGGAAGTTTCTTTGAAAGCGTGTGAGTGAGGCCAAATAATACTGAAAAGACATGTGTTGGTTTGTGGGGTTAGACGATAATCCCGAAGGCAGTCTGAGACGTTATAAATGGTATCAGAGCCATACCTCTCCTAGTACGATGTGGTTCTAGGACGAACCATGCGGAAGCTGGTGTGCATATAACACTCGAGGCCGAAAAGGGCGAGGAGTGGTTACACCTCATGTAACACCCGAGGCCTAAGAGGGAAAAGGTGGTCGCCACATCGGAATGAGAGGGATCCCGAGGCTATGCAGGTATGGGACTGTATGGTTGAAGGAAGGCTTATAAGGATTAATTGGTACTACCTATACCAACAAGTTGCATCTTCTTTTCGGTAGCTCATTCCTAAGAACTCCATAGTTAAGCGTGCTTTACTTGGAGCAATTCTGGGATGGGTGACCTTCTGGGAAGTTTCTTAGAAGGCGTGTGAGTGAGGCCAAATCATGATGAAAAGACATGTGTTGGTTTGTGGGGTTAGTCGGTAATCCTGAAAGTAGCATTGGGTGTTACAAACTTTTGTAAGCCCCAATTCTGGGGTTAGTCGGTAATCCTGAAAGTAGCATTGGGTGTTACAAACTTTTGTAAGCCCCAATTCTACCCGACAATTATATAGAATTAGAGTTACAAAAATTCAAAAACCGAACCAGGATGCTATAAATTCAACTTAAAACAACGACATTCATCAATGATTCATAACACATTAAATTTCGAGGAACCAACAACAATATAAATTAATCTTATAAAGCCAACAACTTTCATAACTACGCAGCGGAATCAAATATTCAACTTAACAAATATAACATCTTTATCCAACTAAAACAACTTCAAATAACAGTTATTTAATGAAGCTGGATTACCTGCACGTTACCAACATAGGGGTAACATTTAAACAGGAGGGGTGAATATCCAACAATATAATATAATTTATGATAAATAAAATATTAGAATCAGTTCATACATATTCACCACTTCTCAAATCTTAACAACATAAGCAAAATCAAATCAACGACTAAGAATGAAACACATAATGCAACTTGTCTTTATGTAAATGCATATTCTTTTTGGTAGGCTTATAAGGATTATCAACCACACAAGGAAGGCTTATAAGGATTAATTGGTACTACCTATACCAAAAGATGCATCTTCTTTTCGGTAGCTCATTCATAAGAACTCCATAGTTAAGCGTGATTGACTTGGAGCAATTCTGGGATGGGTGACCTTCTGGGAAGTTTCTTAGAAGGCATGTGAGTGAGGCCAAATCATTATGAAAAGTCATGTGTTAGTTTGTGGGGTTAGTCAGTAATCCTGAAAGTAGCATCGGGTGTTACAAACTTTGTAACACCCCAATTCTACCCGACAATTATATTGAATTAGAGTTAAAAAAATTCAAAAACCGAATCAGGATGCTATAAATTCAAATTAAAACAATGACATTCATCAATGATACATAACACATTAAATTTCGAGGAACCAACAACAACATAAATTAATCTTATAAAGCCAACAACTTTCATAACTACGCAGCAGAATCAAATATTCAACTTAACGAATATAACATCTTTATCCAACTAAAACAACTTCAAATAACAGTTATTTAACGAACAACAGCTTAAAGTGTAACAATTGAATAATAACAACAATAAAATAGCAAGTGTTCATCCCCCCGAGTGTTACGTATCAGAGCAATGATACTGACTCGAACTACTGAAGGTAAATCGCCTTTACTCTGGATTACCTGCACGTTACCAACATAGGGGTAACATTCAAACAGGAGGGGTGAGATATCCAACAATATAATAGAATGTATGATAAATAAAACATTAGAATTAGTTCATACATATTCACCACTTCTCAGATCTTAACAACATAAGCATAATCAAATCAACCACACAACGACTTAGAATGAAACACATAATGCAACTTGTCTTTATGCAAATGCATGTGGTACCAATGAAGCAGAACTCCCAACTTAAAAATCTGCCAATAAATAGAGGCATCAACAAGGCATAAGCATTCAACTTAATATTTTGCCAATCCAGGCCAACTTAACGAGCATCAGCTCTAACTTGATATGCAATGTATGCGACACAACATGAATGTAGCAACAACAACAACAACAAACAGCAACTCAATATAAATCAATTGTCTTTATGCAAATGCATGTGGTACCAATGAAGCAGAACTCCCAACTTAAAAATCTGCCAATAAATAGAGGCATCAACAAGGCATAAGCATTCAACTTAATATTTTGCCAATCCAGGCCAACTTAACGAGCATCAGCTCTAACTTGATATGCAATGTATGCGACACAACATGAATGTAGCAACAACAACAACAACAAACAGCAACTCAATATAAATCAATGTTGGCCATAAGCCTTCAACAACAATTCAACATCAACTAAACATAAATCAACTTTTCTCATAATCCTACAACATAATATCTGCCAAAATTAGAGGCATCTCAACGTAATTCATCAACCTGGAAATTCTCAATTCAAAACAACTTATACAACACTAGTATCGACCAAACCAACATATACGCGAAATAGGACTAGGGAAACTACGTACCCCTCGACATTCACAGCAACCAAGACAGAATAATAAGTAAGTCATACTCCTCGACACACACAGAAACAAAGAATAATAACAACTAAATTATGTTCCTCGGTACAACCTGCAACTTCGTTCCGCTTGAAAACTGTACCGTGCTCCTCGGCACGCCTCGCAGCTTAATGCCACTCAACATCCAACACATATATTCTCCGACACACCTCACAACCTACTTGCGGCTCGACACCTAACACCATCAGTATCCTCCTCAACCACTAATTTCGGTCAATAACATAGAACAGTATAACAGCATAGCGACTACCACCACACAATCCATGATCTCTGGCCAACTGCTCGGAATAACACAACAACGGGAAACTATATATACTTTCAACAAATTCACTAATTGTACAAGACAGTCACACTGAACACTTCCTATAACGACCACAACAACAATTTACTAATTTTCCTGCCAACCGCTCAGAATATCATAACGTCCTAACGAACACATCAACAGGTAAAATCTACATTAACCTAATCATCGATTATACTGGGAAAATATACAGACAACTCAAAACGCCCCCAACATAACAACCGAGAAACTTCCTATAAAATGTTCATTAAACAGTCGTATGGTAACTCCCTAAATGACCACGGCACAAGGAAACGGGCAGCTTTAATAACAAATCCAGAACATCAACATGCAAGTCATACAACGACCAGTTCCCACATAATACACATCATAAATCCCATTATAAGATCAGAACCCCCACCCTTACCTACATTGAAGGTCGCTCTACCAAAATTTCCATCTGACAACCTTGCTTTGCTCTGCTCGACACCGAGCATCTTGCTCCTCTCTTCACGCGGCTTCACACGGTCAGCGCATAAAAACCGTTAATCACCAACTAAATCAAATCCTTGTGTCAGCTTAACCTTATATCATCAATTGTATTGGGCCTAACTTACACACCCCCACTTTTTTACTTCCAACCAATAACATGAGCCCAACACAATTGTTCTATTAATTCCAACATTATTATTAATCAAGTATTTAATTAATTAATAATAATCTAACAACTTATACCAATAATTCCCAACATCTCACAAATTCAACAAATGATCCAAAAATAATTTAACTAAATAATTAATTATGTTAACGGGCGTTACAACCCTCCCCCACTTAGAATATTTTCGTCATTGAAAATTTACCTCATTCAAACAACTCAAGATAGGAGTCCCGCATCTTTCTATCTAACTCCCAAGTCATGCTTTCTCAGGTAGCTCCTAGCCAGACTACTTTCACCAAAGAAATCTCCTTGCCTCTTAAAGTCTTCATCTCATGATCCGCGATTCGTACATGCATCGTCTCTATAGTAAGATTTTCCCGTAGTTGCACATCATCCATATGAATCACATGATATGGATCTGAAATATACTTCCGAAGTTGTGACACGTGAAACACATCATGCAAATTTGAAAGATTAGGTGGTAAAGCCACTCTATAAGAAACATTTCGAACTCTATCCAAAATCTGATATGGACCAATAAAACAAGGAGTGAGGTTCTTAGACTTCAATGCTCGCCCAACACCAGTCACTGTTGTAACTCTAAAAAACACATGGTCACCTGCTTGAAATTATAAATATCTCCTTCGCTTGTCATGATAATTCTTCTGTCTACTTTGGGAAGCTTTCATCTTTTCTCGAATTAACTTCACCTTCTCGGTAGTTTCACGAACAAGTTCAGGTCCAAGCACTACACTTTCTCCAGACTCATGCCAACATAAAGGAGTTCTACATCTACGACCATACAATGCTTCAAAAGGTGCCATTCCAATACTAGAATGGTAATTGTTATTATAAGTGAACTCTATTAATGGAAGATAAGTATCCCATGAACCTCCCTGTTCAAGAACACATGCTCTCAACAAATCTTCCAACGATTGAATAGTCCGTTCAGCATGACCATCCATCTGAGGATGATACGTCAAACTCAACCTTAACTTAGAACCCAACGCCTCTTGAAAAATCTTCCAAAAATATGAAGTAAACCTCAGATCTCTATCCAAAACAATACACAAAGGAACACCATGCATCTTTACAATTACACTAGTATGAATCTCTGCCAACTTTGATATTGGAAAACTGATTTTAATAGGAATAAAATGAGCCGACTTTGTAAGCCTGTCAACAATCACCCAAATTGAATCATGTCCTCTTAGAGTATTAGGTAATCCTATTACAAAATCCATCGAAATGATATCCCATTTCCATTCTGGAACTTCTAATGGTTGCATCAACCCTACAGGCTTCTGATGTTCAACTTTCAACTTCTGATAAGTCAAACATGCATACACGAACCAAGCCACGTCACTCTTCATTCCCGGCCACCAAAACAAATTATTTAAATCCTGATACATCTTTGTAGCTCCCGGATGAATACTCAACTTGCTTCTATGACTTTCCTCAAGAACCACTTTCTTAATCTCTGCATCATCAGGAATACAAATATGATTACGAAATCTCAACACACCTTACACATCTAACTTAAAATCACTATTCTCAGACTGATCGATCCCAACCATCGAATCAACCAGTTTTACATCAAACTTCTGAGCCTCATTGATATTATCCAGAAAATCATTATTAATTTTCAACATCCCCAACATAACACTCTGCGGTATCACCTCACAAACTAAGCTCATATCTCTGAACTGTTCAATTAATTCCAACTCTTTAACCATTATTGCTGACATATGTAAAGTCTTTCGACTTAACGCATTAGCTACCACATTCGCTTTTCCTGGATGATAATTCAAACTGAAATCGTAATCCTTTAACAACTCCAACCAGCTTCGTTGTCTCATATTCAATTCTTTATGATCAAATAGACATTTTAGACTCTTATGGTCATTAAATGCTTCAAATCTAGAACCATAAAGATAATGCCTCCAAATTTTCAACACAAAAACAGCTACAACATATTCTAAATCATGCGTAAGATAGTTCTTTTCATGAGTCCTCAACTGCCTTGATGCATAAGCAACTACCTTTTCATTCTGCATAAGCATACCCCTTAAGCCCATCTTGGAGGCATCACAATATACCACAAAAGGTTCTCCTGGATTAGGTAATGTCAAAATCGGAGCCGATGTCAATATTTTCTTCAATTCTGCAAAACCTTCTTCACATTGAATATCCCACACAAAAGCTCTACCTTTACAAGTCAACTTAATCAACAGAAGTGCCATATTAGAAAAAACTTCGATAAACCTTCTATAATAACCAGCTAATCCCAAAAAGCTTCTAATCTCGGTAGCCGGCTTTAGAGTTTCCCATTGCAACACAACATATACTTTTGATGGATCTACAATAATGCCACTACCTGAGATAACATGACCAAGAAAACTAACCTCCTTTAACCAAAATTCACACTTAGACATCTTTGCATACAACTTCTTCTCTTTCAAGACATGCAATACTATCCTTAAGTGTTCTGCATGCTCTTCTTCCGATTTAGAGTAAATCAAAATGTCATCAATGAACACCACTACAAACCAATACAAATAAGTATGAAATATATGGTTCATGTATTCCATAAATACTCTCGGCACATTAGTAACACCAAAAGGCATCACCGAATAATCATAATGTCTATAACGTGCCCTGAAAGGCGTCTTATGGATATCTTCATCCTTCACTTTAATCTGAGGATAACACAACCTTAAATTAATCTTACTAAACATACGAGCACCCACCAATTGATCCATCAAGTCATCTATTCTTGGAAGTGGATACTTGTTCTTATTCTTCACTTTATTCAATTGTTTATAATCAACACAAAGCCTCATACTTCCATCTTTCTTCTTTACTAGCAACATTGGATCTCCCCACTGGTCTTACAAATTTCTTCTCAAGTAACTCTTCCAATTTCTTCTTTAGTTCCGATGATTCAGATACAAACATCCTGTATGGTTCCATAGAATTAGGTCTAGTACCAGGTACAAGATCAATAGCAAATTCGAATTCTCTCTCTGGCAGTACATCATCAATTTCATCAGGGAAAACTTCAGGAAATTCACGCACCACTCGTAATTCCTCAATCACATGATTCTCGATAGATAGCGACGCCATCAACAAGGAAATTTGAGCCTCTTCTTGCATCAACTACCACAATTGTCTAGCGGATGACATACCAGCTTCTTCCTCTTCAGGAGTAGAAAACCTCACAGAATTGTTGTAGCAAATAATATGAACATAGTTATGTTCTAACCAATTAATAACTAAGATCACATCTAACCCACTTAACGATAAACAAACCAAATTAACAGAAAAGTCTATGTTGAAGATCGACAGTGGGCACTTTAAAAACACAAGAGAAGTAGTCACCGACCCCTTGGCTTGAGTATCGACGACCATCTCTCTGTTCATAGAAGGTAACATAAGATCTAATCTTTCAACACAATCAGCAGCAATAAATCAAAGAGTAGCATCGGTATCAATAATAGTAATTAAAGGAGTACTATTAATGAAACATGTACCTCTAATAAGTATGTCCTTATTAGCCGTCTGATTATCATCCAAAACGAACACCTTACCACTGGTTTGCGCCTTCTTCGGCTTCTGACACTGACTACCAATGTGTCCTTCTTCACCATAATTGAAGAAAATCTTCTCTGTATGCATGCACTCAGATACAACATGTCCATTCTTACCACAACGGAAACACCTCTTCACCTCAATAGTACACACGTTTCTCTTATGACCAGGTTTTCCACATTTGAAAAAAACCACACTAGCATGAGCATCCCCCACTAGTCCTCTGACCCTGAGCAACTTTCTGTTTACCTTTACTAGCTGGTGCATCGTACGACTTACCATGATTTTATTGGTGCTTACCCCTCTTCTCACTGATAATCTTATAATTAACATTATTATCCTCTTCATAGATCCTGAAACTATCAACCAAATCCGCAAAGACATGAATCTTTTGGTATCCAACTGCCTTCTTGATCTCTGGGTGCAACACGTTCTCAAACTTGATGCACTTCGAAAACTCAGCATGTGCCTCACTATAGTACGGATAAAACTTAGCCAACTCCGCAAACTTTGCAGCATACTCAACAATCGACATACTCCCTTGCTTCAGCTCAAGGAACTCAATTTCCTTCTTACCACGAACGTCTTCAGGGAAATACTTCCTCAAAAATTCCCTACGAAACACAGCCCAAGTGACATTTTCACCTACAGCTTCCAACCTCTGACACGCCTCTAGCCACCAGTCATCAGCTTCAACTGCTAGCATATGAGTATCATAATGAACCTTCTATACTGGAGTGCAGTCCATCACACGGAAGATTCTCTAAATCTCTTTCAACCAAGCCAACACTCCGTCAGGATCATACTTACCCTTGAAGGTCGAAAGATTCTCCCTCTAGAAAGTCGCCAAGCTATGAGATCCAGCATTCCCGTTAGTGTTCGGCTGATTCTCCATAGAATGCATCATTGCTTCTAAAGCAGCAGCAAGTGCAACATCATTCCTTCCAGCCATGACAAATTTACACTACAACACAAACAACAGTTAGAACTTAAGTTAACAATAATCGATTGTTAGACACACTACGACTCGACAACTTGGTTGGACAGATCGACTTGCTCTGATACCAACTTTGTAACACCCCAATTCTACCCAATAATTATATAGAATCAGAGTTACAAAAATTCGAAAACCGAATCAGGATGCTATAAATTCAACTTAAAACAATGGCATTCATCAATGATACATAACACATTAGATTTGGAGGAACCAACAACAACATAAATTTATCTTTTAAAGCCAATAACTTTCATAACTACGCAGTGGAGTCAAATATACAATTTAAAGAATATAACATCTTTATCCAACTAATACAACTTCAAATAATAGTTATTTAACGAACAACATCTTAAAGTGCAACAACTTAATAATAACAACAATAAAATAGTAAGCGTTCACCCCCCCCCCCCCCCCCCCCCCGAGTGTTACGTATCAGAGCAATGACCCTGACTCGAACTACTGAAGGTAAACTGCCTTCACTCTGGATTATGTGCACGTTACAAACATAGGGGTAACATTCAAACAGAAGGGGTGAGATATCGAACAATATAATAGAATGTATGATAAATAAAACATTAGAATCATTTCATACATATTCACCACTTCTCAGATCTTAACAACATAAGCATAATAAAATCAACCACACAATGACTCAGAATGTAACACAGAATGCAACTTGTCTTTATGAAAATAAATGTGGTACCAATGGAGCAGAACTCCCAACTTAAAAATATTCCAATAAATAGAGGCATAAGCCTTCAACTTAATATTTTTCCAGTCTAGGCCAACTTAACGAGCATCAACTCCAACTTGATATGCGATGTATGTGACACAACATGAATGTAGCAACAACAACAACAAACAACAACTCAATATAAATCAATGTTTTCCATAAGTATTCGACAACAAGTTAACATTAACTAAATATAAATCAACTTTTTCCATAATCCTACAACATAATATTTGCCAAAATTTGAGGCATCTCAATGTAATTCATCAACCTGTAAATTCTCAATTCAGAACAACTTATACAACATTGGTATCGACCAAACCAACATATATAGGCAATAGAATAATAACTAACTCATACTCCTCGACACACACAGAAACAAAGAAGAATAACAACTAAATTATGTTCCTCGGTGCAACCTGCAACTTTGTTCTGCTCAACAACTGTATCGTGCTCCTTGGTACGCCTCGCAACCTAATTCCGCTCAACATCCAACACATATATTCCATGACACAAGCCTACATGCGGCTCGTCACCTAACACCATCAGCATCCTCCTCAACCACTAATTATGGCCAACAATATAGAACAATACAACAACATAACGACCACCACCACACAATCCATGATCTCCGGCCAACTACTCGGAATAACACACCAACGGGAAACTATATCTACTTTCAAAAGATTCATTAATTGTCAAGACAGTCACGTTGAACCCTTCCTATAACGACCACGACAATAATTTACTAATTTTCCCACCAACCGCTTGGAATATCACAACGTCTTAACGACCACATCAACAGGTAAAATCTACACTAAGCTAATCATCGATTATACCGAGCAAATATACAGACAACTCAAAACTCCCCCAACATAACAATCGGGAAACTTCCTATAACAGGTTCATTAAACAGTCATATGGTAACTCCCTAAACGACCACATCATGAGGAAACGGGCAACTTCAATAAAAAATCCAGAACATCAACGTGCAACAGTCATAAAACGACCAGTTCCCACATAATATATATCATAAATCCCATTATAAGGTCAAAACCCCACCGTTACCTGGATTGAAGGTTGCTCTACCAAAATTTCCAGCCGACAGTCATGCTTTGCTCTGCTCGACACTGGGCAGCGTGCTCCTCTCTTCACGCGGCTTCACACAG
Source organism: Vicia faba (assembly GCA_948472305.1). NCBI lineage: Eukaryota > Viridiplantae > Streptophyta > Magnoliopsida > Fabales > Fabaceae > Vicia > Vicia faba. The sequence goes on from OX451736.1 coordinate 541,331,104, forward strand.
TCAGCACACAAAAACCCTTAATCACCAACTAAATCATATCCTTGTGTCAGCTTAACCTTATATCATCAATTGTATTGGGCCTAAGTTACACACCCCCACTTTACTACTTCCAACCAATAACATGAGTCCAACACAATTGTTCTATTAATTCCAACATTATTATTATTAATCAACTATTTAATTAATTAATAAGAATCTAACAGCTTATACCAATAATTCCTAACATCTCACAACATCAAAAAATAATCCAAAAATAATTTAATTAAATAATTAATTAAATTAACGGGCGTTACAGATCAAGTGTAATGTTTCTAACATAGTTAAATCTCTCACCCCACCCCATCTTAGATAATATTTCATACTTACACTTGGCATCAGAACAAGTTATAGGTAACATGTTCCTAAAGATCCATAATGCCTTCCGTAAATCCGATTTTTAGAGATGTTGGTAGCAATAATAAGCCTCCTTTATTTTGTGGTGAATATTATGATTTTTGAAAGATTCGTATGTAAGCATATCTTGAAGCACAAGGAGAAGAAATGCGAAATGCAGTAGAAAATGGTATATTTCTCCCTACAAGTGTTGTTAATGGTGTTGATACAACAAATATTAAAAGTTCATGGGATGATGATGATAAGAAAAAAGTTCTCTATGAAAAAAAGGAAAAGAATCTTCTTTACGCAGCATTAAGCATGGATGAATTCTTCTGTGAATCTTGATGTATAATGGAAAAATAAATATGGGATACATTAGAAGTCACTCAGGAAGGAACTACTGAAGTGAAAACATCAAGATTGAATACTTTAAGTCAAGAATATGAGTTATTCAGAATGCAGCCTAGAGAATCAATCCTTGACTTGCAGAAAAGATTTGTGCATTTGACAAATTACTTAATGGCCATCGGTAAGGCTTTTTCTAAAGATGAAATTAATCTTAAAGTGCTTAGATCTTTGACCAGGACATGAAAACCGAAAGTGGCGGTGATATCTGAAAAGAAAAGTTTATCCAATATGACTTGAAAACTTCAAGAATATGAGATTGAACTTGGAAGACTAGAAAAGGATGAGACTCAAGAGAAGAAATCCAAAGGTGTCACTTTAAAGTTTGATTCAAAATAAGAAGTAAAAGAATATGTTCCTGAAGAATATGATAACTTCATGCTTCTTGTAAAAAGGTTAGGAAATTTTTTGGGTAATGATAATTCTTACTTTATAAAAAGGAAGAAAATTTTCAAGAAGAAGGAAGCTTCTACATCAACTCAAAACATCACCAGCTTTGAATGTGGAAAGTAAGGACACGTAAAGACGGATTATCCAAAAATTTCTAAGAAGAGTGGTCATAAATGAAGAAAGGAATCTAAGTCCAAAAGAGCATACAGTGTGGGACAATAATGAAATAAGTTTGCCATCCGATTCGAAAAGTGGAGAATACCAAAACCTTGTATTGATGGCGTGTCATCATTCCGATGACGAAGAAGATGAGGTTAGTAATAAAAAACTTTCTTATGATTGTGAGTGCATTTTCCTCTTAGATAGAAATTTTGTATGATGTCAATACTAGGATAACTTTAGCTTTTCTGTGTATTGAACGACATCTCTAAGTCATTATGTGCACCCTTGTATTAGGGGTCTTAGAATTCATTTAGAAAAGGTTTGGAAATGGTTTCATGCATTAAAAATGAGCATTTTCATAAAAAAATCACTTATATGTGTGTTAGCTCCTAAATTCGACACTCACATATATTGGCCTTATTGGCTAAAAATAAATTGAAGAAATCTAAAGCTGAGAATACTTCGACAGAAGAGCCTTTGAAAGGAGTTGTGTCGAAGTCATCCTTGCTAAGAAGGAAAAAACACTTAGATAATTTTCTAAGTTAAAGACAACTTTGACCGAAAAGCTCTTGTATCAGCAGCAAGTAGATTTGAATCTGAAAAAAGGAGGGAAAGGCAGTTCATTTGGCAGTTGGGAAAAGCGATGTGGCGTGAAGATAGGGGTCGAAGAGCATGCAGAGGACACTTGTCCTCATCCTGGAATGAAGCAACTGTTCGAAGGTTACTTATTATCAGTATAAATATAGAAATTTTTGTGTAGAATTTCGTGTGTTCAACTCATTGTACTAGTCACTCAATTTTATTCAAGTACCCGCTGTGAGAGAAAGAATATTGAGAATGTATGTTTGAATCACCATACTTTATTGCAATCGAAGTCTTTAAATTTCTTTACAATCCTTGTCATTTAACATTTTTCTGCAAACTTTACCGTTACAGCCTTTTAAATTACTGCAAATTTACTTTATCTTGTATTTTACTTGCGTTTTTATCAAGTTTTTACCTTTATCCCATGCACTTAAACTTATCCAAGCCTTTACTCTTAGTGTCCAGTCGAAGTAGTTCATTAACAACGCTAAGACTTCTTATCAAACACCAAAAACACTTAGCATATGTCCTAGGATCAAACTGATCAATCCTGCAAGTAACCAAAATAATTGTTTTTGGAAGATCAGCGGTTGTTTACCAATTTTCACGGTAAAAAAACTGGCACGCCCAGTGGAACGTTGCTAAGTTTTTGTTTTTTTTACAAACTTTGATAAAAACAGTTTTTATCATACGCGCTTCACGTAATTTCCTTTCTCTCAAAAGTGTTGTATGTTATTAAGAAGTGGTAAATCAACCACCAAAAAGTACACACCTAGGAGAATAAATAAGATAATGGCTAATCATAATATGCCAAGTAGCAGAGAAATGCCTCCATCAATTCCCGGGGGAATAGCGGTTATACCAACAATTAGTGAACATATGCCATCAACGGTTGGTTGGACACTGACATGGGAAGTTACACAAACAGTACCAATACTTAGGTCCTAGGGGTCCACCAGGAACACCCCCACCAAGGGGAAATCCAGGAGTTTGACCTTATGTCCCTCCAGGATTTTCGACAGCCTGGATGGGTCGAGACCAACCCTATGACATGCCAACTGCTGAAATGGCAAGCCTTATGAATGCCTCATCCATATTTTAAGAACTTTGGTGAGTGCATCTTGGCCATTAAAGGGATCTGGAACTGGTATGGAAAATCTGGGTAGAAACCAACTCTTAGGAGGGGCATCCCATATAATGCCAAGCCTCACAAATGCTTATGCATCAATTTTGAGGCAACAAATGGATGAGAGTAACCATGACATGGTACAGATGTTGGCACAAACCTTGAGTACAATACTTAACCCTCTGATACAAAACGACACCCAGTCGAATCAGCAAATGGCAGCGCAAATGACGCGCATGGCCGAATTGTTTGGGGTTCCTCGACCTATTCGACACCCCCAAGGAGAGCTGATGAGAGAAAATCAGGGTGTGGTCTTAGAGGATGACATGACCATTAACCAGAATCGACATCCAGTTGGGGTGAACCATAGATTGGAGGTCGAACAACCTAGGGTCGAAGTACCCAGAGTTGCCCCACAAATCCCAAGAGCTTTCGAACAAGGTGCAGTTGTGGAAAATAGAAACCAAAATGCTGATGAGGTAATACAACAGGTTCGACACCATAAACATGCAGCAGATAATAACTTGATAGCTATGGTCGACAGAATCATGGCACAAAATGGAGTGAACATTGGCTTTCATAGGCCAAACTTCACATCTCCATTGTCAGATTATATCTTACAATCAGATTTACCCCCTAGGTGGAAAGTTCCAAAGTTCACCATGTTTTCAGGGGATACGACAGAGTCCATTGTCGAACATGTGGCAAGGTATTTGATAGAGGCTGGGGAAATCTCAAATAATGAGAATCTTAGGATTAAGCATTTCCCAAGTTCCTTAACCAAAAATTCCTTCACTTGGTTTACCACACTCCCAGCCAATTCGATTTACAATTGGAATCAGTTGGAAAGATTATTCCATGAACAATTCTATATGGGACAGACCAAGATAAGTCTGAAACAATTGGCTAGTGTGAAGAGGAGATTCACTGAGCCAATTGATGAGTATCTCAACAGATTTCGACTGCTCAAAGCCAAATGCTTTACACAAGTGCCTGGACATGAGTTGGTCGAAATGGCTGTAGGGGGTCTAGATTATTCCATTAGGAAGAAATTAGATACCCAATACCTAAGAGATATGGCCCAATTGTCCGATAGAGTTTGATAGGTAGAACGCCTTAAGGATGAAAAATCTAAGGCGAATAAAAAACATCAAAGATAAAGGGTAGCATATGTCGAAGTGTATGATGACAATCCAGAGACGTCTAGTGACCCTTTAACTATCAAAGAGAGCGATGTCGATCTAGCGTAATTAAAGCAAGTGCCACCATACTCTTGCAAATTTTTAACACCCTCAAATGGGAAGAATCTTACTGAATCTGAAAAGAGTATTGATAGGTTCCCAAAGAAAACATATAGTTTCGACGTCACAAAATGTGATGAAATATTTGACTTGTTAGTTAAAGATGGTCAGATGATAGTGCCTCCAAGGGAAAAATGCCTCATTTAGATCAAAGTAAAAAGAGAGGTTTTTGTAAATATCATAATTTTTTGGGCCATAAAACCTCACAATGTTTTCTTTTCAGGGATCTTGTTCAAGGCGCAATAAAAGACGGCAGACTCAAGTTTACTAACAAACCTCCCATGAAGATTGATGCAAACCCGTTGTAGGCATATGCCCATTATGGTGAACCTTCATTCATCAATATGGTCGAAGTCTCAGAAAACTTCATCAATAAACCTATTTTTGGAAGTTTCATTGAGGACATTAGCAGAAAAGTTGTCGAAGAGGTACAAAGAAAGGCTGCTGAAAGCCTAAACAAGGGAGCCACTGAAGGCTCAAACAAAGGAACTACTGAGGGTTCCTACTTGGCTGCTATCACAGGTTAGACAGAAAGCCTAGAGGCAAAGATGCAGAAGCTAAGTATAGTTGGAGAGAGCAACGTGGAAATAAATATGGTTGAACTGTCTGGACCTAAAGCTTATGATTCAGAAGACAACATCAGACAAGAGGAAATCAACAATCTTGCATTTCCTAAGTAAAACGAAAATCTATAAGAATTTCTACTTAGATGCCAAAAAAAGAAGTTAAAAGTTATGTTGTGTCCAAGAGGCAGTTATATCTTTGATAAGAAAGTTGTTGAACATATACAAGGTGTGCATATATCAAAGAAAAAATGGGTCAACATTTCCCAGCCTAACATGGATCCTGAAGTAAGGTACGACCCTAGAAGGGGATACCAAAAGGGGTCAGTAAACTAGGTGAATAGGCCATCAACCTTCAAGCCTCCAACAAATGTCTTTGTGGACACTTGGTTGAAGACAACGAATAGAAAAGGCCCAACGAGGAAAAATGACAGATGTTCGATATGCCAAGAGGATCCTCTTTGGTCTAAAGAAAGGAATTTCAGTCAATAACAACAAATAGGGTTGCTCACGTGTCGAACAATTACAAAGGAAATAACCCTATGACCCGCTCCCAATTGAGAAGGTATTAGAGACGGTGAAAGGACGAAAGAGAGGCTGCAGAAAAGGCCCAATCAGAAATAAGCACTAACATGCCGCAAAGAAAAGAAAAGGCTAAACCAAGAATGCCATTGGAGAAAAAGCCAATTGCTAGAAGGCTGGTATGGCCTGAACAAGATGAATCGAAAGAAGAATCTGATTTTGGGTCTGATGCTACATTAGACATCATGGTAAATATGGAATTTGTGCTGCCCATAGAATACGGACAACTGGTCGAAGTCGAAGAGACCGAGTGGGAGATCGAACAAGAAATGGCCAAGCATAGGCCAGTATGCTACTATGTTATGAACAATGGATATGTGGAAGAGCAAAATTCCTTCTTTGAGCGTCCAACTGAGGAAATGAGGAATCACCTCAAACCCTTGTTCATAAGGTAAAAAATAGGGGAGACGACCATCAACAAAGTCTTGGTTGATTATGGGGCCATAGTTAACATAATCCCTCAATGTATGTTGAGAAAGCTGGGTAAGGAAGATGAAGACATCAAGCCTCATAACATGGTTTTATCAAACTATGAAGGTGGAATTGGGACCACCATGTGAGTAATCCAATTGGACCTCAAAGTGGGGACCATAGTTCGACCAACAATGTTTATGGTCATCTCAGTAAAACCCAACTACAATTTGCTCCTAGGCAGGGAGTGGATCCATGCCATAGGAGCAGTGCCTTTGTCTATGCATCAGCGTGTTATAATCTGGCGCCCATACGGCATAGTAGAAAACATTGAAGCTGACTAGAGTTACTATATGGTCGAGGTCAACAATGTCGATAGAACAAACTTCGACAGAAATTTGGCCCACATATGCCCATGAAATCCTCCAGAATTCGACTTGGTGCCAGCACCAAACGCTTTCTGCTCCCTATACCTACACTCAGATCATAGATTACAATGGGCTAGGGAGGATTTGTCAAACATTAATTTCATAGGAATTGATGATATACGGCCAACAGGCTGGGGAAGTGATTTCAGTGATCATGACTGAGTCACAAGCATTACAAAGGATTTCGGCATATGTGGCCGAAAATAGAATGATAGTGGCCTTAGAGGCTGGAGTGAAGTATATGGATGTCAAAGCCAATGAGCAAGTGCCACTTCCAGAAGGCCTTGGGAAAGATTTCGACCCAAAACCACCTGACTCAAGAGAGGTGGAAGTGCAAGGCCAGAGGCTATATGCCATCTACGACGATGAGCCTTTGGGTTTCGAGAAGGATCCGTTGGCAAGCAATATTAAAATGCTAGCACAAGATCCTATTGAAGGGATAGACTTGGATGAAGGAATGGTCAAGAGACCAACATATATCAGTGCAAATATAGATCCATAGCTCAAAGTTAAAGTAATTCAATTGTTGAAGGAGTTTAAGGATTGTTTTCCATGGAATTATGACAAAATGCTTGGTCTTGATAGAGGATTGGTGGTGCTTCAACTACCAATAAAGCATGGGGAAAAGCCTATCAAGAAAACTCCAAGGCGTTTTGTATCAGAGATCTTGTCAAAGAACAAAATGGAATTCGAAAGACTGCTGAAATGCAAGTTCATCTGAACAACCAGGTATGTCGAATGGATCGCAAATATAGTACCTGTTATAAAGAAAAATGGTGCATTAAGGGTGTGCATTGATTTTAGAGATCTAAATGATGCAACACCCAAGGATGAATATCCAATGCCTATGGAGGAAATGCTTGTTGATTTTGCCGCTGGTTTTTAGTACATGAATATGCTTGATGGATACTCTAGGTACAATCAGATTTTCATTGTTGAAGAAGATGTTTCAAAAACCACATTTTGATGCCCTGGGGCTTTAGGCACTTACAAATGGGTAGTAATGCCTTTTGGCCTAAAAAATCAGGGGCAACGTATCAAAGAGAAATGAATTCTATCTTCCATGATTTTATTGAAACTTTCATGTAGATTTATATTGACAATATTGTTGTCAAATTTGTTTTAGGGAAGAATCACATAGACCATCTTCGATAATCCTTTGAAAGGATGAAAAGCTATGGTCTGAAGATGAATCCTCTAAAGTGCGCTTTCTGCATAAAGGCAAGGGACTTCTTAGGCTTTGTGGTCCATAAAAAAGGAATAAAAATAAACTAGAACAAGACCAAGGCCATTTTGGAGGAGAAAGCACCAACAAACAAGAAGGAATTGCAATCTCTACTTGGCAAGATAAATTTCTTGAGGATATTTATATCCAACTTAAGTGGGAAAACGCAAGCCTTCTCACCCTTACTTTGACTCAACAAAGGAGGATTCAAATGGGGGAAAGAACAACAAGAGGCCTTCGAAAAAATCAAAATATACCTCACCAAACCACCTATTCTAATGCCTCATTTTAGAAATAGGAGTATGAGATTGTACATAGCAGCATCTGATAGAACTTTAGGGACCATGTTGGCTCAAGAGGATAAGAATGGTGTCAAAAGGCCCATCTACTACCTCAGTAGAGTTTTAAATGATGCAGAAACTAGATATAGAGAAGTTGAAAAACTATGTTTATGTCTTTACTTCTCATGTACAAAACTCAAGCAATATATTAAACCAGATGATGTTTATGTTTCGTCTCATTTCGATGTTTTCAAGTATATGTTGTCGAAATCCATCTTGCACAGTCGAATTGGAAAATTGGCACTTGCATTAACTGAGTATTCACTAACCTTTATGCCTCTCAAGGCAGTAAAAGGATAAGTGGTAGCATACTTTATAGTCGACCACTCAATAAATGAAGAATCCTTAAATTACTTGGAGATTGAGCCATGGAAGTTACACTTCGACGGTTCCATTCATAAAGATGGAACTGGAGTGGGAGTTCTAATTGTTTCTCCAAATAAAATCCCAACAAAATTCAAGTACAAGATCGGAGGTTCTTGTTCGAACAATGAGGTTGAGTATGAAGCTTTAATTGTTGACCTTGAAATATTGTTGGAATTAGGGGCAACTCAAGTATAAATAATGGGATACTCATAGTTTGTCATAAGGAAACTTACAAAAGAATACAAATGTATAAGAGAAAATCTAATCATGTATTTTGTAATACCCAATCGCTTGTTGAAAAAATTCAAAGTGATCAATATTCGACATATACCAAGATTAGAAAATCAAGTGGCTAATGACTTAGCACAGATCGCATTTGTGTATAAAATGTCAAAAGAAAATTTCCAACAAGCGATTAAAGTTATAGGAAGGGTAGTATCAACCAATCTATTTCCAACAGATTTGGAAACAACGAAGATGGGGTACGCTGACCAAGAAAACTTCGAGATTTCATTCATAGACAGACTAACAGAGCAAGATTGGAGAAAGCCTATAGTAGATTATTTGCAAAGTCAAACGGCTTCGACAGAATGAATGACAAAGTATAGGGCATTTAGTTATATTCTAATGGGAAATGAGTTATTCAAGAAGACGCATGAGGGAGTACTACTAAAACGCGTAATTGAAACAGAGGCATATATAGCCCTTTTGACTACACATGCTGGAGCATGTGGAGCACATCAAGTGGGACATAAAATGAAATGGTTGTTGTTTCGACAAGGATTATATTGGTCTACTATGTTGAAAGATTGTGTTGAGTTTGCAAAAGGCTACCAAGAATGTCAAGTACATACAGGAATTCAACATGTACCTGCAAGCGAACTTCACTCAATTTTGAAACCTTGGCCTTTTAGGGGATGGGCTTTGGATCTTATTGGAGAGATTCGACCTGCATCATCTAAAAGCCAAAAATATATATTGGTGGGCATTGACTACTTCACTAAATGGATCGAAGCAATTCCTTTAGTCAATGTAGACCAAGAAGATGTCATTGAATTTATTCAAAAGAACACTAAATATGGGTTTGGAATCCCTGAGACAATAACAACTGATCAAGGATCATTATTTACTGGTCGAAAAATGCAAGAATTTGCTACAGAAATGGGATTCAAGTTGTTAACATCTACACCTTATTATGCGCAAGCCAATGGCCAAGTTGAAGCGGCAAATAAGGTAGTGATTGGCTTAATAAAAAAGCATGTAGGAAAAAAGCCAAAGAATTGGCATAAGACGTTGGACCAAATATTATGGGCATGTCGAACTTCTCCTAAAGAAGCTACCAATACGACACCTTTTCGATTAACCTATGGTCATGACGCAATGTTGCCTGTAGAAATCTGTCTGTAGTTAACAAGAATTCAGAGACATCAAGATATTCCTTCTGAATCTTATTGGAATATGATGTTAGATGAACTATTTGATTTGGATGGAAAAAGACTGAGAGCTTTCGACCTCTTAAGGATACAAAAGAAAAGAGTGGAAAAATCTTATAATAAGAGATTAAAACCCAAGACATTCTTTCCTGAATATTTGGTGTGGAAGGTAATTCTCCTAATGGATCGAAAGGATAAGAGCATGGGAAAATGGTCTCCTAAATGGGAAGGACCTTTTAAGATTATCCAATTATTTTCTGGCGGTGCCTATGAGATCGAAGAATTAAGTGAAGATAAAAGACTCTTGAGAGTAAATGGTAAATATTTGAAAAAATATAGACCTACACTTCAAGAATTTAAATAATCAGCAATTGATCTCAGTCGAAGTATATAGCCAAAATGGAGAATTCATTAAGTTGGGAAAAATGGCTCCAAATCATTACATATACCCATTCTGAGGGTTAGAATGTTCATTACATAAGCATGGTTATACAAAAGAGGAATCTAATTTAAACGGAAGAGTGGCCTTAATCTGGAGGTATTTGATCTTCTAAAGTTCCAAGCGCATTTCACACAAAGCCCTCGACTGATGGAGAGCTCCAGTCTTTGCATCCAAGGCTTCGGCTAGTTCAGCATACTTCAATCCACTGTTAAGCCCCTCCTGGCTCTCAAAGTCATTGCTGGCAAAAAGCTCTTCTCTGCGCTTGTCATTCGCAGAAATCTTGACCTCCAGTTCTTTGATTTGAGCTTTCATGCTAGCAGTACTCTAGTCGATCTCCTCGACCTCTTTTTTCCTGGCTTCTTGTTCTTTTGATAGCTTATTTAGCCTCGAAGCTGATTTAGCAGTAGCAACCCAGGACACAAAAACACGGCCATTTGTCTCTTCAATTTCGAGGTTGAGAGTCCTTCGGCAAGTGTAGTTAGCTGAAGCTTGATCTATGATCGAGGTCAGGTCTAAGACGATGCTAGCTATTTCAGGAGAAACAAAAAGGAGATCGACAGCTTTAAGGGTACTTTTTAGAAAAGAAGGGCCAGTGGGTTCTCCCTCTAAGGTCAACATCAGATTCCTTTTGAAAATTTGAGCCTTAACCTTTTGAAGTGCTTCCTTAATGGGAGAAGCCAAAGTAGACTTACCAGATGCAGTCGAAGCATCACGACTTTGGTTGGAGGAAGTTTCTCTGCTTACAAGAATGGCGTTCAGATAGCCAAGAGGGTTATTCCTTTTGAGTAGTGTCAAGTCTTCTTTGGTGCGGGATCCAGTCGAAGGAAATTTTTCATTGGTGGCATGAATCACATTATTAGCGTTTTGAAAAGTTGAACCTTCGACTAGTAGATCTTGCGTCTGGGCATTGGCACTTTCGACGTTTGCGGGGTTTCCTTCCTATTCTGTAGAGTTTTCTCTTTCAGCATTTGCAGGATTGTCCTCTTTCTCTGCAGGTTTCTCTGAATTATCCTCATTTTGATCTTTGTTATTATGTATGCCTTATATTTCTGTTTCTGCCTCATCATCAGCAACTTCTTCTTGTTCTCCCTGATCATCATCAACAACATGTGAAGTTCCCAAATTAGCATGTTGCAAATCAAGATCTTCCTCACTAAGGACTTCATTATTTTGCTCCCTAGTGGCTGCAACTTGGTGTTCTGAAGTTTGGTTCACTTCACTGGCTGAACTTAAAAAAGATCCCTTTACTGAAGAAGGCTTTTAAATAGGATTTCCTTCACTGTTTATTGGTCAATGTAGAAGTTACTAACCAAGAAAGAGAAGTTAGAGAAAAATTTCCAGATGAAAATTGTTTATGGTACAAGTTAGACCATGGTTTTCTGATTTTGCGAATCACGAGGTATCCGGATTGATACCGGAAGATCTAACTTGGGACCAAAAGTGGAAATTCTTGGCGGATGTTAAATTTTATGTGTGGGGTGAGCCTTACTTCATTAGGCTTGGAAGTGATAATTTGTTAAGGAGATGTGTGTCGTTGGAGAAATCAAAAACCATATGTACAACAACAAAAGTCCTTCAATCGGGCTTTTATTGGCCGTATTTGTTCAAAGATGCACACTTGCATGCTAAGAATTGTGATAAATGCCAAAGGATTGGAGGAATTTGGAAAAGCGACGAAATGCCTTTGAATAATATGATGGAGATAGAGGTTTTCGATTGTTGGGGCATAGATTTTGTAGGACCTTTTCCCCCATCATTTTAGAATGAATTTATCTGTGTTGCGGTGGATTATGTCTCTAAATGGGTTGAAGTGATGGCTTGTCCTAGGGTGGACAACAAAACGGTCATAAAATTTCTAAAGAAAAATATATTTTCCCGTTTTGGCGCTCCGCAAGTTTTAATTAGTGATGGTGGATCACACTTTTGTAATACACCACTTGAAAAAGTTTTGGAAAACTATGGTGTAAAGAATAAAGTGGTGACTTCATACCATCCACAAGATAATGGTTAAGCTGAAGTTTCGAATAGAGAGGTTAAGAGGATTTTCGAAAAGACTGTGTCAAGTTCATGGAAGGATTAGTGCTTAAGCTTGATGATTCTTTGTGGGCGTATCGTACCGCTTATAAAGCTCCAATTGGTTTGACACCGTTTCAAATGGTGTATGGAAAAACATGCCACCTTCCAGTAGAAATTGAACACAAGGCTTTGTGGGCTTTAAAATTCTTAAACTTTTATTCTAACTTGTTTGGAGAAAAAAGAAAAAGTTAATTGCAGGGTCTTGATGAATTGAGAAATGATGTGTATCACTCTAACAAGTTGTATAAAGAAAAAGTCAACTTTTATCATGACAAGAAAATATGTCACAAAGACTTCAAAGTTGACCAAATGGTGCTCCTTTTCAATTCGCGGTTGAAACTTTTTCCGAGAAAGTTGAAGTCCAAATGGTTGGGTTTGTTCGTGATCAAAGAGGTGAAAGATTATGGAGCAATTGTTTTGGAGGATCCCATGTCAAAGGAAGTTTGGACTGTAAATGGACAAAGGTTGAAAATTTACCATGGAGGAAAGGTAATCCGCGATATAAATGTGGTTCGTCTTGGTGATTTGTGAAATCACTTTAGTCCTCCGAGCTTGAAACGACGTTAAACAAAGCGCTTGTTATGAGGCACCTTAACACTATAAGTATTTTGATTTTTGTGTGATTTTTCTTTAAACTTGTTGAAAAATAAATTTTTGGAACAAATTCTACAGCGGAATTTTGTGTTCAATTCTTCCTAGCATCGTCAGGCAATGAAAATTTTCTCCGGGAAAAACTGAGAACATAGCACACTTCTGCTGCACGTTTTGCTTAACTTATTGTTGGGTGAATTTTGGCCCACGGGTTAAAAACCTTTTTCATCTTTCTTTTGACCTAACATTTCCACACTACTCATTTCCTCATTCATCATTCACTCATTATCTCTTCTCCTTATTCCCAAAGAGAAAAAAAAACCATCTCCAAGCACTCATCTCATACCTTCATCCTCACCTCAAGAATCTAAGGTGACATTCTCTTCTCTTTTCTCTGTGAATTGCAAGGGGTAAGTTTTACCTTATGAAAAATTTAATTAGGTACTTTTGAATTAATGATTTTTAGAATGATCCATGTGGTTAGAAAGGATTAGCAATTAGGGTTCATAATTAATACGCAGAAAAATTGTTGAAATTTGGTTTTTGGGCAAGTAATTTTGTGCAAGAATCTATTGAAATTTTTGAAATTTTTTGCAGGATCTCCCAATGAAAGTACTCATTGTCCGACGATGATAGTGCCCCTGTTCAATCTTCTTAAACCTGAGGATCTAGATTTGCTTTCGGGCCTTTCGGGATCCGAATATGGAAGATGATTGAACACTAGAGTGCCCAGAAATTTGCACTCGCATGAAGTTGTGTCAACTTTGTGATGTCGGGAATAGCCTTACAGATGCCATTTGGAGACTGTTGATAGGTGGTCTGAACTTCGACTGGAATGGGAATCAGGGAGATCTTATCGTCGATCTAACTGAACCAGAGAAGGCCTTGGATTAACTTTGACTGGATAAGAATCAGAAAAATCTTAGGGTCGATTTAACTGAACCAGGCGAAAGTCTTGGAATCTCTTCAGCTGGAATACGAATCAAGGAGATCTTAGGGTCAATTTGACTGAACCAGAGAAGGTCTGGGATTAACTTTGACTGGATCGGCATCAGAAAAATCTTAGGATCGATTTAACTGAACCAGACAAAAGTCTTGGAATATCTTTAACTAGAATACGAATCAGGGAGATCTTAGGGTCGATCTGACTGAACCAGAGAAGGTCTTGGATTAACTTTGACTGGATCGAATCAAAAAAATCTTAGGATCGATTTAACTAACCCAGACAAAAGTCTTGGAATATCTTCAACTGGAATACGAATTAGGGAGATCTTAGGGTCGATCTGACTGATCCAGAGAAGGTCTTGGATTAACTTTGACTGGATCGGAATCAGAAAAATCTTAGGATCGATTTTTTACTGACCCAGACAAAAGTCTTGGAATATCTTCAACTGGAATACGAATCAGGGAGATCTTAGGGTTGATCTGACTAAACAAGAGAAGGTCTTGGATTAACTTTCACTGGATCGGCATCAGAAAAATCTTAGGATCGATTTAACTGGACCAGACAAAAGTCTTGGAATATCTTCAACTGGAATACGAATCAGAGAGATCTTAGGGTCGATCTGACTGAACCAGAGAAGGTCTTGGATTAATTTTGACTGGATCGGCATCATAAAAATCTTAGGATCGATTTAACTAGACCAGACAAAATTCTTGGAATATCTTCATCTGGAATACGAATCAGGGAGATCTTAGGGTCGATCTGACTGAACCAAAGAAGGTCTTGGATCAACTTTGACTGGATCGGAATCAGAAAAATCTTAGGATCGATTTAACTGAACCAGACAAAATTCTTCCATAGATGTAGTTTTTCTTTTGAGGGGACTACCAGGTCATACGAGCAGTCAATGGTGTTTACTGATTTGTCTTTCCATGAAACGGTAAAGGGTCAGTCATATGCGATGTCATGATGTATGAAATGCATGATATATATCAAGCCATGATGCTCTCAAAATAAATTAGATTGTATGGTATGATGCGTATATGCTTGTATCATGATGTATGGAAATGTGATGTTTTAGCTGGAGAAAATAAATCTTGGATAGCTGCTGGAGACGAAAGTTGAATTCTTCGCTTCCGCTAGGGATGGTGAACAAAGAGAATGAACCTGCAGGAGAGGATGACTCTGTTGGGGAATAAACTGATGAGGAGATTACTCTGTGGGGAAGAGATGCTCTGCTGAGGATTCCACTGATAAACTCCGTCGGGATGAATTATCGTTGCTGGTGACATTGAATCTGTTGAGGATTGAATTCCCGTTTGTGAAAGGAAAGAACTCCGCTGTGGATGATCTTTGGTTGTGACTTCTCTGGGAATAACCTTTTAGACTCTTATGGGGATAATCCTTTGAGTTCTGCTGGGAATGATCCTTTGAACTCGGCTGGGGAGATTTATTTTTGTACTCCGCCGGGGGTGAACTTCCAGAGTCTACTGGGGATGATTCTCCCAACTCCGTTAGGGAAGCTTTTTCATACTGCACTGTGAAAATTTTAACTCCACTGGGGGTATCTTGTATTCTGCCGGGGAACATTCTTATACTCTTCCAGGGAATATTAAGACTGTCGGGGATATCAAGCCTTTTTAGTGCTGATGGTAGATCAATTTTGCTTGGGGAGAGCATTGCTGATTCATTCATAGTTGCAAGTTCCAGCTGGGGGAGAGCTACCATTACTATCTTAATCTGCGGGGAGTGAAGGTATCTTAGCCATATTCTTCAGTTGGATCTACCTTTGTACCTGGTGGACAAAGCAACTTATACAGTTCGGACAATTCTTATTGCCCCTGTTTCTGATATTACCAGTAATCATTTTTGTTTCGCATGTAGCAATTAATGTCAAATGCATATATCAAAAATGAACATTGGACGTTCTTTGAAAAATAAAACAGATAAAGGAAAAACAGTTTGAAATTTCTTTGAAAATGAATTGTATTGATTTTGAAGTTTGGCCTGTAAATAGGCATTTTTGTACAAGAGGTTGATGTCCTAGTAAGAGAACGCCGCCGAATAACAGAATTTACACAATTTGTGAAAAACTAAACAAAACAGCTATGTGAATAATCCCACTGGGTTCCAACTCTGCTATTTCCCTTATGTCCTCAAGCATCTCATCACTTTGTTGCTTGGTTGAAGATGAATCGGATTGATTAGTGTCATCCGAGCTTGATAGTTGATACCGAAGTCTGGATGCAAGGTGATCCAATGATACATAGTGTTACGCTTTGATCCCTAATTTTTGCCTGGATCGCCCTTTCGGGTTTTCAGTCCACCGGGATACCCTTTTTTGCCCAAGCCGCCTTTTCAGGTTTTCGATTTTCCGGGTGTACAGATTTTTCATTTTCATCCCTTATTTTTGCCCAAACCCTTTTGGTTCACCGGGAAGCCCTTATTTTTGCCTAGGTCAGTCAACCTAGCGGGTCTTTGATTATGCGTAGTATCTTTTCACTATGTCTGCATTGACGGGGTGAGGAAGGTCGTCACCATCCATGGTGGTTAGAATCATAACTCCTCCTGAGAAAATGTTCTTAACCACAAATGGCCCTTCATAAGTAGGGGTCTATTTGCCCCTGGGATCACCTTGAGGTGATATGATGCGCTTGATAACCAGGTCCCCAACTTGATACTCTTGTCGTCTAACTTTTTTGTTAAATGCCTTGATCATCCGTTTTTGGTATGTCTGACCATGACAAATAGCAGTAAGTCTCTTTTTGTCGATTAGGTTCAGCTGATCAAGTTGGGTCTGAATCCAGTCATCTTCTCTCAAACCTGCATCCTTCATGATTCGGAGAGAGGGTATCTGAACTTCGATGGGAAAGACAGCCTCCATACCATATACCAAGGAATAGGGTGTTGCCCCTGTTGACGTCCGCGTTGAGGTACGATACCCATGAAGAGCAAATGGTAACATCTCATGCCAGTCTTTGTATGTCACTATCATCTTCTGCACAATCTTCTTAATGTTCTTATTAGCCACTTCTACAGCCCCGTTCATCTTCGGTCGGTAAGGAGACGAGTTGTGTTGATGTATCTTGAACTGCTTGCAGAGCTCAGTGATCATTTTGTTGTTGAGATAGGTACCATTGTATGTAATGATCCTCTCTGGTACACCGTATCGGCAGATCAGATTGTGCCGAATGAATCGTGGTGATGTTCTTGGTTACAGTAGCAAAGGAAGCTGCTTCAACCCATTTCGTAAAGTAATCAATTGCTACCAGGATGAAACGATGGTCGTTGGATGCTGTAGGTCTGATCTCGCCAATCATATCAATGCCCCACATTGCAAAAGGCCAAGGTGTTGTCAAGATGTTTAGAGGGACTGGAGGTATGTGCACCTTATCAGCATAGACTTGGCACTTGTGACATGTCCGAGAATGCTGATAACAGTCGGCTTCCATAGTGGACCAAAAATATCCTGCCCGAAGGATTTTCTTTGCCATGGTGTGTCCACTGGAATGAGTCTCGAAAGTACCTTCATGTAATTCTGCCATGATTCTTTCTTCCTCGGTCTTATCGACACATCGCAGTAAGGTCGAATCATGGTTACGCTTGTAAAGAATGCCATTGCTGATGAAGAATTTCGCCGCGAACCTTCTCATAAACTTCTTGTCATTAACAGATGCACCCTCGGGGTACTCCTGAGCTTCAAGATACCTTTTCACCTCATGAAACCATGGTTTTTCTGTTACCTCTTCAATCTCAATGTCATAGCAATGCGCAGGTTCGTCCAGTTTTTCAATGATAACCTGGGGAGCTTCGTTGTCCCAATTGACCTTGAACATAGAAGACATCGTAGCCAGCGCGTCCGCCAACTAATTCTCCTCTCTAGGGAAGTGTTCAAAGGTTATCTCCTCAAAGTGGGGAAGCAAAGTCAACACATACTCCTTGTAAGGAATAAGATTTGGGTGTTTCATATCCCACTCGCCTTTGATCTGACTGATCACGAGAGCGGAATCTCCGAAGAAACTTAGAAACTTAATCCTTAGGTCAATTGCTGGTCGAAGACCCATGATGCAGGCTTCATACTCCGCCATGTTATTAGTGAAGTTGAAACATAGTCGGGCAGTAAACGGAGTATGAGAGCCTTTAGGAGATATGATCACGGCACCAATGCCATTGCCCAAAGCGTTCGAAGCTCCATCAAATTACATAGACCATCGGGATCCTTCCTCATGTCCTTCATCCGGTCCAGGTGTCTCACAATCAGTTACCAACATGATATTCTCGTCCGAGAATTCAAAGTTCATAGACTGGTAATCATCCACTGCCTGATGTGCCAAATGGTCTGCCAATACACTTCCCTTGATTGCCTTTTGAGTCGTGTACTGGATGTCATACTCAGTCAAGATCATTTTCCATCTTTCTATTCTTCCAGATAAAGCAGGCTTTTCAAAGATATACTTGACTGGATCCATCTTTGAAATTAATAGAGTAGTGTGAGTCAACATATACTGTCTCAGCCGGCGAGCAGCCCATGCCAAAGCGCAGCAAGTTTTCTCGAGCAGTGAGTATCGGGTCTCACAGTCGGTAAACTTTTTGCTAAGGTAATAAATAGCATGCTCTTTTCAGCCAGACTCGTCATGCTGACCCAGCACACACCCCATTGAGTTTTCGAGTACTGTCAAGTATAAGATCAGAGGTCTCCCTTCAACTGGAGGCATCAGAATAGGTGGCTCTTGGAGATGCTCTTTGATCCTTTCAAAAGCAGTCTGGCATTCATCGTTCCAACGTACTACTTGATCTTTCTTCCGCAGCTTGAAGATTGGCTCACAAGTAGCAGTCAGGTGCGAGATGAATCGGGCAATGTAATTCAGTCGTCCCAGAAAGCCTCTGACTTCTTTCTCTGTTTGGGGAGCTGGAATATCTTGTATGGCTTTCACCTTTGCAGGATCCACTTGAATACCTGTATCGCTTACGACGAAACCCAACAGCTTACCAGATCTCACCCCGAAGGTGCACTTGTTTGGGTTTAACCTCAGCTTGTACAACTTCAACCTGTCAAACAGCTTCTGAAGGTGGTCAAGATGTTACTCCTCTGTCTGGGACCTAGCAATCATATCGTCGACGTATACTTAAATCTCATGATGGATCATGTCATGAAACAAAGCAACCATGGCACGCTGATATGTTGCCCCAGCATTCTTCAATCCAAAGGGAATGACCTTGTAGCAAAAAGTACCCCACTGAGTGACAAAAGTCGTCTTCTCCATGTCTTTTGGAGCCATTTTAATCTGATTATAACCGGAGAAACCATCCATAAAGGAGAAGACTTTATGCTGAGAGGTGTTGTCAACCAGAATGTTGATATGAGGCAGAGGGAAATCATCTTTGGGGCTTGCCCTATTCAGATCCCTATAGTCAACACACATTCGAACCATACCATCCTTCTTCGGTACAGGAACCACATTAGCCTTCCACCAAGGGTAAGAAGTAACTGCTAGAAAACCGGCATCGAACTGTTTCATCACTTCAGCCTTGATTTTCTCAGACATCTCTGGGCGCATTCGGCGGACCTTTTGTTTCACTGGAAGACAGTCTTACTTGGTAGGCAGGCGATGGACCACAATATCAGTATCCAATCCAGGCATATCTTCGTAAGACCAGGCAAAGATCTCAACGTAGTCACGCATCATTTGAATCAACCGTTGCTTCATACTAAGCTCCAAATTTTCACCGATCTTAACTTCCGTCGTGTCTGTCTCTGTACCGAGATTCACTGATTCCACCGGCTCTTCGTGCGGCTGAATGGCCCTCTCTTCCTGAAGTAACAGTCTTGCAAGTTCACCGAGCACTTCGCAATCATCTTCACCTTTGTCTTCGGCTAAGTTGATCGGATTTTCGAAGTCATAACTGGCAGTAGCAGAGTCGTTACCAGTGAGATCCAGAGTGGATGTAGACCTGTATATGTGAGTGTGTGTAAAATAGTTGTTTTGCAATATATAATAAAATAAAAACAAGGAGCGCAAGATTTGAAATGCAAGAAACGTCCAATGCTTTTATTAATGATATATGTAGATGACACACATAAAGCCCTCACAAATGACGCCATGGTGCCCCGGGTAAGACATCGGGCCATAAAGTTTAAAACATTGTCTGTTACAAATTCAAAACAAAAAGTTTCATTACTGGGTAACAAAAGAAATAGGGATGAAGTCCTTTGCTGTCCAGTTGCTTGGTCCACCATCGGTCGTAGGATAGATCCAACTGTCGAACTCAGACTCTTCAACATCGTCTTCAATGGCATTCACTCCTGAATTGATGATGAACAGGGTAGGTCTTCCGATTCGTGCATTCCGAACAGCCCTTTGAGCTTCTGCAGTGAAACCCAAACCAAACTTATTAGTCTTCTGTGTAAAATCAGGGAGTCGGCCCCAATTTGCACACCCACCTTTCTCGACAACAGTCCGGGAATCCCTAAAGGAAGCCATCTTCATAGAAGGATCTTCAACAACAGTCTCAGTTGATGCCAGCGTCTAGGGAACCTCTTCAAAATGCTGAAATGGGGTCTCAATGAACTCCCCATCCATCTCTATATATCGGAAAGAGTTAAGGTGGCTCACCATGTACTCTTCCTCTCCTTGCACTGTCACAATCTTCCCTTTGCCTGGGTACTTCAGCTTCTGGTGGAGCGTTGAGGTTACTGCCCCAGCTTTGTGGATCCATGGACGACCCAGCAAACAAGAATAAGATGGCCGAATATCCATCACATAGAATGTAGAGTTGAAAACCTGAGAACCATCCTTAATCGGAATATCCACTTCTCCATGCACCATTCTCTTAGACCCATCAAAGGCCCTAACAACAATGTTGCTTGGCTTCAGCTCCAACCCTTCACAATCCAACCAGTCTAGAGCTTTCTTAGGAAAAACGTTCAATGAGGAACCAGTATCCACCAATACATGAGCAAGAGTAGTGCCCCTGCATTCAATGGAGACATGCAGGGCATCATTGTGATTCTTCCCTTTAGCAGTCAAGTCGGTGTCATATAAACCCAACCCATTATCAGCAGTCATATTGGCCATGCAATCTTTAAACTGATCAGCTAATGTCTCTTGTGGTACGTGTGCAGTATTCAGAAATGTAATCAGAGCCTTGGCATCGGCCTTTGAGCATAGCAACAGTGATAGCATAGAGATTTTGGATGGGGTTTTCCCCAGATGCTCGACTACATTGTAGTCGCTCTTTTTGATGATTTTCAGAATCTCTTCCATCTCTTGTCTAGAAGCTTCAACAGTAATCGTCTTTGGTGCCTCCATCTGGGTAGGCTCACTGGTGATCCCTTTGCCCCGAGTGCCAGATGACTCGGAGATAGGGGTAAGAATAGGAACTTGAATAGGAATAGTAGCAGGTACACTGGCAGGTGTAATAACAACAGGTTTTCGGGCAGCTGGTAGAGAGATATCAGGTGAGAAAAGTCTTCCGCTGCGGGTGACTTTATCAGGTCCAACAATATTTCTAATGTCAGTATCAGCATCCAACTCTTGTTTAACTCCATAAAAATAAACATAGTCCCTGTAATGCCAAGGGACCGCTTTATCAGAGGTGTAGGGGATAGGCCCAGGAACAGTGATGATCAATGGTGCGATTCTTGGAACAAATGTAATTCTAACAGGCTTTCTCGAGGAAGCCTTGGAAGAATTGTCGAGAATGGTGATAATAGCAACTTCTTTAGTACGAACTAGAGGAACAATAGTCTTCTCAAACATAATTTCTTTACTATCCATCAGGCGTTGGACACCTGACTTCAAAAGATGGCAACCGGTAGGTAGAACAGAACACATACGGCAACCTTCGTCACAGCCCAGAAATAAACCGGCTAGCAAAAGTTTCTTCTTCACAGTCATCAAAGGGGTAACAATGTCGTTCACAGAAACCAAAAATGAGTCTTCATCTATGGCATTCACTCCATGCTTGGTCATAGGAGCAGTCACAATATTAGATCTTTCGGGCGCCTCGAACTCAATCTCCTTAGCATCAATTAAGTCCTGTATTTTGTTCTTCAAAGCCCAACAATCATCCGTATCATACCCCGGGCTATCAGAGTGAAAAGCACAGCGGGCATTAGGGTTTTACTTTGGTGATATAGTGTTGGGATTCTTCGGGGCCTCCCTTGGCAACACTAGATTTGTTTTCAATAACTGCGGCAGAATCTGAGACAAAGTCATGCTGAGACGGGTGAATTGCCTTCAAGGTCTCTCGTCCTTTTGTTGATTGTTGTGCTGAGAAGCACCAGCAGGTCTTGAAATAACAACCGCATTCACAGCTTGGCGGCATTCGGGTCTATTCTGGCCTTTCGAACTGTAGACAACACTGGACTCCTTCTTAAAAGGCTTTTTCTCGGTGCTCGATGAAGCACCCTTCTGTATATTACCATCCTTAATACCAGCCTCAATCCTTTCTCCAGTCATAATAAACTCTGTAAACCCAGATGAAGAACTTCCGATCAGATGATTGAAAAATGGACCAGACAAGGTCCCCCGAAACATATCCACGAGCTCTCAATCAGCCAAGGGTGGTTGCACTCTTCCGGCGAGGTCCCTCCACTTCTGAGCATAATCTTTTAAACCTTCACCCGTTCCCATAGACATACCCTGGAGTTGGGTACGCGTGGGAGCGAGGTCGGAATTGTATTGGTACTACCTGTAGAAAGCAGTAGCCAAATCATCCCAACTGCGGATACTAGCTCCGTCCAACTGGTAAAACCATTCAAGCTGAGTCCTTGAGAGACTGTCTTGAAAGAACTGGATCCATAGGTTCTTATCAGCGGTGTACGGCTGAATCTTCCTTAAATATGACCGGAGGTGCAGCTTCGGACAAGAAACTCTGTCATACTTAGCAAAGGCTGGTGCCTTGAACTTGTGGGGAATTACCACCCCAGATGATAGACCTAGATCACCAAAGTCCAGACCAAGCACCTTCTGAACTTCCATCGCACTCAACCGGTCTTCCAGTTGCTTGTATCTATCCTCGGCCGGAGGATACTGGTCTTCGTCGAAGTCTGTCTCATTGTCTGAGACAACAGGGCTAGGAGCCCTCCTTTCTTCCTGACTATCTTTCCCTCCAGATGAGGTGGTCAAATCAACTTCGTCCCGTAGCCTGTTTCCAAACCTGTGACCTGTGTTAAATAGGAAAATCCTCTTCTTCTTCTTCTTCTCTTTCAGATATCAGGGTCTTCAGATCTTGCTCACCCTTAGCTAGATTCAGTGACAGCTCTTGGAATTGGGCATTCTGGGCCTGTAGGGCCTTGATTGCTTGCTCAGTTGAAGGTTCAGCAGACATGATGCTGAAATAAACAACGAAAAAGATAAGAGACCTGTAATGGGTACCTGTTATGAAGTGCATGGGATGAAATGCGTATGATATGATTTCATAGACAATCGAGAGATTAAAATTCGTAAACAAGAAATGAAACACACTTTTATTAGATAAACTTTGAAATTCAAATTGTTCAACAAATTGCCCTTAAGGCGTTACAAGAAAGGAAATACTGAAAAGTAAATAAAAACTGGAAAGGAAATAATCAAAGGACAATCAGTGCTCCCATGGTCGCTTCTTGTCGGTGCGGACATAGTCATTGAGAATCCGCTCGTTCTCCAGCTGTCTAGTCAATTTCTGGATCTTCTGCTCTTACTCGTTAAACTTTTCTCGGTAAGCGTCCCGCTCTTCTCTCAGCTGCATCCAAGACCTTTTCAGTGCCCCAATGTCAGTGGGCATGTAAGGATGGAGGATGGTAGGAAGAACCCCTTCTTCATTAGCAACTTCAACAATGATAGGTAGGACGGCTTCATATGGCATACCCAGCTTTTGGGCACGGATACAGACCCATCTAAGATATGGCTCCATTGGAAGAGAAGTCTTTGGACCCAGTTCATGTGGATCAGATCTGTGAACTCTATCCCAAGCCCTTATGAATATGCGGCGTTGCTCGTCGCTATCCCCTTGAAAATCAAAGATGATACTAGGCATTAGCAGCTCATGAGGTCCTTCTCTTCTGGCTCGCCCAAACTGACGTAAGGCCAAGCATGGATTGTAAGAAATTCCTCCATTGGTTCCTATCAGTGGAACATTGGGGTATTCCCCACAGCGATCAATAATGGCCACCTTGTCCATACCCTTGATAGTCCAGATGATGTCATCATGAGAGAGAGACATAACCCTATAGGCCCAGCCCATGCCTTCTTTGTTCTTCGGCACTGATTTGGGGAGGTGCGAAATAAACCACCTTGCCAATAATGAAGCACAGCATATCAAGGTTCCTCGCTTTCGGACAGTACGGGCATAAAGCTGATGAAGAATGTCACCCAAGAGAGTGGATACAGGATTACGAGAGATGAAGATTTTCAACGCATTCACATCAACAAAGGAGTCAGGATTCGGAAACAATACCAAGCCGTATATCAGAAGAGCCAAAATATCTTCGAATGCCTTGAAGTCTAGACTATCCCAGAAATAATTAGCCTTACCAACCAAGAACTTAGTCAGAAAGCCCTTTTCTCCACTTCTAGTCTCCCAATTAGCCATTACTTCATCCTTTGTCAAATGAAGGGCTGAAGCAATCTCTTCTGGCCTAAGAATATTCTCCCAACCAGTAAACGGGGTCTGCTCCAGAATAGAGATACTGAGTAGATCAGAGAACTCTTATAAGGTGGGAACCAACTGGTAGTCCTGGAAAGTAAAGCAATGGTACAGCGGATCATAGAATTGGACCAAAACACTCATCATCTGCTCGTCCAATTTGGAGGTAACCAAACTGAGAAGATACCCATGTCTTCTGATGAAAGAGGTAGTATCAGGCATCTTTGCAACCAACTCTTTAAGCATAGTGGGAACCTGGACAAATTTTATCCGGATGGTGTTCCTACGCATAAGCATCATGACCTACAAAATAGGAAAAAGATGAATCCATCCTGTCTTTGAAATAGGTTAGTCCAATGCAAGATGTATGCAATGTTATGATGTCATGATGTCATGATAGAAAGCACACCACAAGTATCCACAAATAGAAAACATGGTGAAGGCACACAAGTCACACAAAGAGCCCTTAGATTTCAGGCTGGCAAGGAGCTTAGGTACTACCCTCTTTCAGTTCAGTTGGTTTAAACCTGTCCTAAAAATAGTAACCGGGTTCTAGAGGATCTCAATATCACTTACTACCCTCGATCGGTCATAATTCCAGTTTAGCAACCTTTTCTTGCGGCTGGAATCATCGCGAGAGTTTAGTCTCAATGAGTGTAGCATACTGCTACTGTTCTATGGCCAAGTTGGTCAATTTAAAGGTTCTAAGGTCAGTTAGTGCTTAATGACCCCTTAGATGACCCATATTCTCCTCGTTCCAACACAAGGGATATCGGTACAATCTAAAGTGCCACACCAACGTAGCTACTGCTTCAACCGTATCGGTCTACGCCGTACAGTTCCCTCACAGTTTATTGCTACTTACCTAAAGGGTATCCCCCAGATCCAGGTTAGGATCTATAGTAACTCCGATACAAGCCCATAAATATAAAGCATATAAAGCAAACAATTGAAAACACAATGATCTAATCCTAAGGTACACCCCACTTATTATTTTCCCCAGCAAAGTCACCAGTTCTGTGATACAGTGGGAGAGAACTGACTGTTTTTGGAATGCTGGTTTGCGTTTTGCGTTTTGTATTCGCAAAATGTCGCGGTAAGCAAGAGTCGCCACCGTCTTTTATTTTATCCAACAAGGAAAGGAAAAAAGCACAGAAAAATTCCTTTTTCGAGATGTTTCTCGGGTCCGGGGGGTAGATTATAGAAAGGGAAGGTGTTAGCACCCTTTCTATCTGTGGTTATCCACGGGCTCTTAGGTACTTGCTCAAAGTGTTTTCAAAAATTTGCTTTCTTTGTGTTTGTTGGTTTGAAAGAGTTTTTGTTTGAGAAGGAGTGTAAGTGTGAAAATTTTGTTTTGTTTTGAAAGAGCAAGCACTTAACAACCATCTACCTACTCGAAAAAGGAATCAATTTGTGCTAATGTCCTTTAGACAATGCTATCCCACTATGAATGAGTAGGTAGCACCGTCGTTGGAGTTTAAGGATCAATTCAATTAAGGGACGTGCAGTCACTAAAGCAATGTTAGGACGCCTTAGCGGTAACCCTAATGTCTTAGATCATTTTTCCGAGGCAACCATTTCGGGGCAACTATGATCTTTGGACAAGAGGGCGAACTCTAAAACTTCTTATACTCAATGACCGCGTACGAAGGCAACCAAGTGAGGTGTACCCTAAGAGTGTGCATGTGCGAGTGTGTTGTTTTCAGTTAGCTTTGTCTTTTTACATGTCAATGGTTATCTATGTTGATTTTAAGTTAAGCATTCGATCTTGTCATGCATTCCCTATTATCAAACATCTAACAGTTTATAAGTTGCGGAAATTAAATTGTGGAAATTAAACAAACTATTACAAGGCGTCGGGTATTTACATCGCCAAAAGCAACCATTGAAATTAAAATGCAGAAAATAAATAAAGCGGTAAAAAATAGTAAAGTCCTATTAAGCTATTACATTCTGGAAATAGATACAATATTGAATAAAATGGATCGCGTGCAGGAAATTAAATCGGGCGAGTTCTAGGGTTTTGACCCTTTGATTATTAAAGAAAAGATTTTTTGGTTATTTTTTGAATTAAGAAAGAAATTAAACTAAATTAAGCATTAAATTAATAAATTAATTAATTAATTAATAAAAATGATATTTTTGGATTTTTGATATTTAAAGAAATAAAAATAATTTGATCAATGTTAATAAAACCTAATTGTCTAAGTTAATTTTAATTATTGCAAAATATATTAAAAGTTATTCCTAATTAAAACTAAATTAATTAAATTAATATTTATTAACAAAATAAATTACTGAAAATTAATTTAATAAACAAAATATTTTTGGTTTTTTTAATTATATGAAGAAAAAGATTTAATTGGTTAGTTAATATAATAATAATAAATAATTAAAATAAATAAATAATAAAAAAAATAGAAAGGGTTAGGAGGTTATGGGCCTGAAAGGAGGTTTATTCAGCAATTTTGGTGGCCCAATTTCATTGGCCTTGGCTGACTTTCTGGATCCCCTGTGCATTGGTTGACTGGATCCCATGGTAGGCTTTCATTCTGGACCACCAGATCTGGCCTGGGGCCATCTGGCAAGTGATTGGGTGAGGTTGTATGATAGGCCACGCGCTTGAGTTTACATTGGATCACTTGGCTGCAAAATACAACAAATAATATGGGGACCTGGGATCGAACCCAGGTCCTGTATGTCATTGCATACACGCCTTTTCCATTCAACCAACGCGCTTCAACTGTTAGTATAATGGACAATAATAAATAAAAGGGAAAATACATTAATATTCCAGAAATAAAAAAGAAAACGCGCCAAGTTTGAATCCACCATTGGGGGAGTGCCACGTTGGTCGTCCCTGACCTTCAAACATTGTAAATTTACCTGCGGATTTAGATCCACAGCTAAATTCGCAGGTCGTTCCCAAAATTGATTCTAGGCCATGAAAACAACCCCCAAGACCATGGTTGTGCTCGTCTATCTCCCCTGGTCACGTCTATGTCCATCAATGGCATCAATTTCGCCTGTAAAAGAAATGCCCAAAAAACACACTACAAAACCCTAGGTTCGGTTACAGGGCTACAGTCCATATAAATGCAATCAAACAATGCCAAAAGTTCAGAAATTTCATGAGCATCATAAATATGTCAAAGATTTGCCAAGAAAATGCAAGAATATGGAGTTACGATTTTGAATACAGGGGTATGAAACGGGATGCTTACAGTGCGATTTGTTGCGTATGAAAGCTTGCTTTGGATTGCAGAAGGTTCAGTGATTAACCAGCAAGCGATTGGCGTTGAGTTTTGCCTTCGTAAACGCTTCTAAATGGGATTTCAATTATGCACTTTTTCCACTTTTTTCAAGTTTGGTTCTTGGAGTTCTTGCAGCCTCTCGGTCCCAAATTCGTGTGCTTTCACTTGTATATGTATGCTGCAATGCATTAGGTCAACAAATTGGTCTTGAATCCTTGTACATTAATGCCTTGAGATTGGATTTGATCCTCCATTAAAAACTTGCTTAATTTGCCAAAAATCCAATCTTTTTGCACATGGAATGATTGATACGAATTTGATCATGACATTGATGATGATTAGGTCCTGCAAATAAAAAAAGATCTCATGTAATCAAGTTTTGGGATTTTATTTGATTTAAATTGATTTAAAATGAAATAATTCAATAAAAAATCAAATAAAATAGAAAAATTGATAAATGGACACAAGGCTGAAGCTAGGACACGTGTGTAATGTTGCAAGCTCAAATCAAGTGGAAAAGAATGGGCCCATTTGACAAAATTTGAAGTTTTGGGGATAGTTGACTTTTGGAAATTTTGCAAAAATGCCCAACTTCAACAATGCATAACTTCTTCAATTTTGAACTTTTGGAGGTGTTATTGGACTTTCTAGAAAGTTTGAGATGTCCTATAACCAACCCTTTTTGTCTCATCTCATTTGGATGTTCCATGCGCAATTTATAAGCTTTGGAAAAAAAGGTGTTTTGTTGACTTTCCAAAATGACCTATTATGTCCAAATTTGTAATTTTTTGTGAGTGCATTTTCTGATCTTGGGGTGTGAAGATGGATTGTAGGAAATTGCATCCTCTTTAAAATGAGCTTTTGATGGGTCATTTTTCATAAAGTATGAGAAAGTTATGCTTGGTCAAAGTTGAGTTGACTTTTCCTAAAAAACCCTAATTTAGCAACTTTTGAGTCTTGATAAATTTTGAGAAATCCTTAATGAATCATGATCAACCCTTGATCAAATGATGAAATATCCTTCAAAATGAGAATGTTGACAAAAAATCTTGGGGTTTGACTGTATTTGGGTCACAGTTGACTTTTGCCCTAACACAGTCGATTTTTGGACCCTTTGAGCAATTGACTGAGCAAACTTTCTCTGCAAGGCTTGAAATTTGACATGGATGATCTTGAGAACATATTAGGACATTGGGGAGCACTTTAGGTCATTTGGATGCAAGGACCTTGAGGAAACACAAAACCCTAATTTGAGGTTGACTGCCTTAGGAGATAGCTTGATTGTCCAACTCTTGAGCAATCTTGAGCCACTTGGAGATTTTTCTTGCAATGTTTTGAGAAATATGAGAGGGAAAATTTTGGGTTACAATAGATAGTCAGAAGAAACATTCTTAATTTATGAAATCTGCAGATTCTTGCCCAATTTTGCAGGATCGCCTGACGACCAAACCCATCGCCCGACGATGGAAGGCAGAATCAACATCATAAATTTTTCTTATGAATTCTGAAAAATTGTATTGATTTGATTATTGACAAGATTGTCTATTTTTTTTGTTGGTTTCATGACTTGCAGATGGATCCCCAAAAGGCTTTCCGTTTGAAAACCGCGAGGGAGAATATTGGGATTAGTTCGAGCCAACCGCAGAGTTTTGACGAGCGCCGATTTGTAAGTGAAGATGCGGAAGACATATTCAACATGTTGGTAGGAAGGTAGTTTGTTTCAGAGAAAAAGTTTGCCATTGATACTCATGGTCCTTACAAGAAACTGATGCAAATTTTTCTTAGCACAAAGTAGGATGTTCTCATAGATCCAGTTGACAAGATCAGCTAGGATTTGGTGAGGGAATTTTATGCAAACGCTCTTCTGGCTGAGGGGGGGCAATTTCTTTTCCGGACATGGTAATAGGAAAAGCTCTACATTTTGATAAGAACTCAATTAACAATTTTTTGGAAAACCCTCTCCATATGTGTTTGCATGAAGTTGATGAATTCAACAAAGAGCTAGGGAAGTTAAGGGATCATAATTCTATTTCCAATACCATCTTTCTTGAAGGGAAGAGTGTTGAGTTAAATGCAGCAGGCATTCCTTTTCGGTACAATCAGGAGGATATGACACCCGAAGCTCAGGCTGTACTTCTTTTGGTTCTTCACAACATCAAGCCTAAAATTCATAGGTTGTCCATTCCAATTGATTTCACTTTTCTAGTTTAGTGTATCCTAGAGGACAAGGTGGTGGACGTGGCTGGCATTATCTCTAAAGAAACGCGATAATTTGTTGAAGGAACGAAAATAAAATAGGTAAGCTCTCGTGTACCGCTCCCTTTCCTTTGTCTTATCACTTCCATGTGCTTAGAAAAAGGAATCTTAATGCCTGAGGAGATCAATGAAAAAATGCGGGGGGTGATAACTGATGATTATCTTGGCCGGTACTGCTTGGGAAAACTGGACATGAAAAGAAAGAGGAAAAATGTGGGTTAGTCTTCAGGTACTCGAGAAGCAGCAGTTGAGGGTCTTTATTATTCTAATTGGGACCTTAGAATGAAGGAAACATGTAATTACACCTGGGATATGTTAGAAGTGCATCGACGATCAGGAAGCTTCCTTCATGATTCCATGGCAAAGCTTTTTCTTCATCAATCCAACCCGCATGAGCCAGTCACTTTCCCTTCCCAAGCTGAGCACAATGCATTCTGCGCTTGGCCCGAGGACAGACGCCCTTTCTTTTCGGAGGGGGCAGCGCATGCTGGAGAGCATGATGGTGTTGATGGAAATAATGATGATGATGGTGGTGAAAACATGGACTTTTGAGTTTTTTGGCAACATGTGAAGGATTTTCTTATTTCAGTTTTATTTTATTATGTTTTCAAGTTTTTATGCTAGTTTTTAATTATTGAAATATTTGTTTGTGTTTTGAGTTATGTTTTGAAAATCTAGAATATTGTGGTTGTATTTTGGTATCTTTTCCTTTTGTTAGTGGGTAGTGGTACCCATTTTTTGTTTAAAAAAACTTATTTTTATTAAATTTGTTAGATTATACTTTAGTAGATACTGTGTTTCGTTTGTATATATATATATATATATATATATATATATATATATATATATATATATATGAAAATAAAAAGAGACAAAACAAAAAGAAAAGGGCTGAAAAGTTCTCAAGGAGCAAGTTGATTCTTTGGGACTCCAATGATCTCGTGATTTGGGTGGTGATGATACAAATCTCAAAGAATTTCACAAATAAGGTATTATTTTTCTTGTTTTGTAGAAATGTTAGCATAATCATGAAAATAGTGCTTTAAGCAAAGAGATAGTCATGTGTTGTTATGTAAATATGTGTGCATGCTTGAATCATTAGGACATAACCACAAATGTGAGAAACTTTCCATTGTTTACAAAATTGTTAAAGTTTTAGTAATTGTTCTTTTAGCTCGAATGATTCATGTTAACTCTTGTTGTTGAGAAGATATCTTGGAAATTTAGAAGTGATCAAGTCATTGTTTCTGCTTTATGAGAGTTACCACCATTCCCAAAAGGGTTTCATCTAACCTTGTGAGTTTGTGAATATTTGTGAATCCTTTTGAGCTTTAAATAAAATTTTTGGAATGAATATATCATGAAGCTAACAAATTTCTAAATATACCACTTAGTAATTGTTGATGCTTAAAGAAGACCAAAGATAGTCAATGATGATTCATACAAAAAAAATGTCTATAAACAGTTTACCCAATTTTGAAATTAAACTTTTGAAGAGCACTCATAAAAAATTGAGAAATAAATGTTTAAAGTTAGGGAGGTTGGGTATAGTAGAAAAAGAATTGGTGGCACAATGCACCTCTTAAGAATTGTTCTAAAAAAATGTATAAAAAAAAGAGAAAAAGAGAAGGGTGCATTGTGAGAAAGAGAAATCAAAAGTCGAAGTAGAAAGAAGTTTGAAGCAAAAATGAATGCTATGAATGTATGAAATGCTCTTCATGATCTTTACCCATTTTTGTTTCAATGGTCGTGCATATATATTCTCTTGTTTTTAACCTTAGCCAAGTTACAACCAAGAAAAGTCCTTTTGTGATCTAAATTTTCTTGATATTCTTTTCAATTTATTTGTTGAATGCATGAATTATTCTGGATGTTAGCACAATTACTATTGAGTGTTATTTGTCCCTTGTCTTAGGTACATAAGCCATATTTGGTTGATGGAGAGTAGTTGATTCAAGTATGAACATGTTGTTACTAAATTATGCATAGCTAAATTTTTTGTTTAAAACTTATTTCATTATCACGCGCCATGATTTTGAAAACGGTTGATTTATGTTGTGGTCGCTTCTTGTGAGTTTGAACCATCCAAATTGGACTTGTTGATGCTGTTCCTCTGAATTTATCTTGTTATCTTAGTGTTTACCTTTGATTTGAGGACAATCAAAGATTCTAGTTGGGGAGAGTTGTTAAGTGTCAACTTTTGCATAAATTCATATCAATTATTGACACTTTAAAACATTCTATTTTACTTTTGATTAGGTTAAATACTTATTTTAAGTCATTTTTCTTGAGTACAAAGAATTGTGAATGTTTAATTTGTTTGCCAGTGTTTTAGCAAAATTTATGCAGAAAAGTTGGCAAGAGGGAGAATTTAGGCTTGCTAAGCAAAAGAGACATAAGTGTTGATTCTGCAAAGGATCGCCCGACGAAAGGAGGATCGCTCGGCAAAGCATTCTTATCGTCGGGCAATGAAAGATACTCTTTTGGGGTTTTAACACGCCCAGCTTGTCTCGTGTGGCATCTAGCCAAAATCACCCAGCGATGCTTTATGGTCGCCCGACGATTGAACGCAGATGGCCATACTTTTGGCTGCTTTTTGACACCTTTTATGGAAACTTTCCACCAACTTTTATCTTGTGGAGGGAAGGAAATCTGATTTTAGATATAGAAACCTTTTGTTCTATGGATCATAACATTACAACATAGAAAATTAATTTTTGTTCTTATCTCTTGGGAGGAGAAAAACAAGAACACTCTTGCATGTTGAATCAAGGAGACTTGAAGATTTATGTTCATCAACATTTATTGTTTATTCATTGAGCAGTGTATCATGACCATGAGTAGCTAAACACTTTTTGTGTCAAGGTTATAAGTAGTCAACTTAGACATAATGTATTTCTTTTAATCATTTTGTATATGAACTTGGTTGAAGATTAATACATGTTAAGTATCTTTGTATCATTGTTATTTTTATGGTTTGGTTTATTATTAAGAAGTAAGTTCCAAGCTTGGCCTAAGATATTCATCTACTAATAAACAAGCTCTAGACATAGATTTGTGAGTTGTTATTCACTTGTATCAAGCTTAAAACATTATCATGTTAATAGTTAGGTTGAGAGATCATTTAATGATTAACATGATAACACTCACAATATTGCTTAGACATGATAAATATTGAGAGGATACGTGAATGTATTGATCATTGATTAGTTCATATGCAAGATTAATCGAATAAATGTGGAATAGGTTGATGAAAACTATTATTGACATCATTTTTATCAACACAAACATTTTCAAACAACAATATCTCTTTTATCCAAATTATTATCTAGTGCACGAAACTTAATCTTTGGTTACTAAAAGCAAACATCAAAACTTTGTTTAGGATTCAAAAACTTAAAGACACTCAAACTATAGAACGACATTATTATCACACCAATCCCTGAGGAAAATGATAATATAAATACTTATGTTGAAAATACTACAAACAATGTGTACCAACTTCAAAACACTATCATTACCATACATCCACAAGTTGAAACACAAAGACTTGGAAAATCACCTTAAAATTCCTCAAGAAATCGGACCAAATTTGGAGTCCAAACAACAAACAAAAGAATTAGAAAAACAAATCTATCATTTATTAATCTAAAAAGCCTGGGTGAGAGTGGTAAAAAGAAAATAAAGTGAAAAAAATTAAAAGAATTCACTAGCTCTGCATAGTAGGGCGCGTTAAACGACCTGGAGCGTGCTTAGCGTGCTACACAAGATGTAGAAAAATAGGAAAAGAGCATCTAGTGCAGCTGCTATGCAACTCCACAAGAACCTACACACTCTATGTACAAAATATTTACAACATAAAAACCTCCACAAGCTAAACACGACAAGCTTGCGGAAAAACACAAATTAACACAACGAAACAAACAATTTGAAAGTGTATTAACAATTTGAAAAGTGAAAATTTGAAATTTAAAAACTAATCTGAGTTTAACTTGTTAAAACACAAATAAACACATACATAAACGAATACAAATAAAAAATAATACAACATGCTTGTTTTACGTCGTAAGCTCGACGCCTTTATTGTGCGAGCTAGTAACCTCCTCTCGGCATGCCATAGTATTGTCACACCGCACAAACCTAAAGAAACTGTCCTAACATCCACACAACAAACGTTACGAAAATGAGATAATTCACAATAATACGTGAAAACAAAGAAAACACACATATGTGCACAAGTATCATATACAAGTTAATGTACAATGTCTATACAACATATACACTAACAATAAAACTCAAAAACAAAGAAACTATCGGAATGCAAAAACATTAGGACCAATCCCTGGCAACAATCCCATTTTGGTGGTACGGTAAAGCGGCAAGCAACAAATGTTTTGGAAATATTTATCCGGGAATTTATCGTGTCCACATATATTAGTTATTAAATTATCATTCGACAATTTCTCACGTTTATGAGTTCGGGAAAAGAATGGGTTTATTTGTAAGGTGCGGGAATTAAAAGTTATAGACATAAAAATAATTTCATTCTTCGATTAGTAAATAACTCTCGAGTTTTTATTTTGTATACCCTATCATATTCTTAAACTTACTACCCAGTTGCACTTAACCTTAACTACTCGTTAATATCATCTCGTATGGCTCACACTGAGGTCATCTCTAACACAGAGTGAGATATTAATTGTATCGCTCTATGTCGATGATCTCTCAGCACAACATAAACAACATGGAGGAATTAATATTCAATACCTAAATGATTACTAATCCTAAATCTATCTCTAGAATCTAAGCCTAGTAGATATTCATCATAAGTCTAGATTCAATTCGTCCATCTCTGCAACATCTCAAACCCAAACCCTTAGCAAGCTAAAAACGATAAACATTAATAAAGATTTATAAAGAAAGTTTCATATAACACCATGAGCAATAAATATACATATAATCAAGGTAAATTTACATAAAAAAATCCAACAAATAATGGTTACAAAGAGAGGAAGAGGAGAGAAAACCAAATTTCCACGGTGCCAACACGATCCATCAAGCTCCCGACCCTGGATTATCCAATTGCAAGCCAAATATGTGGTTTTCTAAGCTCTAAATATCAAAGAATGAAGGTGATGTAGTTTGGGAACAAATACCCCAAAAACCATAACCTAGAAAATGACTCAAATATGTTTTTATAAAACTTATCTCAGCAGACCGTGTTAAGCGGCCTCGATGTGCTAAGCGGGCTGCGTAATATTTACACACTAAACCAACCTAAACCGCGCCAAGCGGGCTTCAAAACTTTGGTTCTGTCAAAACAGTAAACGCAAGCAGCACACTACAAAATGCGATGAGCGCCACTCGTGCTTAGCAGCCTTCTGCGTGCTAAGTGGGCTCTCCTGGACAACAAGTCCTAAAACTGATCTTTTATTCTGGAAACGCGCATCTGGAGCTATGCCTTTGACAACTTATTCCTTAATTCTCCAAATATGTGACAAATACCTACAAAATATACCAAAACTATGAAATGGTACACTATTTACATAAAAACACAATTATTCGCAAAGTAAACGTATTTATAAGCAAAACGGAGAATTATTAAAAGAATATTAACAAAAGTATCGATAAGTGCAACAAAACTTATATACAAAAATATATACAATTTGCACTTATCACCCATATAAACAAATTACACGTTTCATTACTCCTCCAAAATGGACATCTCCAAAAATACCTTCCTTTATTTTGTCCCTTCTTGCATTGTTATGAAACCATACGACCATCACAACCACAGAAATTTGCAGATTGAGATTTTACAGAAGAAGAAGAAATAGAAACACCTTTGGATGAGTTTTTCTTCAAATGGGACATTGAAACAAAACTAAACAATGTCAAAAATATTTTATGTACCATAAAGGAGAATACTGTGTCGGTGTTGTTGTCTTCCTTCCCGATGATGACGACATCATTGGTGTTAGGGTTGTTTCGTCTTGTCTCTGTTTTCAATGGAAAAATGGATATTGAGAGTTTAATATATCTAAATTTACCATCATGGTCATTACTGTGAACTATAATGATATATTTTTGCATAATAAAATTTCAAAAAGAAGCACCAGTGTGTAACAACGGTTTTACAAAAAAACCGTAGTGATATCCCTATTATTTTTAATTTTAATATAAATAAAAATGAAAAGACGCACATTAACGTAAAAGGAATGAACTATTTGAGGGCCACGAGGTTGGAACCCATGAAACCATGATGGTATCACCATGGTGTTCTCATAAATAGTTATTATACCCTTAAAAATTTTAATTAAAAAATAAAAACAAAATGTTAGCGCGTGAGTTTAGAATTTTCAGCACGGTGTTTGGAAGAACCGGAGTGACTTTGATGCTGTTGTATGCGCATTTTGTAGTAGTTGGGGAGGAGAATTGTATTTTTTTTTATTTTTAAATGCTCTTTCAATTTTTGGGATTTGCCTCCCCTTGCATTTTTCGGCTCCTGAACAAAGAAATGGTTTCTTCTAGAAGCGACTTCTTGAACCGTGTTCGCTCGAGGCTGAGCATGGTGGAGGCTTTCTTCTAAATGAAGGAATCTTACCTCCATCACATTAGAGTTATATTTCTGAATAATGTTGTATATTTTGTTGAGGAACTCATTTTCTCCTTGAATGCATAGGTTTCTTCAAGAATCCTAAAACTGTGCAACATCTCAGGTTTCTCAATAGAAGAGGAGTTTGAACCTAAAGTTGCGGTGCTTGTACTATCCTTGTTTTTGGAGGACGGTGGATTAGATTTGGATGAGGAGGAACATGAATGTTGAGATCCACTCCGTTAGGAGGAGGTTGAGATGTGTTTCATTGATTGATGGGTGTTATCCGCAAGTATACGAAAAATGTCAAAGTAATACAAAAGATTATAGTTCCCACAGAGACCAATTATCAATCTATCGATTACTATTGTTATGGTGTTTATCTAAGGAAAATAAAGTAAGTATTTATAGTGCATAGGAAAAGAAATAATGAAGAAAATAAATTCAGATAAAATGAAGGCTTGAATGTAATTCGCATCAGTCAGGCAACACTCAAATTGTTTCTAAATAGAACTACTTATGGGGCAATATTTTCTACTTTGAGAAGAATCAATTTAATAGGAACTGTCGCTTTTGCATATTCATAACCGAGTTTACTCTCTAATTGATTCCCTCCATTGTCACTTAAGAAATGTGTTTGTCACGTTAAAGTAGTAAACCTATTTTTAAGAAATTAAATTCTTGACTCAGTTGAAAAGAAATTTTGATTCGGAAAGTTTAACTTAAAAGGGGTCCATGGCTTTCACTCAAGGAACCTGATTCTGAACCTATAAACGTGTCCTAAAATAGTTTCAAAATTGTTTTCTAATAATGTTAAAAACTCCCAATTAACCAGACAAAGTGCTTTTGCTATTTTTGACAAGTTAAAACTAACCAAGTTTATCTTTAAGAGTCAGACGACTTTCGATCTTACCCAACTATATCTCGACTCTACTTTCATTGTTATAGATCAAACTAAATACTGAAAACAGTTATTAAAATCAATATATCCCCTAAAGTATTTCTACTGATACAACATGTGGAGTAACATCATAACGACGATCCTTACATCATAGCCTTTAATGTTTTAGCCATACATGAAAACAGAAATCAACATAGCGGAATAATCATGTTGAAAATAAGTGCTAAGTGTTCATATGGTTTTCAAATATAGACAGCGGTAAAGAAAATTCTTTGAAAATAAAGGTTTTTTATAAAACATAACAAGCAAGTAAATTGTGCGAGACAATAAACAACTAAACAAAGACAAAGCAAGGAAATAAATAAAGTAAAGCAAGTGCAAAGTAAATAAAATGTAAATGTGAAAACTTCAATAAGAAAACTGCTCCAAATCGGAGACTTTAATCTGGTATAACTGAAAAGTAGAAGGAAAACAGGTACACTTGAAAGTAAACTTGACTGGAAAGTAAAATGGCGGCAAGATTGCAAGTATGGTTCTCCAACCTAACTACAACTATGGGGCGATAATCCCTCGATGTGACGAGTTATCGCTTTTACAAAGGTGAGTTTAGGCTTAGTGTTGCAGACTAAGTTGGATGAAGAAAAAAAGGAAATAGGAAAAGCCTATTTATAGAAAACAAAAACCTATGGAAATGACAAAACTGCCATTCCTCCATCATGGGAGTTGGCTTCAACCACTCTTGAGTGGGACGAATTTAGAGAAGATGGCGCCCTCCATCCCAACCTGGATCCCGCCATATGAACACATGGAGAAGATCGTGGTTGCGTCACAGTTAGCTTCCGGTTAACATCTTACACATCATGGTGCCTTCCTTGGCAGTCGCCATGTTGAACACCGTGTGTGCGTTTTTTAGTAAAAAACTCGACTTCTTGGTCTTTTGGATTCATTTCCTCAAGAAGGGATCTTTCAAGGAAAATTACCTAAAGATAGGATAAAAAGCAAACATAACACAAGAAAATAACAATAAAACTCTAATAAACATGTGTAATTCGAGTCAAATACGTAGCGTGTTTCAGTGTTATCAAATTCTCCCACACTTAAACCTTTGCTTGTCCTCAAGCAAAATTCTTATGAGCATAAAAACAACAACACACAAGTATTCAATTTAGGCTAAAAAGACTCTAAGTTTGATCAAGGATGTTTATAGGTACTAACTAATGAACCAAGGATATCAAGTGACACTTTCCACAAATGCGGTCATAAGCTTCTTTCCTATACAAACCAATCCATGTCAAGCTACTATACCTAAGCCTACCTTTTTCATCCCTTTCAAATCCCTTTTTATTCTGGCGCAATCACATTAAGCCCGTTATCCGTACATACTCATAGTAAGGCGAAGGATTAGTGATTCTGATCTTATGCATGGGGTTATGGTACATTAATTGGTGTAACCCCTTTATTTTCCCCATTGTAGTTGTGGGGGATTAAATCCTAATCTTTCTTACCAAGTCCAGCACCAGAAACTTCTGAACCAACTAACAACGGGTATTTTATTCTATTTTTGCAGGTTTTACAACAATTGGGTTAAGCGACTGTGTGAGAGTCACCTAACTTAGAAGTTGAAGTCCCTATTTTTAATTAATTATAGCAGAAAATTAAATTAGTATCATTCACTTATTTTCATTGGCTTCCTTACGTAGAGCATGCTTAAGCCGGAGTTTACTGCTAAAATAAACTACTTAAGGGCTTAATTGGGATGATAATTAAGGCTATAGCATAGTAAGTATCAGGATCAGTTTCTATAATCAAGAAGCTTATAGTGTTAAGACAATATCGATTTTTCAAAAGTTTTCCCAAGACTCTTACATCATATCCCAAACTTGTCTAATAGCCCAAATTTTACAAATAAAAATTGTTTTCTTTGTCAAAAATATTTGGTAAGGCTCAAGAAATGGGGAAGTAAGGATACACTACACAAATGACTCGTCAAGCACATGCAATTATTGAAAACAAACTAACAAAACAACCTAAATAAACTAAATAGCAATAAAAACTAAAAATAAAGGAAAAGAAAAATGATATAAATCTCCTTCCACACTTAAATCGAACATTATCCCCAATGTTTTGATAAAAGATGAGGAAGGAGTAACCTGGATGACACTACTAGTGACCACTGGTACCCTCGCATCCCTACTCTAAACGCCTCATGTTTCAACGATGATCACTTTGTGAAAGCTCAAGCCGCTCAAACCTAGCTGATAGTGCGACATTAGAATCTCGCAACTGTCGAAGGTTACCTGTGATACGGTGGCAGAACCGACTATTAATACTGGTTTGCATTTTGTATTCGCAAATGTCACGGTAAGCAAGAGTCGCCACCAACTTTTATTTCATCCGACAAAGGAAAACTAAAAAGAATATAAAAAACCTTTTTTGAGATGTTTCTGAGTACGGGGGGTAGATTATAGAAAGGGAAGGTGTTACCACCCTTTCTATCAGTGGTTTTCCACGGGCTCTTAGGTACTTATTTTTTAAAATTCTTGTGTGTGCTTGTTTTCAAAAGTTTTATTTACTTCGTGATAACCTCCGTATCGGTCCTCAAGAGTGTGACGAAGTTGTTTTAAAAACTGTTTTTGAAAAGTGTTTGTGTGAAAAAAAAAATTTTGAGCAAGTACTTAACAATTCTACCTACTCGAAAAAAGCCTGTTCGTTTTCGTTTCCTTTAGACAGTGCTATCCTACTATTAAGGAGTAGGTAGCTTCGTTGTTGGATTTGTAAAGGGACATTCGAAGGGACGAAATGGTCTTTGAAGGCAACAAGTAGAGATACCTTAGCATTTCGAAGGGACTATCATCATAAGATCAATTCGTAGGCAACTCGAGGGACAAAGAGGGACTATGATCTTTATGATGATTTTGAATCGCGGGTCATTGCTAAGGTATCCCTACGTTCGAGAGACACGGCCATTATTTTCCGAGGCAACCAAGTGAGGTAAACCCTAGGAGTGAGCATGTGCGAGTGTGGTTTTTTTAGTTAATTATCTTTGAACAATTAGGGTTTTCTACTGTTTTAAATTGATTTATCTTTCGCATACAATCCTAATGTCCATACATCTAGAAGTTTAATAGTTGCGGAAATTAAAAGCGGAAAAGTAAATCTACGCTATTACAAGGCTTCGGGAAGGGGGTTACATGACCAAAAACCGGGGATTAAACAGTAAATAATATGCGGTAAACCCTAATTAAAAACGATTATAAACCCGAAGTAAATACAATAATTGGAAAATAAAATATAAAATATTACGCGCGAGAATTAAATACGGGAATCAAAGTTTAAATTCTAAAAATCTAATCAATTAAAGAGAAAATATTTTTTTGTATTTTATTATTGAGAAAAATATTTGAAATCTTAACCTAAATCTAATTAATTAAAGAAAAATATTTTTTGGTATTTTATTGAGAAAATTAAATATTTGTGAATTAAACCTAATTTGTCTAGTTAATTTTAATTATGAAAATAATCAAGTCAATATCATTAAATTAATTATTTTCCAAAAAAAAACTAATTTTAATAAAAAAAACCTAATTTTACATTTTTGTGGTTTTCTTGATTTTATGATTAAATAAAAAAATGATTTTTTTGTTGTTTTGTAAAAAGAATTAATTAAATAAAACAAAAGAAAATAAAGAAAGAAAGTAATTGGGCCAGTGGTGAAAGTAGATTAGGGGGTGAGAAGCTGAATTTCATTGAGCTCAAATCCTTTGGCCCAATCAGGCGTTTGGATCCAGTGTTGGCCACATTTGAGGGTTCACCATAGTCTGCATGTGTTGAGTGTTAGATCTGGATATGATGAGATCTTGTGGTATGGTGATGGAAGTGCATGAGGAGCGCGCATGGACCTGGAGCATTGGATCTGAAGACACAAATTAGTGAAAATTAACTTTGCAAAAGGGCTGGATCGAACTCACCCCCTTTTGGACTAAAGCCTTATCATGCCATGCCCTGCCAACTGAACCAAGCGTGTTAATTGTTAACAAAATAATACAAAATAAATATAAGGCAAATAAAGATCTATGGCCATATGTCAAAAATGTGGGCGCTGTGGGTCCTCAATGGTTTGAATGGACGAATCAGTGAGAACCACGCCATCACCTTCTTCAGGGATCCGTCGTTTTAGATGGGGAACTTTTACCTACAGCAGTTTCCCGTCACTATAGGTTGTAGTGACAGATTTTGTTCGT
Organism: Vicia faba; assembly: GCA_948472305.1. Taxonomy (NCBI): domain Eukaryota; kingdom Viridiplantae; phylum Streptophyta; class Magnoliopsida; order Fabales; family Fabaceae; genus Vicia; species Vicia faba. Next base: position 541,372,725 of record OX451736.1, read on the forward strand.
AACTAAAAACCTGCAAAATTCAAAAACGCAGCACAAGCAGAATAAATTCAAACCAAAGGCATGGATCAATTGCAAATTATCTCCTGAGCATGATAGTACCCCTAATTTTGTCCAACTAATCAATGGGTAGCAATGGCATCATAGTACTCTTGGCATTGGGACCTCAAAACCCTAACAATGGCATCATGCCATTCCTGCACTTAAACTTCAATCAAACTAATCAAAAACATTGCAAATATGATAGCAAGCATGGATATATAATCAAAACATGTTTATGATGGATAAATCATTGAAAAGTAATCTTGAAAAAATATGCAAACCATGACACTGTGAGGCGTGATTTCTGAAGGTTTTAAGGCTTGAGGATGATGGGAATGGCTTCAGAAACTCTCCAGGAACTGATTGCTGGCCTTGGAATTGCTTGAAACGGCCTATTGAATCAAAATAGACCTGCACTTTTTTCCACAAAATTTGACACTTCTTCCTTTGTTTTCACGACCCCAAATCCTCTTTCTTTGACTTGAGAAAGTTATGTCCTTATATTGGAATGCATCAGGTCAATAAAAACTAATCATATCTTTGCAAATTATGGAGATTTGATTTCATTCTTTGTCTTGTATGATTTATTTCCAAAATAGACCAAATTAAGATCTTTTCTAATCAATTAGCTCTTGCATGAATTTTTTGATTTGCTAGTTGTTCATGGACTCATAATATGCTCATAAAATCAAATCTTTGATTTTATTTGATTATTCTACTATTTAAATTGATTTATTTTGATTTAAATGGATAAAAAATAAAAATAAATAATAAAAATAATAAAATAATAGGTGGATACTCAGGGGTCATGGGCCATCTTAGGAACAAGTTTCAAACAAGAAAACATGGGCCCATTTGGAAAACAAAAGTCATTTTGATCAATGTTGACTTCATGCACATTTCCAAAAATTGGTCAACTTTGACAATACATATCTCCATCAATTTAAACCCTAAGAGGGTGTTCTTAGACTTTTTAGAAATCTTAAGATGTCCGCTAAGCAACCTCTTTGGTTTCATATTCATTGGATCTTCTGTGTTCATGTAAGAAGCTTTGGCCCAAAAGGTGTTTTTGTTGACTTTTGAAAAGGACTTAGAATGTCTGAATTTATATCTTTTCATGAGTGCATTTCTTGAACTTGAGGTATGAAGATGAGTTGTAAGGAATTGAATTGCCTTCGAAATGAGCCTTGGATGGGAAATTTATGATAAAGTATGAGAAAGTTATGCTTAGTCAAAATTTGGTTGACTTTTCCTGAGAAACCCTAATTTAGCAATTTTTGAATTTTGATGAATTACGAGCATTCCTTGGGGAATCATGGTTAACCCTTGATCAAATTATGGATATAATTTCAAAATGTTTATGTTAACCAAAAATCTTGAAGTTTGACTGTATGTGGGCCACAGTTGACTTTTGACCTAGTATAGTTAATTTTCCAACACTTGAGCAATTGACTGAGCAAACTTCTTGTGCAAGGCATAAAACTTGGCATGAATGGTCTTGAGAACATCTTAGGACTATGGAGAGCATATGAGGCCCTTGGGACTCAACCATCTTGATGAAAATGGAAACCCTAGTTGGAGGTTCATTGCTTTAGGTGAGAGTTTGTCTGGTCAACTCTTGGGCATCTTTGAGCAAGTTAAGGACTTCAATGAGTATGTTTTGAGTAAAATGAGAGGGATAATTTTGGGGTACAACAGCTGCCCCTGTTCAATTTTCTTAAAACTGGGGATGTAGATTGGTTGGTCTGCCTTTCGTGATCTGAGGGTGGAAGATGATTGAATACTAGAGTGCCCTGAAATTTGCACTCGCATGAAGTAATACTGATTGGTGATATCGGGAATGGGCTTATAGATGCCATTTGGAAGTCGACAGAGAATCGTCGAAGATGGGCTTAAAGATGCCATCCATAAATGATATCGGTTGTATAAGAGATTCCTTTGTGAGAATTCATGTACCTGCCATTGAGGAGGACTTCGTCGGGGAATGTTGATTTACGCCTCCGAAAATAGAGTATAGGAGCTTCGGTTGTTTATTACTCTACTGGGGAGTTAACTCCTGATTGAGGAGGTGGAAGTGAACTTCATATCTGGTCAGGGTCTAGGCTGCACAGTGGCTTACTGGGGAATTGTGCAATTGACTGTATCTGGTCGGGTCTTACAGTGTTGCAAAATTGTTATTTGGAGATAAAAGAGAAGGAACATGGATAGTATGGTTACTTCAAAATGAATGTCTGTATAGTAGGGATATGAGAAGGAACTTGGATGGTAGGGTTACTTTGAGATGAAAGCCTGGATAGTAGGGCTATGAGATGGAACCTGAGTCGTAAGGTTACTTCGAGATGAGAGCCTGGATATAAGGGCTATGATAAGGAACCTGGATCGTAGGGTTACTTTAACATGGAAGCCTGGATAGTAGGGCTATAAGAAGGAACCTGGATAGTAGGGTTACCTCGGGATGAAAGCCTGGATAGTAGGGCTATGAGAAGGAACCTGGATAGTAGGGTTACTTCGAAATGAAAGCCTGGATAGTAGGGCTATGAGAAGGAACCTGGATAGTAGGGTTACTTCGAAGCGAAATCCTGGGTAGTAGGGCTATGAGAAGGAACTTGGATAGTAGGGTTACTTCGAAATGAAAGCCTGGATAGTAGGGTTATGAGGAGGAATCTGGATCGTATGGTTACTTCGAAATGAAAGCATGGATAGTAGGGCTTATGAGAAGGAACCTGGGTCGTAGGATTACTTTGAGATGAAAGCCTGGATAGTAGGGCTATGAGAAGGAACCTAGATAGTAGGGTTACTTCGAAGTGAAATCCTGGATAGTAGGGCTATGATAAGGAACCTGGGTCGTAGGGTTACTTCGTGGGGAGTTTGGGTAAAACTGCATCTGAACCGAGAAGGAATCTAGGTAAGGTTGATTTATGAGTAGTTTGGGTAAAACTGCATCTGAACCGAGAAGGAACCTAGGTAAGGTTTCTTCGTGGGGAGTTTGGCTAAAATTGCATCTAAACCGAGAAGGAACCTATGTCGTAGGGTTACTTCGTGGGGAGTTTGGGTAAAACTGCATCTGAACCGAGAAGGAACCTATGTAAGGTTGCTTCGTGAGGAGTTTGGGTAAAACTGCATCAGGACCGATAAGGAACCTAGGTAAGGTTTCTCGTGATGAGTTTGGGTAAAACTATATCGGGAAATTGTAAGAAGGAACCTGGGTAAGGTTGCTCGTGATGAGTTTGGGTAAAACTACATCGGGAAATTGTAAGAAGGAACCTGGGTAAGGTCGTTTCAGGATAAGTCTGGGTAAAACTTCAGGAGGAACCTGGATAAGGTCACTTTGGGCTAAGTCTGTGTAGGACTTTAGAAGGAACCTGGGTAAGGTTCCTTTGGGCTAAGTCCGTATAAAACTTCAGAAAGAACCTGGGTAAGGTTACTTCAGGATAAGTCCGTGTGAAACTTTATTTGGAAATGTATGAGAAGGGGCCCGTGTAAGATTTTTCAGGATAAACCCGTGTGAAGCTGCATTTAGGAGAAACCCATGTAAGATTGCTTCGTGACGAACCCATGTAAAGTTGCATTTGGTCGCGCATATAAATACTCTGTTTAGTTTCAGGAGCTAATCTTGAACCTGCTGGAAGTTGTTGATGATAACCATCTTTCCTGAAAAGGTACATGATTAATCGTATATGATGCATGAAATGCATTGTATGATGACGTTCTCAAAATAAATGAGATTATATTGTATGCAATATGTATGCGCACGTCATGATGTATGAACATGAAATGCTATTGTGGAACGTTCGAGTTTGGGAAAACAAATCCCTGACTGTTGTTGGAGAGTACTGGAAATTGCATTCCTGATCATTGTAGAAAAAGTAGTTCTTCTACTTTCGCTGGGGATGGTGAACGGAGATGACTATGCTGGAGATTTGCTCCTTGTTTACAGCTACTCTGCCAGGGAAGAGACTCTGTTTGAGAATAACTCTGCGGGAGAATAACTCTGTTGGGGATGAGCTTTTGCATTCAGAGAAATAAACTCTACTCGGGAGGAAACTATATGAACCGCTTGCAATTACAAAATTCGGTTGGGGAATATTGACGTCGGCTCTCCGAAAGAGCTTGGCTGGGGAAAGTAACTCCTGTTTGGGGAAGCATAGATTAAAACTTTGGTTGCCTCTACTCTGTGGGGAGTGTATATATTACTGGGATGCATGTTGAGGATACGATAATGACTTTGCATCAAGACTTTCCTGCCCCTGTACCTGCTGGAGAAAGTGCATGCGGAGGCCTTGTGGATTGAGTGTTATCCCAGCTTATGAGGTGCTTGGTAGCTGCCGATCGGAATGATAAGTCTTCTACTGATAGGCAGGTGACAAGATGACGGGACATAGTCGTACGCTTTAATCCATAACTTTTTCCTGGACTATCTTTTCTGATTTTCAGTTCATCGGGATACCCTTTTTTGCCCAAGCCACCTTTTCAGGTTTTCGACTTGCCGGGTGTATAGATTTTTCATATGTATATCCCTAACTTTTGCCCGAACCTTTTTTGGTTCGCCGGGATGCCCTTATTTTTGCCTAGGCCAGTCAACCTAGCGGGTCTTTTTCATGCGTGGTCTTTTCCGACTATGTCCATGCTCTCAGGATGTAGGGAGTTGTCACTGTCCGTAGTGTTGTGTTATAGTACCATCAAAAATGTTTTCTTGATGGCACATGATTCGTTTCTGGAATGCGTGCGTAATTCCCCAAGAGATTTAGATGGAAATCTGCCCCTGGTTATTTGGAACTTTTGGAGAGCCTGCCCCAGGTGTGTTAGACATCATGTCATGCCCCTTGCTTATGGAAGACCTGTTATTGGAAGTGTCCTTCCTGCTGAGGTGATTCTGTCCATTGAGAGGTTGCTTGTTCATTGAGTATCCATTATACGGATTTCTCTACTGTCAAACAATTAGTCATATGCAAACAATGTCATTTAAAGGATGCAAAACTCATGTTTGTCTTGAAAAGAATTTTTTTTTTTAAATGTGTTTTGTGTAGTAACACAAAGTTTGCAAGAATGTGATATCAACTCGTGATTCGTAACAAGTCCTACAGGAGTCAGGATACCTTTCTAACAGTGTGCTTTTAAACTATCTCGCGCTTCAGCTAGGACTTTTAAGGGTTATAACGTAGCCTGGTTCACGGCTTAAGAAACAAAGGATAAAGGCTCAAAACTTTTGTACCCACCTATTCTTCGTGATGTCCTTCATTCCTATGCTCAGCTAATTGCGCGTTTAGAATCCCCGTTGAGTCCTGGAGTACTGTTCTTGATGTTCCGGTGATGGTTCAGATACTGAAAGTTTGTTTTGAATAGGAAGTCATTTTGTAACCTTCTTTCTGTTGAGGATTTTTAGGACCTCTTTCTTTTTTATTTTACTGTCCCTGTCTTTTGCCTGAACTGTTTCTTTTTGTAATTACAGTCAGCGGGATGCCCCAGTTTTTTTCTTAAGTCTCTTTCATAGGTTTTTACATAACGGGCTTTTCTTTTGTGAATTAATGACTGCATGCTTTGATGATTATGCGAAACCATCACCATCTTCTGATTCAGAGGGATGTCTTTGAGGCCATTCATTGTGTACGAAGCGGAAGATTACGACTCAATGCGCCTCTGAATTAACTGAGAAAACTACCCTGCCCCAGGTTATGATTAAGGGTTTTAATTTGTGTGAAAGAAAAACTCATACTTATTTGGCTCAAAGGGGTTGACTAGGGATTATCTTCCTTATGACTCCACTGTTTGAGATTTGAAACAACGCCTGTACATTGTTAGCGGGGTCTGTTCAAAAGCATATTGTGGAGATTGTGGTATTTTTTTGTCATCCTCCCTCTAAGGCTTAGAGTTTTTAGTCGAGAGTTGAATATCACGAAAAGGAAGTATGAAGCAGTTTAAGCATAATAAAAACAAATTAATTCAAGACAAACATGTGTAATAAATTAATGAAATAATAAAGTTTGACATGACAGTAATTGTTCGAATAAACAAAGAAAATACAACTTGAGAATTTAAATGAACAAAAATGCTTTCAATCCTAGACATGTTTTGGCAAGGGAGCAGTGATCACGTTGGGAGTCTCAAGAGGGTCGAATTCGATCTCCTTGGTATTAATCATATTCTGAGTCTTGTATTTCAGCGCCCAACAATCGTTAGTATCGTGCCACGGGCTACCAGAATGATAAGCACACCTTGCATCCGGGTTGTAGTTAGGAGAATAAGTCTTAGGATTCAGATGAGGGTTTATCACCATAGTCAGATTCATCTTCAACATGTGTTGCAATACTTGTGACAATGACATGTTGATTTGGGTGAACTGCCTTTTAGGTCTTTCCACCCTTGGCTGATTGTTTCGTTGTTGTGGTTATTATGCGTGTGCCGAATTAGAGATCAGCACTGCCCCACAGATTGGTGGTAGTATGCCTTGCTACGCCATTTCTGGCCATGCACAGCATTGGCTTCCCTCTTGCCACCAAATGACTTCTTCTCTGTACTCGAAGAGGTATTTTTCTGGATCTTGCCACTCGGGATCCCAGCTTCTACTCTTTCTTCAGTCAATATCAGCTCGGTGAAACCAGCTGAGGAGCTACCAATCAAGTTATTGAAAAACGGACCAGACAACATACCAAGGAACCTATCCACCAACTCCCTATCAGACAAAGGGGGTTGGACTCTCCCTGCCAGATCTCTCCATTTCTGCGCATAGTCCTTGAAACCTTCGCTTGCACCCATGGACATACTCTAGAGTTGAGTACGAGTAGGGGCAAGGTCAGCGTTATATTGATACTGCTTGTAAAAACCAGCATCCAGATCTTCCCAGTTATGGACATTGGTTCGCTCCAGTTGATAGAACCATTCAAGCTGAGTCTCAGACAGACTGTCCTGAAAGAAATGGACCCACAAGTTCCTATCAGCAGTGTGAGGCTGAATCTTCCTCACATAGGAATGAAGATGAAGCTTAGGACAAGACACCCCATCATACTTCGCAAAAACCAGAGCTTTAAACTCTTGTGGGATGACTACCCCCGACACCAATCCCAGCTCTTCAAAATCCAGCCCGAGTATTCTCTGGATCTCCATAGTGCTCAATCGATCCTCTAACTACTTGTATTTATCCTCAGTGGGAGGATACTGCTCACCATTATAGTCTGTGTCATACTCGGAAACTATCGGACTAGGGTCTTCCCCCTTGTGTCACCCTCTTGGTTCTCCCCTTCTTTGGATGAAGAGGATAGATCAACTGTTTGCTTCAACGGTCCCTTAAATCTTCTGCCCAGATTTAGGACACCGAAGATCTTCTTCTTCTTCTTCTTCTTTTTCTCCTTCAGAATAAGGGCCTTCAGATATTCCTTCCCCTTAGCTAAGGCTACAAACATTTGCTGAAATTGGGCATTTTGTGCCTGTAGATCCTTGATGCTTTATTTAAAAGACATTACTGTTGAAATAAACAGCGAAGAAGATGAGAAACCTGTTATGGGACCTGTTATGCAATGATGTGTATGACATATGTATGCAATGTTTTCAAGGATCTCACGGGGTAAACAAGAAATGTCAGAAGTTGAAATTTTGCAGCTTTGATTGAAGAACTTTGTATCATTGAGAGTCCTTCTACAAGAGTCAATCTCACCATATCAAGTGGTTCATAGCCCCTGACTCAAGTTGTCATGTATTGATCTTTTGACGACATTGGCTAGAGGAAACTAAATCCCCTTGCTAGACGTCTGGTTCATCATAACCTGCATCACAGGCCCTCGAGATCCTTGAAATGGTTAGTATGATATGTCATGTTATGATTCTATGATGTGTATGTTATGCATTAAGCAAAAATGCAGGGTAAGAAACCAATTTATTGGATTTATACAAACAAGGTCCTGCAAGAAATACAAACAAAGCCCTGCAATGAGTTCAAATTATTAGGCAAAGAAAGCAAACAAGTCACACAAGTAGCCTTAGGTTTAGGCTTGCATGGATTCCATAGGTAAGTACCCTCTTGAAGTTTAGTTGGCTTAACCTGTCTTAGAAAAGTAACCGGGTTCTAAGGATTCTCAATATCATTGATCATCCTTTATCGGGCATTGTTTCAGCTCAAGCAATCTTTTCTTGCGGCCGAAATATCCCAAAAGTTTATTCTCAATGAGTGTAGCATCGAGTATCAACCAATCCTCAGCTTTATACCCAGGCCGACTATCTCACTACTTTCTAATGGCCAAGTTTGTTCAACTAAGGTTCTAAGGTCCGTTAGTGCTTTACGACACCACGCGGCGGCCCCGTATTCTCCTCGTTTCCACACGAAGGATACTAGTACCAACCAAAGTGTCACACCAACACATCCATCACTTAAACCATATCGGTCTACGTTGTACAGTATCCAAGATCTATTGTTGTTTACCTAAAAAGTGCCCCTAGATCCGGGTGTAGGATCTTCAACAACACCCAAGAAAAAACCCATAAAGATAAAGCAGGCAAAGCAAACAAGAAAGTAATTTAAAAATGACCTAGATCCTAAGGTATACCCCACTTTTCATATTCCCCAGCAGAGTCACCATTTCTGTGATACGGTGGCAGAACCGACTGTTAATACTGGTTTTCATTTTATATTCGCAAATGTCGTGGTAAGCAAGAGTCACCACCGACTTTTATTTCATCCGACAAAGGAAAAGGAAAAAGAACATAAAAACCCTTTTTCGAGATGTTTATGAGTATGGGGGTTAATTATATAAAGGGAAGGTGTTAGCACCCTTTCTATCTGTGGTTTTCCACGTGCTCTTAGGTACTTTCTCATTTTTTAAATTTCTTGTATGTGCTTGTTTTGAAAAGTTTTGTTTACTTCATGATAACCCTCGTATCGGTCCTCAAAAGTGTGACGAAGTTGTTTTTAAAACTGTTTTTGAAAAGTGTTTGTGTGAAAAGTTTGTATTTTGAGCAAGTACTTAACATTTCTACCTACTCGAATAAAGCCTGTTCGTTTTCGTTTCCTTTAGACAGTGCTATCCTACTATTAAGGAGTAGGTAGCTCCATCGATGGATTTGTAAAGGGACGTTCGAAGGGACGAAATGGTCTCTAAAGGCAACAAGTAGAGATACCTTAGCATTTTGAAGGGACTATCGTCATAAGATCAATTCGTAGGCAACTCGACGGACAAATAGGGACTATGATTTTTATGACGATTTTGAATCACGGGTCATTGCGAAGGTATCCCTATGTTCGAGGGACACAACCATTATTTTCTGAGGCAACCAAGTGAGGCAAACCCTAGGAGTGAGCATGTGCGAGTGTGGTTTTTTCAGTTAATTATCTTTGCACAATTAGGTTTTTCTACCATTTTATTTTGATTTATCTTTCGCATATAATCCTAATGTCCATACATCTAGCAGTTTAATAGTTACGGAAATTAAAAGCCGAAAAGTAAATCTACGCTATTACAAGGCTTCGAGGAGGGGGTTACATGACCAAAAGTTGGGGATTAAACAATAAATAATATGCGGTAAACCCTAATTAAAAACGATTACAAACCCGAAGCAAATACAATAATTGGAAAATAAAATATAAATATTACGCGCGATAATTAAATACGGGAATCAAAGTTTAAATTCTAAAAATCTAATCAATTAAAGAGAAAATATTTTTTTGTATTTTATTATTGAGAAAAATATTTGAAATCTTAACCTAAATCTAATTAATTAAAGAAAAATATTTTTTGGTATTTTATTGAGAAAATTAAATATTTGTGAATTAAACCTAATTTGTCTAATTAATTTTAATTATGAAAACAATCAAGTCAATATCATTAAATTAATTGTTTTCCAAAAAAAAACTAATTTTAATAAAAAAACCTAATTCTACATTTTTGTGGTTTTCTTGATTTTATGATTAAATAAAAAAAATGTTTTTTTTGTTGTTTTGTAAAAATAAATTAATCAAATAAAACAAAAGAAAATAAAGAAAGAAAGTAATTGGGCCTGTGGTGAAAGCAGATTAGGGGGTGTGAAGCTGAATTTCATTGAGCCCAAATCCTTTGGCCCAATCAAGCGTTTGGATCCAGTGCTAGCCACGTTTAAGGGTTCACCATGGTCTGCATGTGTTGAGTGTTAGATTTGGATATGATGAGATCTTGTGGTATGGTGATGGAAGTGCATGTGGAGCGCGCATGGACCTGGAGCATTGAATCTGAAGACACAAATTAGTGAAAATTAACTTTGCAAAAGGGCTGGATCGAACCCATCCCCTTTTGGACTAAAGCCTTATCATGCCCTGCCTTGCCAACTGAACCAAGCGTGTTAATTGTTAACAAAATAATACAAAATAAATATAAGGCAAATAAAGATCTATGGTCACATGTCAAAAACGCGCGCGTTGTGGGTCCTCAATGGTTTGAATGGACGAATCAGTGAGAACCACGCCATCACCTTCTTCAGGGATCCTTAATTTTAGATTGGGAACTTTTACCTACAACAGTTTCCCGTCACTATAGGTTGTAGTGATGGATTTTGTTCGTAATTAAAAACCTGCAAAATTCAAAAACGCAGCACAAGCAGAATAAATTCAAACCAAAGGCATGGATCAATTGCGAATCATCTCCTGAGCATGACAGTACCCCTAATTTTGTCCAATTTTTCCTTTATATAAAATTCCCAATTTGGGACCTCAAAACCCTAACAATGGCATCGTGTCATTCCTGCACTTAAACTTCAATCAAACCAATCAAAAACAATACAAATATGATAGCAAGCATGGATATATGATCAAAACGTGTTTATGATGGATAAATCATTAAAAATGAATCTTGAAAAAAGATGCAAACCATGGTACTGTGAGGCGTGATTTCTGAAGGTTTTAAGGCTTGAGGATGATATGAATGGCTTTAGAAAATGTCCAAGAACGGATTGTTGGCCTTGGAATTGCTTGAAACGTCCTATAGAATCAAAACCGACCTGCACTTTTTTCCACAAAATTTGACACTTCTTCCTTTATTTTCACGACCCCAAATCCTATTTCTTTGCATTGAGAATGTTATGTCCTTATATTGGAATGCATTAGGTCAATAAAAACTAATCATATCATTGCAAATTATGGAGATTTGATTTCATTCTTTGTCTTGTATGATTTGTTTCCAAAATAGACCAAATTAAGATCTTTTCTAATCAATTAGCTCTTGCACGAATTTTTTGATTTGCTAGCTGTTCATGGACTCATAATATGCTCATAAAATCAAATCTTTGATTTTATTTGATTATTCTACTATTTAAATTGATTTATTTTGATTTAAATAGATAAAAAATAAAAATAAATAATAAAAATAATAAAATAATAGGTGGATAAGCTCAGGGGTCACGGGCCATCTTAGGAACAAGTTTCAAACAAGAAAACATGGGCCCATTTGGAAAAAAAGTCATTTTCATTAATGTTGACTTCATGCACATTTCCAAAAATTGGTCAACTTTGACAATACATATCTCCCTCAATTTTAACCCTAAGAGGGTGTTTGTGATACGGTGGGAGAACTGACTTAATTGTTTTGCGTTTTGTGTTCGCAAATGTTGCAGTTTAGCAAGAGTCACCACCGAATTTTCTTTTATCCAAAAAGGAAAGGTGAAAAAGCACAGGAAAGACCTTTAGAGATGTTTTCTTGAGTTTGGGGGGTAGATTATGAAAAGGAAAGGTATTAGCACCCTTTTCATCCATGGTTTTCCATGGGCTCTTAGTTACTTTCTAGATCACTTGCTTTTGTTTGAAAATATGCTTGTGGTGTGGGTTTTGAAAGTATTTTTGAAAATGGAACTTCGTAATGGTTCTCATTTCTATAAGAATTCATACAAAGTGTTTGTTTCGAAAATAGTTCAAAGATGCGTTTGTGAGATTTGTTTTTGAAAGTGATTTTGAAAAGGTGTATTCTTTGTAATGGTTCTCGTTTCTATAAGAACGCATACAAAGTGTTTGTCTTTTAAAAATGTTTCAAAGTGAGAGTGTTGGTGCATAAAATGTTTTTGTTGTGAGCAAGCGAGTAACTAGGAGCGAATCTACCTACTCAAAAGGTCTTAAATGTGCTTTTCTTCCTCCTTTAGATGTTGCTATCTTACCATTGATTTGGTAAGAAGCCCCATCGTTGGATGTGAAGGGACGGGCATTGGGATGTTCGATAGTCATAGAAGGCAACCCATGGAACGTTTTAGCAATGTCGTTTTAGGGACTAGATCGTTTACCGAAGGCAACATCGAGGGTCATCGAGGGACTACGATCTTTTATCGAGGGTCTTTGCTAAAACGCCCATGTTCGAGGGACATGACTATTTTTCCGATAGGCAACAAAGTGAGATTACCCTAAGGGTGCATGTGTGCAAGTGTGTTTGATTGCATGTCTTTTAGTCTTGATTAGGGTGATCTATTTATCAATTTCATGTCTTGCCATATACACCCTTTTTACTAGCATTTACATTCAAAAGCGATAAGTTGCAGAAATGTAAAGTCCTACGCTATTACAATATTTTAGGGATGGGGGTACATATTTATGAATGGGGATTGCAAGTAAAAATAAGTCCTAAGTTACTATTACAACCATATTGAAATGTACAATATAAGAAAGAAATGGACTTGTTTAGAAAATGGTTTTTTATCTTAATGAAAAAGAAATAAATTAATAAAAGAAAAATATTTTTATGTCTTTTTATGTTAATATTAAAAATGATGAAAAGGAAAATAAATGAAAGATAGAAAACAGCATGCTGCTGCAAGAAAAACAACAAGGATCAGAAGTTCTGAAGCCAGGCGCGTTGTGGCTCAGCAGGAAACGTTAGTGGGTATCAGATGTTTTGAGTTGGTACACTTTGAGGTCCTGCAAGACACGTTAGAGGAAAAACACAGAAGTTCTGGATTGCTATATGCTGAACTTCTGAATGTTAGAACAGTGAGAAAACCTCAGAAGCTCTGTGCATGTCAAAACAATAGGAAGAACTCAAAAGTTATGTATGGTGCTAAGACAGTGAACGAACAATAAGTAGTTCAGCATGTTATCAGCGCATGAAAATCAGAAGTTCAGTGTATTTTACATGTAAGGAGAACTCAAAAATTTTGTTCTGTGTTAGAACAGTGAGTGAGTCATAGAAGTTCTGTGTGTGTTAACAGCGTATAAAAATCATAAGTTCTAAGTGTTAAAACAGTGAGTGAACATCAGAAGTTCAGTGTGCATTAGCAGTGAGTGAATATCAGAGGTTCAGTGTTACATTTTGACTTTTAATCATCACACCAGCAATTCATTCAGTTCTTATTAAACATCAAATCAGAAGGATAACAGTACAACAGCTTATAGAAGTTCTAATCCTAAATCTGAGTCTATCCCTAATCAAGAAGTTATGATCCATGGTTTTTTATTCATGAAATGATATGTACAACATTAATACTATGATATTTACATGTTAATGATGTTTAGAATGAAAAACAAGCAAAGTCAGAAAGATTTACCTTGAACCTGGAGCGTGCTTGGAGCTTTGAGTGGCTGCCTTTGGATGTTCTGGAATCAGCAAGAGTAGACAAAATGTCAAGTTCTTTGATTCAAAGGGAAGAACAAAGGTTTGCTTTTCTGTTTTGGAAATCTGGATTTTTATGAAGGGTTTCACAGGTTTCTTTTTCTCTTTTGATAGTTCTCTCTTTCCAAAAGCCATCCCCTTGAACGTTTGATGGAGGCAAGTATTTATATATGAATTTGTTGTGGTTTTGGGGGGAAAACAGATGGGATTTGAAATCAATTTGACATCCTGCTCCCTTGCTTTTTCATTACTGTTTTCGTATGCTATTTTGGTGCAATTATGGGATGCAAGCGTAGGCTGAATTAGCTGTTGGTTATAGGTCTGCAGCAGGTTGTATAAACAAGGTTTTGGGATTTGGTCAAGTTTTGACCAAAACATTGAATATAACCCTCATATGCTAAAGCGTTGCCTTGTTCTTGAAGCAATCATGGTGGTTGTCATCAGGAATTAAGGAAAAGCAAAAAGCAAAGCATGGGCTTAGTTTCAAAGTTGCTATCCCAAGACAGTAGAGGTACACGTGGTGAAAATCCTTTGGATAAAGACTTAGAAAGTGGTTGTGAGCATTAAATGATGATGAGACTTATCACAACCAGAAATCCTGCAACGTGAGATTCTACACCATGGCTTAGTTCTGGATCAGAAGTTCTGCTTCAGCGTAGCATCCAACCTCTGATCTTTGTATCTTCTGGCTCCAGCATGTTCTGAAGGAGCTTTCAGATTTTCTAGAAAGCTTGCAACATGCTTCTTAACCTTCTTTGAATTACCCTGGCAAACTCTGACTGAACTTTTGTGAAAACTTGCCCAGAAGTTCTGACCAAACTCTGTCTTTAGATTATCCAAAAGTTCGGAGTTTTGTCATGCTTCTTAAACACTTAGAAAAGTTCTAAGTATTTAAAATTTGACTTTTCCAAAGTAAAATTTGACTTTTGAATTTTGAATTTCTTGATGAAGCAAACTTTATATTCCAACATGTCTTGGAGAAATATGATTTTTGAGATTTGATTTTGATCCAAAAGTCAAAGTTAGACTTCTCAGTGTGCAAATGACCATTTTGCCCTTGCAGATGACTTTTCATGAAAAATTGCAGTTCAAGGCCTGGAATTGGATGGAAGCAAATTTGAGGATCCAGGGTGATTCCTTGAGAAATGAGAGGGAAAATTTTAGGGTACAATAGTGTTCTTGTACTTTTTAGAAAGATTAAGATGTCCCCTAAGCAACCTCTTTGGTTTCATATCAATTGGATCTTCCATGTTCATGTAAGAAGCTTTGACCCAAAAGGTGTTTTTGTTGACTTTTGAAAAAGACCTATAATGTCTGAATTTATATCTTTTTATGAGTGCATTTCTTTAACTTGAGGTATGAATATGAGGTTTAAGGAATTTAATTCCCTTCAAAATGAGCCTTGGATGGGAAATTTCTGATAAATTATGAGAAAGTTATGCTTTGTCAAAGTTTGGTTGACTTTTCCTGAGAAACCCTAATTTAGCAATTTTTGAGTTTTGATGAATTAGGAGCATTCCTTAGGGAATCATGGTCAACCCTTGATCAAATTATGGATATCATTTCAAAATGTTGATGTTGACCAAAAATCTTGAAGTTTGATTGTATGTGGGCCACAGTTGACTTTTGACCTAGTATAGTTAATTTTCCAACACTTGTGCAATTGACTGAGCAAACTTCTTGTGCAAGGCATAAAACTTGGAATGAATGGTCTTGAGAACATATTAGGACTATGGAGAGCATATGAGGCCCTTGGTACTCAACCATCCTGATGAAAATGGAAACCCTAGTTGGAGGTTCATTGCTTTAGGAGAGAGTTTGTCTGGTCAACTCTTGGGCATCTTTGAGCAAGTTGAGGACTTCAATGAGTATGTTTTGAGTAAAATAAGAGGGAAAATTTTGGGGTACAACATTAGCCAATATGGAGCCTTGAGTGGGCTCCATTAGGGCGAACTGTCTTTGAAAATAGGCTTGTTGTTGTTGCCTCTGATTAAGGATTAGGCTTTGAGATTCCAAATATACTATGAAGAGAGCGATCAGCCTGCCGCTGGGATTCGCGCATGAAGTCCATGTTTTCCTCCAGCTACTGATTCATGGCATAAAATAGGCCCTCTCATTCTTCTTCTTGAGCTTTTTTCTCGCTCCATATTTCGTCAGTAATATGGAAACCAAAAGTTGTACCTGCATAAGGGAGGTGGTGTAGTGTGTGCAGGTGATGCATGGTGTAGATGCATTGTCTGAACATAAGACTGGTCTCTCTGCTCATACTCATCATCAGTCCTGTAACCTTCTTCTAATAGTATGTTAGGTACAAATGGTGTAGTAAAAGGTGGAGGTTGTAGATCATAAGTCCAATTTTTCTTAAGTCGCACATATGTACGTCGAGAGCAAGTTAAAACTAAACTAGGGATAGCTACACTTTGGACCATGAGGTAATAACCTCCTCCTTTCTTCACCTTGCACAATCTCATGTCTTTCAAAAATTTTAAATTTATCATGCGGTGAGGTAATGGTTCCAATTTAGCTAGCTTAGTGTCAAGCTATGAAGCTCTTGCAATGGAGGTAATCAATCCTCCAAAAGAAATGGTCCCCCTGTTTTCAAAACGGAACACATATGTGCTAGCATAAAGGGGAAAAAGTTTATTTTTCTATTTGTGAGGCTACCCTGCAAAAATAGTAGTTCTTTGTAATTAATTTTATTTGGATTCTCTCGGCCAAATATAGTGTAAGCCAAAAGATAGCGAAAAACGAATATGGTTGAGTTATGGATCTTTGAGGCTAGGTTTCCCTCAAAAGAATCAGTGGGTTGACCTGTCAATTTTTCCATAGGTCAAATGCGTCAAATGACCAATCAGAATCCAATGGTGCCTCACAAAGGACACCTTCCCCGTGACGAATTCCTAACAAACCAGCTAAATTATCGGTAGTGTACTCATATTCAACATTAAACAATATAAATTGTATTATACCAAACGTGCTAACAGTGTTAGGCCTGACTTTATAGATTAGGGAACTTAAAAATTCTCGGGTCAGCTTCTCAAAGGTAGGTTCCCTTTTTGCAAAAATATCATGCAATCCTAAATTATCTAACATGTAAAAGACACTACTATAAATCCCTAAATTGTACAGACAATCTTCATCGATATACCTGGTGGAGTAGGTTTCTCATGTGTGTAACTCTTAGAATAATTTGCTCTGCCTATCTTCGGGTTTTCCTCCATAAAAAATGACTTCATTATGCTTTGTTTTTGCCATTGATGATGAATGAGGAAGGAAACAAGGGTTTTGTAATACAGTGGGAGAATTGACTTGGGTCTTTTTCGTTTGATCGCAATTGTTGCGGATAGCAAGAGTCGCCACCGACTTTTCTTTTATCCAATAAGGAAAGGGTGAAAAGAAAAGTAACGATATTTGAGATATTTTCTTGAGTTCGGGGGGTAGGTTATGAAAATGGAAGGTGTTAGCTCCCTTTCCATCCATAGTTATCTATGGGCTCTTAGTTGCTTGCTAGATTACTTTTGAAATTGCTTTGTTTGAAATGTGTTTGTGGTGGGTTTTGAAAGTATTTTTGAAAAGCGCCTTCGTTTAGGCAAACTTTGTAATGATTCTCGTCTCTATAAGAATGCATATAAAGTGTTGGACTTTTTGAAAATATTTCATGTTTTGAAAGTGTTTGGTTTATTTTAAGATATGTTTTCGAAGATGGATTGTGAGCAAGCAACTAAGAACGTTCTACCTACTCAAAAGTCTTTCGTTCATTTCTCTCTTCCTTTGACATTACTATCTTACCATTGATTGGTAAGAAGCCTTATATTTTGATGTAAAGGGACGAGTGTGGGTCATCGTATAGTCATAAGATGCAATGTTGCGAGATACCTTAGCATTTTTCTTAAGGGACTAAGATCATTTGTAAGGCAACATTCGTAGCGTCATCGAGGGACTATGATCTTGTTTTTTTTTTTGTTTTTGCTAAAGCATCTCACATGCATAACATGACCATCTTCTCAAGGCAACAAGTGGAGTTAACCCTAGAGGTGTAGTGTGCAAGTGTTTTGATTTCATACATTGTTTTCTCTTGGATTTGGGTTGTCTAAGATTGATTTTATCTTGCCATTCACACTCTAATTACTAACAATTATATGAAAAAACGACAAATTTTCGGAAATTAAAATCCTACACTATTACATAATTAGGGGAGTGAGGAGTATATTTTATAAATGGTGATGAAATAAGAGCTTAAATATTACAGCCATATTGAATAGCTATGAAGAAAATATGTGAAATATGTAAAAACAGTGTAAAAGAGTTGAAAACTGTATTTTTTTAATATTATGTGTCGACACATGCTCCTTTGCATCAACACATAAGCTTTTCTTGCTCCTGTAAGTCCAAAATAACTCATTATTATTCGATGCATAAGGGTATGTGTCGACTAATTCCCTGCATGTGTCGACTCATACGTGCTTTGTGTCGACTCAAACACCCTTTTTTTCTTCTGATTTGTCCCTATATAACAGTATGTGTCGACACATAAGTCTTTGTGTCGACTCATGTTGCAATTTTTTCACTCCAACATTGTTTTATGGTTTGTACAAGTCGTTTCTTAACATATAATTGATAAGGATGGAAGACAAGCAAAAGGGTTAGCTTCAAGGGCAATGGTTACTACATTTTATCTTAAAAAATGAATCACTAATGATGCTTGGAATGAAGAGTTTAAAGTCGAGAAGACTTACCTTGCAGCTGGAATTTATGCTTTGAGCTTGAGTTTCTGCCTTGATTGTTCTTGAACTTGGAAAAACAAAGGTGTTACAGAAGCTTGTTCTTGAGTTTGAACAACTTCTATATGATGTATGTGGGATGCTTAGATGTTTGGACGGAACTTGCAAAGTATGAGAGGTTCAAAAGTTTGGACTTCAAAACTAAAGAGTGGAAGCTTTGTGTATTGTTATGTCTTTTGTGAATATTGTTGTACCCCAAAATTTTCCCTCTCATTTATCAAGAATTTGCTCACAAGATCTCCTTAGACTCAAGACTGCACTAGGGTTTGATCAGCTCAAGACACCTCCTTAAATATTGATGACCAAAATTATGGTTTGAGTTTGCACAAGTATTTTTGAACTTCCAATGCCCTATATGACTTTCATGGATCATTATGGACCCCCAAGATTACTCATGTCAAGTTTCAAGCCTTGGATCATATTTTTGATAAGTCAATTGAGCAATTGACCTAAAAATCAATTGTATTGGGGAAAAAGTCAACCATGGCCAATTTACAGTCAAAATTCATAATTCTTGATCCAAATCAACATTATAAACTCATATGTATCATTTGATCAAGTTTGGACCACAACTCCTCAAGAAATTTGATCAAATCTCCAAAAGGGCAAAATGGTCAAAATTAGGGTTTCGATTGGGAAAGGGCAATTTCTGATTTTTGACTTAGAAAATGATCAATTGGTTTAAGGAATGATCTCAAGAGTCAAATTGCATCATTTTTACCAAATAACATGGTTCAAAACATTGCAAGTCCATTGGATTGACAGATGAATTTTCCAATCAACTAATCAAAAGTCAATTGTATACTGAAAAGTCAAACTTTGACTTTTTGGTCAAATTCAAGTTCCAAAGATCATAATTCATCAAAACATGTAAAAATATGAAAATTATTCATCAAGAAATCTAAAAGTCAAGATTTCATTTTGAAAAGTCAAAATTTATAAACTTAGAAATTTTTCCAAGTGTTGGAAATTTCATATTTTTTCACAACTTTGAACAAATTTTTCACCATGATGCAAGATGATTCAAGAGATACTTCTAACGTGAAAGTTGTAGATCTCCATGAAATATACAACTTTGCTTTACACAACTCCTTCCAAAAGTGCTTGGATCTCAAGTTATAATTTTATGAACATAGGGTCATGAAACAAAACACTTAGTGAAATTTTGCCCTAATTTGGTCAGGATTTTGACCCAACTTCATGGCACTTTTTCATATAGTTCTGGGGGTAATCTTCAAAAGAAATTCAAAGATTGGTTGTAGAACACATTTCAAGCTTTCCAAAATGTCTAATAACTCCTTGAGATCATTCTTGAGTAGGGAGAGTCGAAGAGATGAAGTTAGGGTTTTATCACTTTAATTACAAGTCATTTTAGTGATGAACAAAATTCAAATTCAAACTATGTTGCATAAACACTACTTTGAAGGCCTCAAACTTGTTAGGCACTCCATAATTAATGGTTTACACAGCTGTTAGAGGCCTCACTTTAAGCATTCAATGCATGGACATGCTTTTTATCCATTTTTGGAAGAAAGGTTACATTGCCATTTTGATAAAGTGACATTTTGTACAAAACTTGTTCTTGAGCCTTGCACTTGTTCTCTTCTGATCAAACAGGTCCTATAACTCATGAGAAATGTTTAAAACACTTACAATCACCCATCCCATGCTTGTACCTCTCCTTGAAACTTGTTTCCCTTTTTTCTTCAAAATCAAGTATCCTAGCCAAAAGGTAGAAACTTGTACTTCTGACTTGCCAATGCACTCAAACAGTTTTGTTTATACATGCACAAACCATTTGACACAAGGACACGAATGCTCAAGCCTTGAAAGAACCTAGAACTCAGAATCACACTTCACACTTCCATTTTCATACAAACTGACCAAAAACTTGAAACTCATAATCTACTCATGCGTTTCTTGGCCTTTTGGTTTCTAAAGTTTCTAAACATCACATAGAATCAATCCCACACCCTATTACAGAACTGTAACACCATTAACACCATCCTCCATTTTCAAAACCTCAGCTCTGCACATTGACTTCTCCAGACCATTTCAGCCATCCATTATTCAAGCTAATCATTGCATTAGCTTCCTAGGACCTCAAGGAAGCTAACCTGATCATCACCATCACTTGAAACAAGCTCAAACTCAAAACACGATTTCCAGTTTTGAGGTAAGTTTTCTCAACTTTGAACTCTTCATGCAGGCATCATCAATAGTTTATTTGTGAGCAAAACATGTAGATATCATTGCCCTGAAGCTAACCATGTCCATAGTTTCCATTTATTTTGCTTGAGCTTAGAGAATTTTGAAACTGGAATTTCTGAGATTTTTAGGGTTCAGATTAGGGCCATTAAAATTCATGCTTATCTTTGATCTATAGTTTTAATAATGCTTTACATTTCTAAAACCGTGATAAAATTTGCTACAAGTTTCATGTTTACAGTTTTCATTTTTTATGTGAAATGAGCAAGTTACAGTTGGTCTGGCTGGAGGTTGAAGATGAAGTCATCAGGGCACGTTTTCCCTTACATATTTATTGTTTTGCTTATGTTAACGGATGTATAGCCACCCTAGTGGTAGAAGCGCGCGCCTGTAACTTTTGGGGCCTGGGTTCGAGCCCTAGTGGTACCCTTTTGCATTTTTTTACATGTTTTCCATTCTGACTTTTTTTAGGCGCTTGGGCTTTATTGGGCTTGTGTTGTTTTTTTATTTTCTGCTTGCTAACCCCCCGGTAGACTACTGGCACCCCTGGCCCAAGTTTATTTATTTTTTCTTTTATTTCATTTTTATTTTCTTAATATATTTTCTAAATATTAAAAATCATAAAAAAATATAAAAAAATTAAATTTTCATTTTAACTTAGTTTATTTTATTTTTCCTCACAAAAAATATTTTTATTAACTAGACTTTATTTATTTTTACTAATTTATCTTGTAAATTTAATTAATACTATTTTTTGTTTCACACCATTTAAAATATATTATTTTAATATTAAAGACTAAAAATATTTTATAATCTTATAAATATTTTCAAGACAAAAATACCAAAAATACTTTTCTTAAAAACTCAATTTCTTTTATTTTAATTAATAGAACTAGGGTTTTATTTAAAATCTTTTCTTAAAAAAATTCTTTTTATTAATTATTTTTCTTTAAGTTAATTTTATTAAGACAAAATCCCTTTTTCCTAAAAAATCAAATATATATCCATTTACTTCACATTTTGCATTTTTGTACATTTATTTATTTTATACTTTGTATTCATTCAAATCTTTGTACAATTGATACCAATTCAATATGGTTGTAATAGACTAACTAGGTTTACATTCTTGCAATCCTCATTCAATTTGTACACCCCTCCCACAAATGTTGTAATAGCGTAGTAACTTTAAATTCCGCAATTTATCGCTTTTATATATAACATGCTAGTAATTAGGGTTTGTATTGAAAGATTAAAACCAATACTTAGAAAACCCTAATTCAAGACAAAAACAAGCATGAAATCAACACATTTGAACACAAGCACCCCTAGGGTTATTCCACTTGGTTGCCTTATACAAAATGGTCATATTACGCATGTAAGGTATCTTAGCAAAAACAAGCAAATACAAGATCATAGTCCCTCGATGACGCTATCTAAGTTGCCTTACAAATGATCTCAGTCCCTAAAAGAGAATGCTAAGATACCTTGCAACATTTCTAATCATGGTTATACGATGACCCACGCTCGTCCCATTAACATCCAAAGATGGGGTTACTTACCAAATCAATGGTAAGATAACAATGTCAAAGGAATAAGAAAATGAATAAGAAAGACTTTTGAATAGGTAGAACGCTCCTAATTACTTGCTCAATTTCAAACAAACATCCTTGAAGTTTTGGAAAGCTTAAAATATCCTCTATAACTTTCATGTTGACCATTTTGATAAAATCGTCTTGGAGCTATATGAAAAAATGCCAAGAAGTTGGGATAAAATCCTGACCAAAATCTGTTGAAAATTTCTCTAAGTGTTAGATGAAAATGTCATCACTTTAGGAATTTATAACTCAAAATCCAAGCATTTCTAGAACTTGTTCTACCCTAAAAAAATTTAGATTTAATTGAGCTCTACAACTTTCATGTTGGAAGTTTTCTTTGAATCATTTTGCATCTTGGTGAAAGATTGGCATGAAATTATCATGTACAAAACACAGAAAAATTTATATGTCTTGAAAAGTTTGACTTTCCAAATTGACTTTTGACTTTATTGACTTTTTGTTGATCAAGATTGATATTCTTGAATGTCTTAATGAATTTTGATCTTTGAGACTTAATGTTGACCAAAAAGTTAAAGTTGGACTTTTAGGGCTACAGTTGACTTTTTAATCAATCTGCTTTTAGGTCATCTGATCGATTGATTGAGAAATTTTGTGATCCAGGGCTTGAAACTCGTCATGAGCATTCTTGAGAATCCAAAATGATCCATGAAAGTCATATGGGGCCTTAAAAGTCTAATTGTACTTGTGAAAACTCAAACCCTAATTTGAGTCATCAGTGTTGAGGAAGTGTCTTGAGCTGGTCAATCCTTGTGCAATTTTGAGCAATTGAAAATCTCGTGAGAAATTTCTTTAGAAATGAGAGGGAAAATTTTAGGGTACAACAGGTTTTATAGGTGAAGATGGTGAATTGGGTTTTTATGGAATTTTAATGGTTGAAATTGTAAGAGGAAGTGGGAATGGTAGTGGGTTAATGTTTGAATGGATGCTTAATGAGTTTTTAGTGGGTTTTAATGGTGGTAAAAAATGGAGAAAATAAGGGGTTTTGAGAGGTTGAAGATGAGTTAAAGTTGGAAAATTAAGGGTTTTTTTCGGTTACATCCCTTATAAGAGCCAGACCCCATGACATCCGCCAAGGTTCATATGGCGTGCACCATCTTTGTTGGGTTCCGCTGGGGCGAAAATTTTGAATGGTCTTGGGCTTTGTATTTCTTGTTTGGGGGTGTGTGTAGCATCTTCTAAATATTCTTCTTTGGATTCTTTTTGTACATGCATGATATATTTAACAATTTTAACATAAAAATTAGATAATATAAATAGAAATATCAAAGAAATAATATTATATAACTGTGATAATATCATATAGATAAAAATAGAAAAATGCGGGAAATCAAATTTATGCAAAAGAAAAATCAAGTTTATAATGTAGGAAACATACACACACACACACACACACACACACACACACACACACATATATATATATATATATATATATATATATATATATATATATATATATATATATATATATATATATATATATATATATATATATATATATATATATATATATATATATATATATATATATATATATATATATATATATATGTGTATGTGTGTCTGTGTGTGTGTGTGTGTGTGTGTGTGTGTGTGTGTCTGTGTGTGTGTGTGTGTGTGTGTGTGTGTATGTGTGTGTGTATGTGTCTGAATAGGTGAAATGAATAAAGCGATAAAAACTCAATCTACCCCACAAATAATGTGAGCAGTGTCCTCAGTGCATCGGTGGCTCCTCAATGCGCCTGGAATCTCGTGCCTCTGCTAGCTGACAATGGAGATAGCTGATTTCCAGATATAGGCAATCAGTCTCCGTGGAATGAGTAGTGTCAGATACCTCTAACTGCAATGTGAGATCAGTAAGGCCCTCTCGAAGAATGGATATCTCCCTGCGTAACTCAGTGAGCTCTTTGTAGACGCCACGTCTCTGCAAATTGCAATTATTAGGGAAAAGTGGTGAATAGTCTCATTATTTATCAAGAGCCTATAGTGGTTTAGGTTAAAGTGGGCTCTCCTTATCAGACCACGGGTTGAACAGTGGGTAATGTCCATCAGGGTATAGCCACAATGGGAGGTCAGGTGAGATAATTTTTTGTCGAGACCCAGGGCAGATTCTATATGTGTCATTGTTCCTCCCATATGAATAAGTCCCTCAAAGGATAAGGCAATAAGGTGAAGGTTCTCAATCATAAAATATACAGAGGCTAATGGGCGTGACTGGGTGGTGCAAAACAGAATGAAGATTTGCTCAGCACTAACATGGTTATCAGTATCACTCTTTCCAAAGAAAGTATGGGCTAGGATCATCTGGAAGTATCTGAAAGTTGGGTTGTGGATTTTTTTAAACAACTGGGTAGATGGTTCAAGGCTCCATCCACCTGTGATATCACTTCAAAATTCATATATCTCATCCTGCATAAAATAGCCTACAGGGAGTTTAGGCATAACGTCAAGGCCACACTGAAATCCTAGTAAATCAGCAAACTCCTTATGGTTAAAGGTGTACTCAATTCCAAACATTTTGAAGTTTATATGGCCTCTCTGAAAACTTTTACCAATGTATGGTTCATAATTGAGTTAGCTTAGGAATTCCAGGGTAAGGTTCCTATAGGTGACATTCATGGCGTCAATATATTCTTCCCATTGAAGTTGATTGCAAAGGTACCTCGCACTTGCCTCAATACCTAAGGTTTCCATGGAATAGGGGTTAGGGTATCTGGTTGGTAGCATGGGATGCTCAAATAGGACCACATACCACTTTCTTTGAATTTCATCTCTGAACACAACATGCATATCATCGAAACTCTGCATATTGAAAAATATGGTTAGTGGAGAATGTTATGGAGAGCGATGGGACCTGAAACCTGAAATGTAAACATTATGAAGGTTAGTCCAGTTAAGTACATAAATAAATCACCTTTTGAAAATAATGCAAGAAATAATAAAGTGAGAAAATAAAGAAAAATCGCGGGTTGCCTCCCACACAGCGCTTGTTTAACGTTGTTAGCTCGACGATTAGAGACTCATATTTGAGAAGTAGGGACAGGTGGATCGATCAAAGTGTGGCTAGAGTAATCAATAGGGATGTCACCTCCTTTATAGTGCTTTAACCTTTTCCCATTTACTATGAAAGGATTACATGAGTGGTTCCGGATTTCTACTGCTCCAGACTTTAGGATTTTAGAGACCTCATAAGGGTTAGTCCATCTTAAGCGTAGCTTACCAGGAAAAAGTCACAATAGAGTTAAAAAGGAGAACAGGACCGCCTACGTTGAATTTCTTTTTTAAAATTATCTTATAATGCCATGCTTTAGTTCTTTCCTTATATATTATAGCATTTTCGTAAGCATCGCGATGTAGTTCTTCTAATTTATAAATGTCAAGAATGCGCTTTTTACCAGCTTCTAAGTAATCTAAATTCAGGATTTTGATGGCCCAATAGGCTTTGCGTTCTAGTTCAAAAGGTAAGTGACAAGATTTTCCATAAACCAATTGGTAAGAGGTGGTTCCTATAGGGGTTTTATAAGCGGTTATATAAGCCCATAATGCTTCTTTGAGTCTTTGAGACATATCTTTTCTGGATATTGAAACTGTTTTTTCTAAGATTTGCTTAATCTCCCTATTTGGTACTTCCACTTTTCCACTACTTGGCGGGTGGTATGGCATTGCTACTTTGTGCTTAAATCCATATTTACTTAAAAGGTTGTCAAAGATCTTGGATATGAAGTGTGGTCCATCGTCACTTATAACGAGGCACGGGACTCCAAATTTGGGGAATGTATTATTATTTAATAACTTAATTACTACTCGTGTGTCATTGGTATGAGAGTTTATGGCTTCATTCCATTTAGACACGTAGTCAGCAACTACTAAGATATATTTGTTTCCCATTGACGATGGAAATGGTCCCATGAAATCAATTCCCCAAACATCGAAGAGTTCTACTTCTTGGATATTTCTTAAGGGCATTTCATCACATCTTGAGATGTTCCCAGTATGTTGGCACGGATCACATCTGACAATATAAGCATGACATCGTGCAATAATTTCGACCAAAAAAGGCTAGCTTGGAGAATTTTAGCGCATGTTTTAGATGTGCCTGCATGTCCACCATAAGGTGCGGAATGGCAATGTTTTATGATGTTTTCTAACTTCTTTTCAGGGACACAATGACAAAATATGACGTTCGTACCTCTTTTGAAAAGGAGTGGTTCGTCCCAATAAAAATGTCTTACATCATGAAAGAACTTCTTCTTCTGTTGATAGTTAAGGTCGGGGTAAGATATCAACAGCTTGGTAGTTTATAAAATCAACATACCAAGGTACATTGGTCACTGTGATACGGTGGGAGAACTGACTTGAGGTTTTACGTTTGTGTTCGCAAATGTTTCGGTTTAGAAAGAGTCGCCACCGACTTTTTATTTTATCCAAAGGAAAGGTCAAAAAGCACAGGAAAGACCTTTGAGATGTTTTCTTGGGTTCGGGGGGTAGATTATGAAAAGGGAAGGTGCAAGCACCCTTTTCATCCATGGTTATCCATGGGCTCTTAGTTACTTGTTTAGATCACTTGTTTTTGCTTTTCAATTGTTTGAAATGGTGCTTTGTGTGTGGTTTTTGAAATTTTTTTGAGAAGAGGCCATCGTTGTGGCAACCTTTGTAATGATTATTGTTTGAATGTATACAAAGATGTATTATCTTTTAAAAAGATGTTTCAATGTTTGAAAGTTGGAAAGTTTGTTTTGGGAAATGTTTTGAAATTGTGTTGTGAGGTGTGTTTGAATATAGCAAGGATGTTTTTGCAATTTTTGATCAAGTAACTAAGAGTTGTCTACTCTATCTACTCAAATATCTTTCCTATATTTTTAACCCTTTTACATTGTTGTTTTACCATTGCATTTGGTAAACAACCTTGTATTTGGATGTTAAACGGGACAGGCGCGGGTCATCGTATTGACCATGATAGCAATAGTGCCAAGTATCTTTAGCAATTTTTTGAGGGACTAGATCATTTTGTATAGGCAACCAAGATAGCATCATCGAGGGACTATGATCTTTTGTTTTGTTTTTGTTTTGCCAAGATACTCAACATGCATAACATGGCCATTTTAAAGGCAACAAGTGGGTGAAACCCTAGGGGTGCATGTGTGAGAAGTGTATTGATTTCAAGTTATTTGTTCTTGGATTAGGTCATCTAGCGATTGATTTTTGAATCTTGCCATACATGCCTAATTACTACACAGTATATCGAAAGCAATAAATTACGGGAATTTAAAAGTCTAAGCTATTACAAAAGTATCCGGGAATGGGGGTACAATTATTACAAATGGGGATGAATCTCATAAGAATAGTAAAGTCCAAATATTACAACCAAATCGAATTGTCGCGATTTAATACAAAGTTATAACAAATTATGAAATAAAGAAAATCAATAAATTATGGAATGCATGTATATATTAAAAAGAGATAAATAAACTCTATTCTAAAAGATTAAAAATTATTATTATTCTTTCTTGTATTTTATTAATTTTAAAAGGAAGAGTTTAAAGAAAGAAAAAAACTTAATTAAACAAAATCTTTATTCTATTGTACTTTTATTAATCAATAAAAAAAAGTTTAAAGAAAGCAAAATTAATTAAATTAATTTAAATGTTTTTTTTGGTATTTTATCAAAGGAAACTAGATTAATTAATAAAAGAAGAAAATAAAATAAAATTAAGAAAATCAAAGTAATTTGCCAAAATAAAGTTTTAATATATTATTAGTGTTATTATTAACTAAGATAAAAGAAAACAAATTAAAAAAAGACGGGCTTAAGAGAATATGGTAAAGTGCTAGGCCCAAACAAAATAGAAGAAGGAATAAGGTCAGAAAGGAGGGGGAGGGTGTTAACTTGAAACGCATATGGGCTTTATGAGGTTTGGGGGCGGAGGCCCAATGCTTAAGTTTTATCTTTGGATTAGGGGAAAGGGAACAATTAGGGTTTGTGAACATTTTCACAGCGGCGCCGCTGTCTCTCTCGTTTCTCTCTTCATCTCCTAACGCTCAACGCCTCTCTGATCTTCCCTTCGCCTATGGTTTCCGGAACACTCTCTCCCTCTCTCACCTTCTCCTAACGATCAATGGCTTTGTTTAACGGTATGGTTCGGTTTCTTTTTGATTTAGCATTTTTCGTTTTATTCGCATGCTTTGTTCATGTTTAGTTTGTTTAACCTATGGTATTATATGCCTGAGATGCAGCAAAGGGATACGAAGTGGTCATACCTGTGAGATTTTCTCTGTGAAGAGAAGAGGAAAGGTGAGATGGAAAGATGAAGTTCCCTGGTGGCCAGAGGTGCGAGGAGAAGATGATGGCGAGGCGCGCTTTTTTGGTAACTTCTTTCCTTTGTTCTTAAACCTTGAATGATGATAACACTTCACTTCTAACTTGGTTCTTCCTCTCTTGAATGATGATGATACTTCACTTCTGACACTTTGAATACTGATTATTGAAACTGAAACTTTGATTTTTGTAAGTTGTTATGATGGTTTGTTCTGAAACTTTGTTCATTGGTAGTTTTTTTTGTTGATGATGATAGTTCTGAAACTGTTATTTCTAGTAAGTTTGTTAGATATGGATTGTTGAAGGTTTTTGATTGATGATAATCTCTAAAACTTTTGATTGTTGGTTTTTTGGCTCTGTTATTACAGTTGGTTTGTTTTTCTGGTTTTTATGACAGGTTTGGGATTTGTTAGGCAGTGTTTTTGGTGAGTTTGAAAACTGCTATGCAGTTTTGTGGTTTATGCAATGTTTGCACAGGTTGTTGGACTGTTTGTTAACAGGTTTTCTTACATTTTCGTTAGCAGGCTGGTTCTGCTAACAGGTTTGGGATTTGTAGTTTTGGCCCTGTTTGAAAACTGTTATGCTTTTTTGTGGTTTGTGAAATGTTTGCACAGGTTTGGAAGTTTGATAACAGGTTTGAACTGTGAAACTGTTATATTTTTTGGAGGTTGTGGTATTGTTGTTGTTAATAGGCTTTTGGAAAACTACAGTTTTATTGCTTGAAACTGTGGTTTTATTGCTTGAAACTGTCGTGGGTAGGCTTTACATATTTGCAGGTTTGGAGTCTTGCAGCTTCAGGCTTGTTTTTTGAAACTGTTATGCAGTTCTGACCTTTTGAAGAGAGTTGCCAATCTTTTTTGTTTGACAAAACTGACCCCCCCCCCCCCTTTTCTTCTTGCTGTTTGATGGTATTATATCTTTGTGACTTGTGACAGATTAGCCTTGGTAGCCAAACCGTGCCATTCCCAAAAGATAGGTGATATCTTTTCTCTCTCTCCTCACTCCATGATAAATCAATTTGCTTTTCACTTTTCTGAAAAGTTTGCCCATTTTTTAGGAAAATGATGAAAAATCTGTTTCAACAAGCTTTGCTTGTGATTTGGTTTACCATACTTTGTACTTTTGGCATGCTGTTGTACTTGTTTGCATTCAGTTTGGTTGCTTTGTATGCTGCATTGCTTAGTTTGCCTTTGTATGTTAGATTGTCCAACTTGCTTGCAGCCAGTTTGGCGCCTTTGTTTAGCTTGCATCCAGTTTGGTTGCTTTGTAACTTGCTTTGTACAGTTTGGCGCCTTGTTTGTGTTGTTTGGACAACATGTTTCAGTTTTCCTTGTGCTTTGCATTTGAATAATTTATGCTTTTGCATTCTTCTTTTGCATTTTTTATTTTTCTCTTTGTGAACCAAGAAGAGCAATCTTCTTGTGATTTGCAAATAGAAAAATAAAAACGTGATGAAAAATAGCACTCTGATTCCAAACGACAAACTTTAATGATGAAAAAAATTTCTTTCTTTTTGTTTGAAAATTCTTGCTTGATGCTCAATCAACTGTGCTAATCCTTTTTTGTCTCTCTTTCATGTGAGCGTAAATTGGACGGTGATAAAGCAGAGGAAGCAGGAGACTTTGTGGCGAGCACGGGAGCAATGGAAGCTTAGGCTTAGATTTTTTTGTAACTTAGAGATAAATATTCAAACAAATGTACCAATTTATTTTTCAAATACAATAAGTTGCACAACTTAAAGCATTTAAATAATAAACTGTATTTTAACATTTTTGAAATAAATGAAAATGATCTTTGTGAGACAATCTGATATCCAATAAAATATTCTACTGTCAATAACTTGCAATTCTCTCCTCAAGTCTT
Organism: Vicia faba; assembly: GCA_948472305.1. NCBI lineage: Eukaryota > Viridiplantae > Streptophyta > Magnoliopsida > Fabales > Fabaceae > Vicia > Vicia faba. The sequence goes on from OX451736.1 coordinate 541,403,089, forward strand.
CACTGATTCTTTAAGATTCTCTGATCAAAATAATTGAAACTACATTCCAATAATTCCAATACATATAACTTAAACTTTAAGCAATCTAATAACTCTGTAATCTCGTAACCTTGCAACAGTATTCCAATAAAATATGCACTATGTATTCTAATAAACAAGCAAATGTTTCATTTCATTAACAAGAAGATGTCTTAACAGACGCACATTATTTGGTTAACCTGGATCAGACAAAACCTGAATGTTCCAAATGACAGTCTCAAGTCCCATTTCTTGTCCTAGATAAACAGGCCTTGAGAACAACCAGTAATCTTTCAGTAAGCTTAAAAAAGCATGAAAATATGTGGCAGTTAATTGAATTTCTAAGAATTCAGTTTCTTCTGAGAAATGCGAGAGAAACCCTAATTCTTGATCTACTGCCAAAGAAAAGTCTGTCTGATCGATTCCTGAGCCAATCTTGAAAATCTGAGAAAACCCTAGGGTTGTGATTTCTTGTGAAAAATGGGAGGGCAAATTTTGGGGTACAACAGCTGCCCCTGTTCAATCTTCTTGAACCTGAAAAGTTAGATCGGCGAGTTTGCCATTCGTGACTCGAAGGTAAAAGATGATTGGACACTAGATTGCCCATAAATTTGCACTCGTCTAAGTATAGTTGAGGGAATGGGCTTACAGATGCCATTTGTAGATGTGACAGAATCTTGTCGGAGATGGGCTTAAAGATGCCATCCAAGAATGCTTGTTGACCTGTAAGTTATAGGTGAGCGTCAGAATGGTACCCGCGTCTAGAGCATCTCTGAACTGGGGATCTGAATAAGCAATAGAATAGCATCTGTGTCTGGAGCATCTCTAGGCTGTTCTTTGAAGCTGAATCTGAACAAACGATAGATTAGCATTCGTGTTTGGGAGCATCCGTAAACTGTGTTCATGATCCTATACTGGTAGCTTGTTAATCTTATCCTGAAAAGGGTAAAATATTAGCTAAAACACAAAGTTATGTTGCATGAAATGTATGATGCAATATATGTGTTTTATCAATGCTTATGACATATGAATGTAATGTATGCGCATGTAAGCTAGTTAGCTGTCTTGCTGAGGAAAATAAATCCTTGATAGCTGGAGATAATAAAATCTTCGACTGCTGCCGAGGAAAATAAATCCATGACTGCTGCTGGAAATCCAAGATTTTTGACAACTCGCAGGGATTATCAAAATTTTGACAACTTCTGTGGGGAATTGAGAACGAGAATCTTCATTCTATTAGGGGAATTTGTGCTGAGGAGTCAAGAACGAGAATCTTTGATCTGCAGGGGATTGAAAATTCTGACAAATTCATGCTAAGAGTAAAGAAGGCTCTGGCAACTTGACTGGAGAATCGAGAATGAGAATCTTCATTCTGTTGGGGAATAAAAACTTTGTGGGGAACAACTATACTTGTTTGGGAGAAGTTCATGAGTTCATGTTGTATACCACTTTAAGAATGAGAATCTTCATTTTGTCGGGAATATCAGGAACTCGGGTTGTATGCTGCTTTGAGAATGAGAATCTTCATTCTGTCAGGAATATCAGGAGTTCGGGTGGTGTATGCCAATCTACTGGGGAAGCAAGAATGAGAATCTTCATTCAAGTGTTTGGGTCAGGAGGTTGGGAGTATGCCAATCTTCTGGGTAAGCAAGAATGAGAATCTTCATTCAGGTGTTTGGGTCAGGAGGTTGGGAGTATGCCAATCTTCTGGGTAAGCAAGAATGAGAATCTTCATTCAGGTATTTGTGTCAGGAGGTTGGGAGTATGCCAATCTTCTGAGGTTTTAAGAATGAGAATCTTCATTTTGTTAAAGGTATCAGGAGCTTGGGAGTATGCCAATCTTCTGAGGTTTCAAGAATGAGAATCTTCATTCTGTTAAGGGTATCAGGAGCTTGGGAGTATGCCAATCTTCTGAGGTTTCAAGAAGGAGAATCTTCATTCTGTTAAGGGTATCAGGATCTTGGGAGTATGCCAATCTTCTGAGGTTTCATCCTTGGTTGGGGATAAAACAAAAGTTAACTGTTATCTGGTTGATTTCCATGCTTTAAGATAACTTGCTGGGGAATTGGAGAAACCGGATGATTTCTGTTGTGGGTTGGTAGTTTCAACTATGCTGGGGATTGGTAGTTGGTAGTCTCATCTCCGCTGAGGATCTTAATGACGTGCAGTAGAGATTGTGTATGGAAATGGGTTTAAAGATACCATTCAAAGGTGATTGTTGACGGAAAGTTTGAACTGGATTCATGACAGCAAAACCCGGAAGTGAATCAGAATAAACCGTTGAGAGATTTATCTTGAACAGCAAAAATCTGGAAGTGAATCAGAGTAGACCGTTGAGAGATTTATCTGAAACAGCAAAATCTGGAAGTGAATCAGAGTAAATCGTTGAGAGATTTATCTGAAACAGCAAAATCTGGAAGTGAATCAGAGTAAACTGTTGAGAGATTTATCTGAAACAACAAAATCTGGAAGTGAATCAGAGTAAACCATTGAGAGATTTATCTGAAACATCAAAATCTGGAATATCTTCAACTGGAATAAGAATCATGGAGATCTTAGTGTCGATCTGACTGAGCCAGAGAAGGTCTTGAATTACTTTGACTGGATAAGAATCGGAAAAATATTTGAATCAATTTAACTGAGCCAGACGAAAGTCTTGGAATATCTTTGACAGATGTCGGGAAACATAAATCCTGGACTGTTATTGAAGGGGAAAGTTGAATGAACTACTATTTGGTCGTGGTCCAGGCTTCATAGCTTGAATTTTATAAGAATTTGACTGTATATTTCCTGAAAGGTAAAGGTTAGTTGCATGACATATATCAAACAATGATGTTCTCAAAATAAATGAGATTGCGTTGTATGGTGTCTTGATGTACGGATGTGTAATGTTTTCAAGATGACCTCTCGCTGGGGAAAATAAATCCCGAACTGATGATGGAGAAAAGATTTGAATTCTTCGTTCCCGATAGTGAAAAATCTGGCGATTTCAATGGGAAAAATTCTCAGGAATTCTTGAGGTCGACTTAGCTGGGAAGAGATTATCAAAGATTGAAACTCTGGCTGAGAGCCCACTCATGAGGAGGATTTTGGAGAGATTTGTCATTGCCCCTAGTAGCGAGTGTTTATGGCTTCGCCAGGAAATGTTCGACTATATGTAACCCTTTGTTGGGATTGATGCTCAATGCCCCAAGTGATGGTGACAAATCCTTGCCCCTGGGTACTCTGCACTTTGAGAGATTTCTTGAAATCTTGACTGGACTTCCCTAGGTTAACTGGACTTTGAGAGATTTCTTGAAATCTTGATTGGACTGCCCCAAGTTAACTGGACAATACCATGTTATGTCCCCTGTGTTGATAGGAGATTTTTGCAACGGAAGTGTCATTCCACTTGAAGTGATTTTGTTCACTGAGAGAGATTTCGTTCATCGGAACATTCATTGTGTGAATTTCTTCGCTGTCAAACAAATAGCCATATGTAAACAACGATATTCAAATAATGCAAAGTTTATGCTTGTCTTGAAATTTTGAAAAATGCGTTTTTTAGCAGAAAACTTTTATAAGAAAAATTCAACTCAGGATTTAGAGCAAAGCCTTACAGGAGTCAGGATACCTTTTGTAACAGTTTGCTTTAGAACTAACCCATGCTTCAATTAGGACTTTTGAAGGGTTGTAACGTGGCTTAGTTCACGGTTTTAAGAAATAAAGGATAAAGGCTCAAAGTATATTTGTACCCACCCGCTCTTCGTGATGTTCTTCAATCCTAAACTCAGTTAATTATGCGTTTGAACTCCAAATGAGTCTGGAACGACATTTTGGTGATGGTTCACACAAGTTAAATTTTTTGGAAGGCAATCAATTTTTGCAACATTTTTCATGTTGTTGAGGATTTACAGTGACCTCTTTTTTGACTTATTGTCCCTGATTTTTGCCTGACTGTTCTTGTTTTGGAGATTACAGTCAGTGGGATGCCCCAGTTTTTTCTTTAAGTCTCCTTGGATAGGTTTCAACTCAGTGGGCTTTCTTTTGAGAGCTAATGACTGCATATGCAATTGGGAACCATCATTGTCTTTTGATTTGAGAGGAATGTTTTTGATGTCATTCATCGTATTACAAGATGAGAGTTCGCGACTTCAACGCGGATTTGAATTAACTGAGAGACTACCCTGCCCCATGTTTTGATTAAAGGTTTCAATTTGTGTTAAAACAGAAAACTTCTACTTCTTTGGCTCAAAGGGGTTGACTAGGGATTATCTTCCTTATAACTCCAGTGTTTAGGATTTGAAAGAAACGCCTGTACATCGTCAGCAAGGTCTGTCTAAAATCATACTGTATGAGATTATGGCATTGTTTTTGTCATCCTCCCTCTAAAGGTTTGTAACTTTTAGCAAGAGTTAAATGTCAAAGAAAGTAGAAAACATACTTTAAGTAGAGTGAAAACGAATGGATGAATTCAAGACAAACATATGCAATGCATTAATGAAACAAAGTTTGACATTAATAGATAATTGTTTGAGCAACAAAAGAAATTACAACTTGAAAATTCAGATGAAACAAAAGCCTCTTAGTTTGAACTGGTCATTTCAGGTGGAGAACCCTCAGCGAAAGATTTTCATCGGACCATCTTGTGTGAACTCCAGCGTTGTTTCTTTAACCAGATCTTGAATTTTGTTTCTCAATGCCCAACAGCTATCGGTGTCATACCCAGGACTGTTGGAATGATACGCACATCTCGCATTTGGATTGTACCCTGGGGAGGCTGTGTTGGGACGCCGAGGGGGGGTCCCTTAATACAATTAGCTTGACTTCCAACAAGCGTTGCAGCACTTGGGATAATGGCATGTTAATCTCAGTGGATTGCTTTTCAGATGTATTTTGCTCACGCTGATTATCCTGTTGATGTTGGTGAGGTTGTTGTTGGGCTTGTGACCCTGAAGCAAACTGGGGAGACTTTCCCTTGACTTCTTGTCTCAAAGTAGGATGAATGGTGACTTGATCCTCAACCCTAGTTGTTTTCCCCATTTGGTTACATCCATCCTGAGGCAGTTTGTTGATGAGGACCTTTAACTCTTCTTGTCCTTGAGCCAGGTTTTGGATGAGAGACATCTGGCCCACCAGTTGTCCCATCATCTAGATTTTCATTGTTACCATCTTAATCTGTAACCCTTCCAACTGATCATTCCTGATGCCCCCTGGATTCCCTGTGACCATGCCCCTTGTGAGGAGAGCTTTCACTTCTTCCTACCCCTTGGTCAGGTTCAAGAACATTTCTTGAAGTTGAGCGTTTTGAGTCTGGATATCTTTGATAGTCCTCTCTAGAGCCATCTCTACTGAAATAAACAGTAGGAAGGTAAGGAGACCTGAAAGGGGGAAAACTGTCATGATACGATGCATGATATGAGGATGTATGTTTTCAAGGATCTCGCAGGGTAAACACAAAAAAATGTTAGAGGTTGAACTTGATCAACGTCTTTGATTGGAGAACTTCGTATCAGTGGATATCTTTCCACGAGAATCAAGCTCACCATGTCAAGTGGGTCATAGCCCTTGACTCAAGTTGTTGTACTTGATCTTTGACAGTGTCTGTTTAGAGAAAAATGAATCCTCTTGCCCTTTGGTGGACGTCTGGTTTAACGTGACCCTGCATCAAAGACCCTCGAGATCCTTGAAATAGTTATTGAAAATGCTATGGTATGATGTTATGATGTTATGTACAAGTATGCAAAAGTAAGCAAGTTTATATACAAATAATCACATTCACACAAAGCAGACAAGTCCTTAAGTTTAGGCTTGCATGGAGTTCATAGGTAAGTACTCTCTTGAAGTCTAGTTGGCTCAATCTGTCCTAGAAATAGTAACCGGGTTCTAATGAGCTCAATATCACTGGATTATTTTCTGTGTTCATTGTTTTAGTTTAGCCACTTTACTGGCGACCGAAATATTCCAAGAAAACAACCCTCAATGAGTGTAGTATCGAGTATCTACCAACTTCATACTGCACCAAAGCCGGTCATCTCACTACATCCTAAAAGGCCAAGTTGGTCACGTAAGGTTCTAAAGTCAGTTGATGCTTCACGACACCACGCGGCGGCCCCGTACTCTCCTTGATTCAACTCAAGGGTTACCGATACCAACTAAAGTGCCACATCAACATAGCCACTGATTCAACCATGTCGGTATATCCTGCACAGTTCCCTCACAGTTTATTGCTACTTACCTAAAAGGTGTCCCAAAATCCGGGTGTAGGATTTAAAACAAACCCCAAACAAGGACCCAAAAAGTAAAGCATACAAGTTAAACAAGATAAGCATGTAAAGGTGATCTAAAACCCTAAGGTAACCCCACTTTTAGATTTCTCCCCAGCAGAGTCGCCATTTTTGTGATACGGTGGGAGAACTGACTTGAGGTTTTGCGTTTGTGTTCGCAAATGTTTCGTTTTAGCAAGAGTCACCACCGACTTTTTATTTTATCCAAAGGAAAGGTCAAAAAGCACAGGAAAGACCTTTGAGATGTTTTCTTGGGTTCGGGGGGTAGATTATGAAAAGGTAAGGTGCAAGCACCCTTTTCATCCATGGTTATCCATGGGCTCTTAGTTACTTGTTTAGATCACTTGATTTTGCTTTTCAATTGTTTGAAATGATGCTTTGTGTGTGGTATTTGAAAATGTTTTGAGAAGAGGCCATCGTTGTGGCAACCTTTGTAATGATTCTTGTTTGAATGTATACAAAGATGTATTTTCTTTTAAAAAGATGTTTCAATGTTTGAAAGTTGGAAAGTTTCTTTTGAGAAATGTTTTGAAATTGTGTTGTGAGGTGTATTTGAAAATAGCAAGGATGTTTTTGAAAGTTTTGATCAAGTAACTAAGAGTTGTCTACTATATTTACTCAAATATATTTCCTATATTTTTAACCCTTTTACATTGTTGTTTTACCATTGCATTTGGTAAACAACCTTGTATTTGGATGTTAAACGGGACAGGCGCGGGTCATCGTATTGACCATGATAGCAATAGTGCCAGGTATCTTTAGCAATTTTTTGAGGGACTAGATCATTTTGTATAGGCAACCAAGATAGCATCATCGAGGGACTATGATCTTTTGTTTTGTTTTTGTTTTGCCAAGATACTCAACATGCATAACATGGCCATTTTAAAGGCAACAAGTGGGTGAAACCCTAGGTGTGCATGTGTGAGAAGTGTATCTATTTCAAGTTATTTGTTCTTGGATTAGGTCATCTAGCGATTGATTTTTGAATCTTGCCATACATGCCTAATTACTACACAGTATATCGAAAGCAATAAATTACGGGAATTTAAAAGTCTAAGCTATTACAAAAGTATCCGGGAATGGGGGTACAATTATTACAAATGGGGATGAATCTCATAAGAATAGTAAAGTCCAAATATTACAACCAAATCGAACTGACGCGATTTAATACAAAGTTATAACAAATTATGAAATAAAGAAAATCAATAAATTATGGAATGCATGTATTTCTTAAAAGAGATAAATAAACTCTATTCTAAAAGATTAAAAATTATTATTATTCTTTCTTGTATTTTATTAATTTTAAAAGGAAGAGTTTAAAGAAATAAAAAAACTTAATTAAACAAAATCTTTATTCTTTTGTACTTTTATTAATCAATAAAAAAAAGTTTAAAGAAAGCAAAATTAATTAAATTAATTTAAATGTTTTTTTTGGTATTTTATCAAATGAAACTAGATTACTTAATAAAAGAAGAAAATAAAACTAAATTAAGAATATCAAAGTAATTTGCCAAAATAAAGTATTAATATATTATTAGTGTTATTATTAACTAAGAGAAAAGAAAACAAATTAAAAAAAGATGGGCTTAAGAGAATATGGTAAAGTGCTAGGCCCAAACAAAATAGAAGAAGGAATAAGGTCAGAAAGGAGGGGGAGGGTGTGAACTTGAAACGCATATGGGCTTTATGAGGTTTGGTGGCGGAGGCCCAATGCTTAAGTTTTGTCTTGGATTAGGGGAAAGGGAACAATTAGGGTTTGTGAACATTTTCACAGCGGCGCCGCTGTCTCTCTCGTTTCTCTCTTCATCTCCTAACGCTCAACGCCTCTCTGATCTTCCCTTCGCCTATGGTTTCCGGAACACTCTCTCCCTCTCTCACATTCTCCTAACGATAAATGGCTTTGCTTAATGGTATGGTTCGTTTTCTTTTTGATTTAGCATTTTTCATTTGATTCGCATGCTTTGTTCATGTTTAGTTTGTTTAACCTATGGTATTATATGCCTGAGATGTAGCAAAGGGATACAAAGTTGTCATATCTGTGAGATTTTCTCTGTGAAGAGAAGAGGAAAGGTGAGATGGAAAGATGAAGTTCCCTGGTGGCCAGAGGTGCAAGGAGAAGATGATGGCGAGGCGCGCTTTTTTGGTAACTTCTTTCCTTTGTTCTTAAACCTTGAATGATGATAACACTTCACTTCTGACTTGGGTCTTCCTCTCTTGAATGATGATGATACTTCACTTCTGACACTTTGAATACTGATTATTGAAACTGAAACTTTGATTTTTGTAAGTTGTTGATGATGGTTTGTTCTGAAACTTTGTTCGTTGGTAGTTTTTTTTGTTGATGATGATAGTTCTGAAACTGTTATTTCTAGTAAGTTTGTTAGATATTGATTGTTGAAGGTTTTTGATTGATGATAATCTCTGAAACTTTTGATTGTTGGTGGTTTGGCTCTGTTATTACAGTTGGTTTGTTTTTCTGGTTTTTATGACAGGTTTGGGATTTGTTAGGCAGTGTTTTTGGTGAGTTTGAAAATTGTTATGCAGTTTTGTGGTTTGTGCATTGTTTGCACAGGTTGTTGGACTGTTTGTTAACAGGTTTTCTTACATTTTGGTTAGCAGGCTGTTTCTGCTAACAGGTTTGGGATTTGTAGTTTTAGCCCTGTTTGAAAACTGTTAAGCTTTTTTGTGGTTTGTGAAATGTTTGCACAGGTTTGGAAGTTTGTTAACAGGTTTGAACTATGAAATTGTTATATGTTTTGGAGGTTGTGGTATTGTTGTTGTTAACAGGCTCTTGGAAAACTGCAGTTTTATTGCTTGAAAATGTGGTTTTATTGCTTGAAACTGTCTTGGGTAGGCTTTACAGTTTTGAAAGTTTGGAGTCTTGCAGCTTCAGGCTTGTTTTTGGAAACTGTTACGCAGTTCTGACCTTTTGAAGAGAGTTTCCAATCTTTTTTGTTTTACAAAACTTATCCCCCCCCCCTTTTCTTCTTTTTGTTTGATGGTATTATATCTTTGTGACTTGTGACAGATTAGCCTTGGTAGCCAAACGGTGCCATTCCCATAAGATAGGTGATATCTTTTCTCTCTCTCCTCTCTCCATGATAAAGAAATTTGCTTTTCACTTTTCTGAAAAGTTTGCCCATTATTTAGGAAAATGATGAAAAAGTTGTTTCAACAAGCTTTTCTTGTGATTTGGTTTACCATACTTTGTACTTTTGGCATGCTGTTGTACTTGTTTGCATTCAGTTTGGTTGCTTTGTATGCTACATTGCTTAGTTTGCCTTTGTATGTTGCATTGTCCAACTTGCTTGCATCCAGTTTGGCGCCTTTGTTTAGCTTGCATCCAGTTTGGTTGCTTTGTAACTTGCTTTGTACAGTTTGGCGCCTTGTTTGTGCTGTTTGGACAACATGTTTCAATTTGCCTTGTGCTTTGCATTTGAATAATTTTTGCTTTTGCATTCTTCTTTTGCATTTTTTATTTTTCTCTTTGTGAACCAAGAAGAGCAATCTTCTTGTGATTTGCAAATAGAAAAATAAAAACTGATGAAAAATAGCACTCTGATTCCAAACGGTATACTTTAATGATGAAAAAATTTTCTTTCTTTTTGTTTGAAAATTCTTGCTTGATTCTCAATCAACTGTGCTAATCCTTTTTTGTCTCTCTTTCATGTGAGCGTAAATTGGACGGTGACAAAGCAGAGGAAGCAGGAGACTTTGTGGCGAGCACGGGAGCAATGGAAGCTTAGGCTTAGATTTTTTTGTAACTTAGAGATAAATATTCAAACAAATGTACCAATTTATTTTTCAAATACAATAAGTTTCACAACTTAAAGCATTTAAATAATAAACTGTATTGTAACATTTTTGAAATAAATGAAAAAGATCTTTGTGAGACAATCTGATATCCAATAAAATCTTCTAATGTCAATAACTTGCAATTCTCTCCTCAAGTCTTCACTGATTCTTTAAGATTCTCTGATCAAAATAATTGAAACTGCATTCTAATAATTCCAATACAGATAACTTAAACTTTAAGCAATCCAATAACTCTGTAATCTTGTAACCTTGCAACAGTATTCCAATTAAAATACGCACTGTGTATTCTAATAAACTAGCAAACGCTTCATTTCATTAACAAGCAGATGTCTTAGCAGACTCACATTATCTGGTTAACCTGGATCAGACAAAACCTGAATGTTCCAAATGACAATCTCAAGTCCCATTTCTTGTCCCAGATAAACAGGTCTTGAGAACAACCAGTAATCTTTCAGTAATCTTAAAAAAGCGTGAAAACATGTGGCAGTTAATTGAATTTCTGAGAATTCAGTTTCTTCTAAGAAATGCGAGAGAAACCCTAATTCTTGATCTACTGCCAAAGAAAGGTCTGTCTGATCGATTCCTGAGCCAATCTTGAAAATCTGAGAAAACCCTAGGGTTGTGATTTCTTGTGAAAAATGGGAGGGCAAATTTTGGGGTACAACAGTTACTACTAGGGAATTTTCAATGTTCTAATCTACACAAGGGTCGGGGTCATCATTAAGAATGGTTTCAATTGTAGCTATAAGTCTATCATAGGTAAAATCGTCATTTATAGGCGCTAGATCTAGTTTTAAATATTTAAGCCTAGAAAGGTGGTCAACAACTACATTTTATGCGCCCTTCTTATCTCGAATGTCCAGATCAAACTCTTGCAGCAAAAGGACCCATCGAAATAACCTAGGTTTAGCGTCCTTCATGCTTAACAGGTATTGTATAGCTGCATGATCTGTATAAACTATAATTTTGGCTCCGACTAGATAAGATCGAAATTTATCAATGGAAAAAACAACAACGAGGAGTTACTTTTCGGTTGTCGCATTGTTAATTTAGGTGGCATCTAGGGTTCTATTGGCCTAGTAAATAACATGTAATTTCTTGTCCTTTATTTTCCCTAAAACAACACAAACAACCTAATCGCTAGCATCACACATGATTTTTAAAGGTTGGTTCTAATCTGGGGGTTACTTAATATGTGCGGAAATCAGTGCTTGTTTCAAGAGGTTGAATGCTTCAATACATTTTTCATGAAAAAGAGTTCCATTTCTTTCATTAGAAGGTCAGTCAAAGGTTTGGTTATTTTAGAGAAATCTTTGATAAAGCATCGATAGAAACTGACATGTCCCAACAAGCTTCAGACTTCCTTAACGGTCTTAGGTGGTTTGAGTTTTTCTCTATTTTAGCTTTGTCAACCTCAATGCATTTTCAGAGACTATGTGTCCTGATATTATACCTTCGGTTTACTTCCACGCACCTTTTTAGAATTTTCTCAAGGTTAGCAAGACAGTTTTCAAAAGTAAATTCGCATACCGAGAAACCGTCCATAAAAACTTCCATAATCTCATCGAGGAAAACTGTGAAGATTGACATCATACATCACTAGAAAGTAGTTGAGGCATTGCAAAGTCTGAATGGAATTCGTCTATAGGCAAATGTTCCATAAGGGCATGTAAAGGTTGTCTTCTCTTGGTCTTTGGGTGAATAGGAATTTGGAAAAATCCCAAGTATCCATGTAGATAGAAAAATTAAGAGTGTCTAGCTAGATGTTCAAGCATTTGATCTATGAATAGAAGAGGGAATTGATCCTTCCTAGTTACCTTATTGAGTTTCCTGTAATCGATGCACATACACCAATCGTTTTCTACACGCTTAGCTACATGCTCTCCTTTCTTGTTTTGCACAACTATGACACCTTCCTTTTTAGGTACCACATGCACAGGTCTTACCCACTTACTATCCGAAATTTGGTAAATTATACATGCCTCTAAAAATTTTAGTACTTCTTTCTTAACAACATTACTCATTATAGGGTTTATCCTTATTTGATGTTTTCTATAGGGTTTAGAATCTTCATCCAGCAAAATCTGGTGCATGCATAGAGATGGGTTTATCCCTTTGAGAAAATATATGTTATATCCTAAAGTTGTGGGATACTTCCGCAAGACATCCAAGAGTTGATTCGTTTCATCTCTATTTAAGGTAGCGTTGACTATGACTGGACGATTTAGTCCTTCATCTATAAATGTGTATCTTAGATTCTTGTGTAGTTCCTTAAGTTCTATAAATGGTCTCTTAGGACATGGCATATGGTTCGGGGTAAGTGCTAAGCATTCATAAAGGTTGTCATCAATGTATGGTTCCATCAATCTTTCAAATCCGTCATCCTCTCTTATGGGGGTCGAGGGTAATTTAATTGTTTCGGGAGGTTCTTTTTGGTCCAACTCCCTTATGCACTCATCAATGATATCGATGGCATAACACGAGTCTTCTATGATTGGTTCCATTAAGAATTTGGAAAGTATAAATTATATCTTTTCATCACCCACTTCAAAAGTCAACTTTCCACTTTTAATATCTATTATGGCTCCAGTTGTTGATAAGAATGGTCTACCTGGGAGGATTGGGATTTGATCGTCTTCTTTAATGTCCATGACCATAAAATCCATCAGAATATAAAGTTGGTTGATTCTAACTGGAATGTCTTCTAATATGCCTATTGGATATTTAACGAATCTATCAGCTAATTAAAGAGACATCTTAGTCGTTTGCAATTCTCCTAGGTTTAACCTTTTACAAACTGCTAAGGGAATTAAGCTTACACTAGCTCCCAAGTCCAAAAATTCTTTGTAACATGATTCCTTAAATACAAGGTATGGAAAAACTTTTGGGATCTTTCTCTTTCTTAGCAAGTTTATTTTCAACAACGAAGTTGCATTCTAAGGGTTTGGGATCATCAAGCCTACGTTTCTGGTCAAGATGTATTTAAGAAATTTAGCATAATATGGTATTTGGGTGATAGCTTTGGTGAATGGAATCTCAACATGGAGTTTCTCTATAAACTTTATGAACTTTTTATATTGATTATCAATTTTGGTTTGTTTAAGCCTTTGCGGATATGGAATTGGTGGTTTATAAGGAGGGGGTGGTACATAAGCTTTATCTTTGACTTCTCCCTTATCTTTTACTTCTTAATCCTTCTGTTTCTCAAGTTTTACTAGTTCCTCCACTTGGTCTTCAAATGTAGTCACAACATTTTTCTTAGAAGTTTCTAACTTAATATTGGATTTACAGGTTCATCATAAGTGGTCCCACATTGTAAGGTAATGGCGTTAGCGTTCCCTCTGGGGTTAGGTTGAGATTGTCCAGGAAATTGACCTTTAGGTGTGGCCCGAGGGGCTTGTTGTTATTCCACATGAGAAATTTGGGTTTCAAGCATCTTATTATGAGTGATTACTGAATCAACCTTAGTGCCTAATAGTGTAATAAGTTCATTTACATGAATGTTTTGGTTCATGAATTCTTTGTTTTTCTAAGTTTAGCCAGCAATAAAGCTCTCCATGATTTTCTCAAGGTTTGGCTTTGGGGTAACAACTTGCATAGGTTGGTTTGGTCTTTGAGCTTGAAACCTCGGTGGTCTTTGAGGTGTAGAATTTTGAATAGGGTTATTGTTTTTATAGGAGAAGTTTGGGTGATTCCTCCATCCATGGTTATAAGTGTTTGAAAACGGGTTTCCTTGGGCATAATTTACCTGGTCTATGTTTGATTCAGCTAATAGATTGCTTTCCGCTGCAAGGTGTCCTTTGGTTCCACAAATTTCACATTTCGGGTGGACTGCAGCTACGACAACTATAGGATTTGAAGACATATGTTCAACTTTCAGGGCTAGAGTGTCTATTTTAGCTTTCATCATGTCCATAAAATTGACCTCATGTATTCCTCCTTTGGTCTCTTTTTTCTCCACTGATGTTGGTTCTGTCTCCCATTGGTAATGGTTTTGTGCCATATCTTCAATGAAAGCGCAAGCTTCGGGGTATGTTTTGTTCATCAGTACACCAACGGCGATAGCGTCGATGGCCATATTTGTGTTATAATGAAGTCCATTATAGAAGGTGTGAATAATCAACCATTATTCTATGATATGGTATGGACAAGCTCTTAATAGTTCTTTATATCTTTCCCAAGCTTCAAAAATTTATTCACCCTGATTTTGAGTGAATCTGGTTATTTGGTTTTGTAGGACAACAGTCTTACTTGGGGGAAATATCTAGCAAGGAAAACTCTCCTGAGGTCTTTCTAAGTTGTTATTGAGTTAGCTGGAATGGAATCTAACCAATATCATGCTCTATCTCTAAGCGAAAAGAGAAATAATCTTAGACGTATCGCCTCAGGCGAAGCACCGTTGGTTTTGAAAGTATCGTCTAATTGGATTAAAACTTTTAAATGTTGATTCAGTTTCTCTGTAGAGAGACATGCGAATTGGTTTTATTGTACTAGTTGTAAAAAAGAGGGTTTTAGTTCAAAATTATTAGCGGTAATAGTCAGGTTTATGATACTAGAACTGCATTCTTTGTTAGAAGGTTGGGCGAATTCCTTAAGGGGCCTTCGATTTTCGTCTTCGGCCATTGCTCTCCTAACTCTTTGGAGTAAGAGACATGTGCGAACGTATCTTTCGGGTTCTGCTATTGGATATACTAAACTTCCGGTACTGCACGTTTTTTGCATTTACCAGTTAACAAGGCCTTAGTCTAGACGATGTAACAATAGGGTACGAAATTTGACGTAGTTGGTCCCCGGCAACAGCACCAAAAACTTGATGGGTGCTATCCGCAAGTATACGTAAAATGTCAAAGTAATACAAAATATTATCATTCCCATAGAGATCAATTGTCAATCTATCGATTACTATTGCTATGGTGTTTATCTAAGGCAAATTGAATAAGTATTTTTAGTGCACAAGAAAAGAAATAATGAAGAAACAAATTCATATAAATTGCAGGCTTGAATATAATTCACATCAGTCAGGCAGTACTCCAATTGTTTCTAAATAGAAGTGCTTATGGGGCAATATTTTCTACTTCGAGAAGAATCAATTTAACAGGAACTATCACTTTTGTGTATTCATAACCGAGTTTACTCTCTAATCAATATCCTCCATTGTCACTTATGAAAGGTGCTTGTTGGGTTAAATTAGTAAACCTATTTTTAAGAAATTAAACTCTTGACTCAATTGAAAAGCGATTTTGATTTGGAAAGTTTAACTTAAAAGGGGTCCATGGCTTTCACTCAAGGAACCATATTCTAAACCTATAAATGCGTCCGAAAATAGTTTCAAAATGGTTTTCCAATAATGTTAAAAACTCCTAATTAACCAGACAAAGTGCTTTCGCTATTTTTGACCAGTTAAAACTAACCAAGTTTATCTTTTAGAGTGGGATGACTTTCGATCTTACCCAACTATATCTCGGCTCTACTTTTGTAGTTACCGATCAAACTAATTAATAAAAACTTATATTAAAATCAAAATATCCCCTAAAGCATTTCTACATATACAACATGTGGAGTACCATCATAACGAAGACCCTTACATCCTAGCCTTTAAAGTTTTAGCCAGACATGAAAACAGAAATCAACATAGCGGAATAAATCATGTTGAAAATAAGTTCTAGGTGTGTGGATGGTTTTCAAATGTAGACAGCAGCAAAGAAAATGCTTTGAAAATAATGGTTTTTGTAAAACTTAACAAGCAAGTAAATCGTGTGATACAATGAATAAGTAAACAAAGACAGAGAAAGGAAATAAATAAAGTAAAGCAACTGCAAAGTAAATAAAATGTATATGCGAAAAATTTAATAAGAGACCTTCTTCAAATCGGAGACTTTAATCTGGTACAACTGGAAAGTAAAAGGAAAAATAGTACACTTGAAAATAAACTTGACTGGAAAGTAAAATAGCGGTAAGATTACAAGTACAGTGCTCCAACCTAACTACAACTACAATGCGATAATCCCTCGATGTGATGAATTATCGCTTTTACAAAGGTGAGTTTAGGATTGGTGTTGCAGACTAAGTTGGATGAAGAAAAATAAGAAAAGCTTATTTATAGAAAACGAAAACCTCTGGAAATGACAAAATTGATCTTCCTCCATCATGGGAGTCGGCTTTAACCGCTCTTGAGTGGGACAGATTTAGAGAAGATGGCGCCTGCCATCTCTACCTAGTGCCCGCCATATGAACACATGGAGAAGATTGTGGTTACGTGGCAGTTGGCTTCCGGTTGACATCTGACACATCATGGCACCTTCCTCTGCGGATGCCATGTTGAACGCCATGTGTGTATTTTTTTTAGTAAAAATATCGACTTCTTGCTCTTTTGGCTTCGTTTCTTCAAGAAGGGATCTTGCAAGGCAAAGTACCTGAAGATAGGACACAAAAAACATAACACAAGAAAATAACAATAAAACTCTAATAAACATGTGCAATTCGAGTCAAATACGTAGTATGTTTCAGTCTTATCATTGATTGAGTGTTGAATGCGTTGTGACAACAATAGCTATAGAGGATTTGCTATCGGTGGTGGAATAAGTATCTCTAGAACCAGCTGTTTTCCAAGGATCGAATAGATCTGAGATACATAAATTTGAACATCTAAAGAATTAGTGAGTTGTAATCAGTGTAGAGTTCGAATTGATCGAACGCAACTGAGATTTGTGCTCGATTTTCTAGATCTCTGTTCAGAGGTTAAAGAATTAAAAGTTGAGAAAGAGAGTGTGATACGGTGGGAGAACTGACTTGGGTGTTTGCGTTTTGTGTTCGCAATTGTTGCGGTTTAGCAAGAGTTACCACCGACTTTACTTTTATCCAAAAAGGAAAGGTGAAAAAGCACAGAAAAGACCTTTAGAGATGTTTTTGAGTTCGGGGGGTACATTATGAAAAGGGAAGGTATTAGCACCCTTTTCATGCATGGTTTTCCATGGGCCCTTAGTTACTCGCTAGATCACTTGCTTTTTGTTTGAAAATTATGCTTTTGTGTGGTTTTGAAAGTATTTTGAAAAGGTGCCATCGTTTAGGCGAACTTTGCAATGATTCCCGTTCGTAAGAATGTATGCAAAGTGTTGAACTTTTGAAAAATATTTCAAGTTTTGGAAAGATGTTTGGAAAGTGTATGTGATTGTTTTGAAAATAGGAAGGATATTTGTTTTGAAATTGAGCAAGTAACTAAAAGTAATTTACCTACTCAAAAGGTCTTAGATGTGCTTTTCCTCTTCCTTTAGATGTTTCTATCTTACCATAGATTTGGCAAGAAGACCCATCGTTGGATGTGAAGGGACGGGCGTTGGGTCATCGTATGACCATGATAGCAATGTTGCGAGATGACTTAGCACTTTTCTTTTAGGGACTAATATCATTTTGAAAGGCAACTTTGATAGCATCATCGAGGGACTATGATCTTTTTTCAATTCATTTGTGCTAAGACATACCACATGCATAACATGGCCATTTTTGTAAGGCAACAAGTGGAATTACCCTAAGGGTGTAAATGTGCGAGTGTGTTTGATTGCATGCATAATTTGTCTTGATTAGGGTGATCTATTTGTCAATTTTCATATCTTGTCATGTACACCCTAATTACTAGCATATATTGAAAGCAATAACAGTGCAGAAATATAAAATCCTATGTTATTTACAATATTTAAGGGGATGGGGGTACATTTTTGTGAATGGGGATTGCAAGTTAAAATTCTAGGTTACTGTTACAACCATATTGAAATAGATAAGAATGTACAGGAAATGTAAAAAGTTTGTCTGTAAAAAGAAAATAACTTTTGTTTAAGAAAATATTTTTGTCTTTTTATATTAAAAGAAAATATATCATGCAAATGTAAAATATTTTTGGTGTTTTTGGATTAACAATAAAAAATAATATGATGGCAAAATAGAATAAAATAAAAGCAAGGAAATATAATCAGCGCAAAGTGCTAAAAATAGAAAAGGTCAGAAGTTATGACTCTGACTTAGCTGCACAAACAGAAACATGTTAGCAAAAAATGTGAAAGTTCAGAAGTTCTGGATCTTCTGAGAAATCAGAAACTCTTCAGAAGTTCTGACGCAACTGTCATAACTTTGCCCCTCTCCATGCCAGTCAGAACATCTGCATCTTAGTCATTTACAGAACAGAAGTTGCATGTATAACAGTTATGACAAATTTCATGAAATATCAGAAGCATGAATCAGAAGCAACATGTATTTGCTACTTCTAATTCTGATTCCTATTTTCTTTATGAAGCTCTGAATTGGGATTTCCTCTACTTAGGTAAGCAGATGTATGAATTTCAGAATATGTACATCCTTAGAATCAGAATATCTACATTGTGTTTAATATGTAAAATATGACGATGCTTAATCAGTATGATGAGAGTCAGCAGAGAACTTACCTTGCAGCTGGAAAGGATTCTTGTGAACTGGATATTGGCCTTGAATTCTGATGATGTTCTGAGCAACTTCTATACGTACTCAGCAGGATGGAAGTTTTCAACTTCTGAAGCAGCCCAGGGGTGATATTCTGACTCCTTTGTGGTGAAAGTGAATAGAGAGTGTATGGCAATAGGAATACAGAAGTTAAGGTAGCTTCTAATGTATGAATCAGTAGCTACGTGGATGGCATTAGTCAATAACACTTAAGGAAAAGTGTAGTTTGAATATAAGGAATCAATGCTAAGATTTTGGTATTTTGTGTTTATAGTTTCCCGGGTTCTTGGAAATTTTGCAGTGGTTCAAAGCTAGTTCTCAATTTTCTCGTCTCTTTCACAAATTTTTCTGGTCAAGGGGAGGGAAGGAAAAGGGTCCTTTCAGTGTGCAAATGGTATTCTATTTATAGGAAAAGATTTGCAGTTGGGGCGGTAAAGTAGCACCAACATCATGTGCTAGATTCTGACTTACTCTTGAAGTAAGCTTAACAAGTGGGGGTTCAATGCATTCATGTTGGATGGTTAACAGCGCCTCAGCTGGATTTGGCAGCGTGAATTAAGGAAAAGTAGAAACAGCGCGTGGGTTTAGCATACTTTTGCACAGAAGTTTGTCTTCCCAAGGCAGTAGGGGTACACGTGGGGAAAATCCCTTGAATACAAACTCAGAGGCGGTTGTGAGTATTAATTGAGTTCCCATGTGAGATTCTTCACCCTTGCTTGACTTTGGATTAGAAGTTCTACTTTAGTGTAGCATCTCATCTTTTGATCCTCTTATCTTCTGACGTTAGCATGTTCTGAAGAATCCTTTAGAACTTATAGTATACTTACAGCATGCTTTGTTACCTTCTTTGACTTAACCTCTGCAAACTCTGACTGGACCTTTGTGAATACTGGTTCAGAAGTTCTGACTAAACTCTGTCTTGAGAACATCTAGGATTTGCTGACTGTGAACACTGGCTCAGAAGTTCTGAAATTGTCATATTTCTTAAATACTTAGAAAAATTTCTAAGTCTTTAGAATTTGGTTCTTCGAAAGTAAAATTTGACTTTTGAAACCCTTGATGAAGAAAACTTCATATTCCAACATGTCTTGATGAAATATGATTTTTGAGATTTGATTTTGATCCAAAAAGTCAAAGTTAGACTTCTTGTATGCAAATGACCATTTGCCCTTGTGAGTGATTTTCTTTGAAAAATTGATAATTCAAGGCTTGGATTTAGATGAGAGACAATTTGAGGATCCAGGGTGATTCCTTGGAAATGAGAGGGCAAATTTTTGGGTGCAACAGTTGCCCCTGTCCAAACTTCTTGAACCTGGAGAGTTTAGATTGGTGGATCCGCCATTCATGATCTGAAGGTGAAATATGATTGAGCACTAAAGTGCCCAAAAATTTGCACTCGAAGATGGATGGTGAATGGGCTTATAGATGCCATTTGGAGGAACGTTGGTAAACTTTGGAAGAAGTATCAGCACAAATCTCTTGTTGATTTATACTAAACTTGACGTTTTACCTGGGAGAAGAGGGGTTAGTAAAATGCAAATGCTTGCATGATGTTCACCAGATGTGGTATCATGCTAAATGCATATGGTATGTACATGCTATGATATATGAATGTGAGATGTTCGTTTTCGTCCGGGAAAATAAATCCCTGGCTGCTGCTGAGGAAATCCAGGGAGGTTGAATCCTTGATTGCCTGTTGGAAATGAAGAATATGCATATCTTCAAATTCTATTGAAGAGATGCTTTTGCTGGGGAACATCACTCAGATATCAGCTGTTATCTGGTCGGATCCAGGCTTCACAGTTGCTGAGGATGAAGTAATTGGTTGCTATCTGGTTGGATCCAGGTTTCACAGCAGCTTACTGGGAGAAGAGATGAATTAACTGTGATCTGGTCGGATCCAGACTTTACAGAAAATTCCTTGAAATTGAATAGTCATCTGGTTGGGTCCAGGTTTCATAACAACTTGCTGGGGATGTGGTGGTTAACTATCATTTGGTCGGATCCAGGCTTCGCAGTACCTTGTTGGAGGTAAGGATGAATTAACTGTTATCTGGTCAGATCCAGGCTTCACAGAAAACTCTTTAAAAACGGTAATCTGGTAGGGTCCAGGCTTTATGGTATTTTGGAAAGTTGTACTATGATCTGGTCGAATCCAGGTTTCATAGTGTCTTTCTGGGGATCATGGTTAATTGTTATCTGGTCGGGTCCAGGCTTCACAATATGTCGTTCGAAAACTGTTATCTGGTCGGGTCCAGGCTTTGCAGATTTCTGAGGTTTGATGAGGTCAATTGCTATCTGGTCGGATCCAGGCTTCACAATAAACTGCTTTGAAAACTATTATCTGGTTGGGTCTAGGCTTCACAGATTTCTGATGAAGTTAATTATTATCTGGTCGGGTCCAGGCTTCACAATGAACTGGTTGAAAACTGTTATCTGGTCGGGTCCAGGCTTTGCAGATTTCTAAAGTTGAAGTTTAATTGTTATCTGGTCGGGTCCAGGCTTCACAATAAACTGCTTGGGGATTTAGTTGTTATCTGGTCGGTTTCCAGGTTTCACAATGAATCTCTGAGGATGATTTATATCTGGTCGGATCCAGGCTTCGCAATGGCTTTCTTGAAAAGATGGAAATGAGGAATGATATCTGGTCGGATCCAGGTTTCTCAGTTCTTTGTCGGGGATAGAGAGACAACTTTACTGGGGAAAAGAAGTTAAACCTTGGTCAAATTTGAATTCAAGTTCTTTTATGTATTTGAAGAGTTAGGCTATTATCTGGTCGAGTCCAGGTTTCATAGCGTCTTGAGAAATGAGATCAATTGTTATCTGGTCGGGTTCAGGCTTCAGTACTTACTTTGAAAATTGTGCTAATATCTGGTCGTATCCAGGCTTCATAGCATTTCTTGGTAATAATAAAGGCTTTGTTGAAGACTTTACTAGGGATTAGGGGTTGTGGCCCTGTGATTTGCAGTATTTTGAAAGTGAAATTCTAACTGGAGAGTATAGACTCAGTTAGGCAGGGCAGACTTAGCTTGGGGAGGATACACCCAGCTGGGGATGATAGGCTCATCTGGGGATGATGGGTTCATCTGGGGAGGATGGATTCTGTTTGGAGAAAATAGCCTTGGTTGGAGAAGATGTACTCAGCTAGGCAATTTGGACTCAATTGGGGAATTTGGGTTCCGCTGGGGGATTTGTACTCCGCTGGGGAATAGAATCTTGGTTGGAAGATATACTCCACTAGGGAGTTTGGAATCAACTGGAGAATTTGTACTCCATTAGGGAAGATGAGCTCAGCTGGGCAATTTTGGACTCACTGGGGAGTGTTTACTCACCTGGGGAATTCGGGGTGTCTTATACGTTGAGAAATTTGCACTTGGCTGGGGGAAATAACTTTGTTGGGGAAAGGTTTGTTGTCACAGTCTTGGTGGGGATAATGATGATGAGATAACTCTGTGGGGCTATTTCACATACATTAAAGGGATGCTTACTGCTATTGTGCACTGATGCCTTGTTGAGGTTGTTGTTTGGCAGGACACATGTGCCAAATGGTTTTAATTATGTTCATATGAATATGTTCATTCAATTTTAGTCATTGGACAAATTTTCATTTAAAACAGAGATAGAAAATTTTGCACTTCAAAGTGTATTTGTATTGATATTTTGCCCATGAATAGGCGTTTTTGTACATAGAGACGGAAATCCTAGTAAGAGGAAATCGCCAAAAGGAAAAGGAAAAATTTGAGAGATGAAAACAAATAGCCATGCGAAATGATCTCATTGCCTTCCAGCTCTATTATTGCCCCAATGTCTTTGAACGTCCCTTGCCATTGATCGAAGTTGATTGGATTAATCCTGGACCACTTGAACTTGGACCTTGCTGATAGCATGAACCGTGTTGATTTCGCGGGACATAGTCGTACGCTTTTAATCCTTAATTTTTTCCTGAACCGCCCTTTCGGGTTTTCGGTCCACCAGGATACCCTTTTTTGCCCAAGTCGCCCTTTCGGCTTTTCAACTTGCCGGGTGTACAATCTTTTGCATATATCCCTAATTTTTGCCCAAACCTTTTGGTTTGCCAGGATGCCCCTTTTTTGCTTAGGTGTGTCAACCTAACAGGTCTCTTATGCATAGTATTTTTTGACTATGTCCGCATTTATAGGATGGGGAAATCTTCTTCGTCCATGGTGGTCAGCATCATGGCACCGCCAGAGAAAATTCTCTTGACAACAAACGGCCCTTCATAGGTGGGAGTCCATTTCCCTCTAGGGTCACCTTGTGGTAAAATAATGCGTTTTATCACCAAGTCACCAACTTGATATACTCGAGGCTTGACCTTTTTGTTGAAAGCCTTGATCATCCGTTTTTGATACTTCTGACCATGGAAAATAGAAGCTAATCGTTTTTCATCAATCAAGTTCAGCCGATCCAATCTCGTTTGAATCGATTCGTCTTCGCTTAGGCCTGCCTCAATCATAATCCTCAGCGAGGGAATTTG
Organism: Vicia faba; assembly: GCA_948472305.1. NCBI lineage: Eukaryota > Viridiplantae > Streptophyta > Magnoliopsida > Fabales > Fabaceae > Vicia > Vicia faba. Next base: position 541,426,150 of record OX451736.1, read on the forward strand.
AACTTCTAATGGCAAAACAACTTCCATACCATAGACTAGGGAGAAGGGAGTTGCCCCAGTTGATGTTCTAGCTGAAGTATGGTAACCATGTAGAGCAAATGGTAGCATCTCATGCCAATCTTTATAGGTCACTGCCATTTTCTGCACAATCTTCTTGATATTTTTGTTGGCCTCTTTGACTGCGCCATTCATTTTCGGTCTATACGGAGAAGAATTGTGATGCTTGATCTTAAATTGAGTGCACAATTCCCTGATCATGGCATTGTTGAGGTTAGTCCCATTGTCGGTGATGATCCTTCCGGGGATACCATAACGACAGATGAGATTGTGTCTGATGAATCTGGATACCACATTCTTGGTGACTGAGGCAAATGAGGCAGCTTCGACCCATTTGGTAAAATAATTGATGGCGACAAGAATGAAGCGATGTCCGTTGGAAGCTTTAGGCTTGATCTCTCCGATCATGTCAATACCCCACATCACAAATGGCCATGGAGCGGTCATGACATTCAGAGGGATTGGAGGTACATGGACCTTGTCATCGTAGATTTGGCATTTGTGACAAGTCTTTGAATGTTGATGACAATCGGTCTCCATTGTTGACCAATAGTAACCTGCTCTTAAGATTTTCTTGGCCATCGTATGTCCACTTGAGTGAGTACCGAAAAGGCCATCGTGCATATCTTCCATAATTTCCTCTGCCTCCCTCTTATCCACACATCGGAGTAGAGTTGAATCATGGTTGCGTTTGTACAATATCCCATTACTTAGGAAGAATTTGGCTGCAAATCTTCACAAGAACTTTCTGTCATTGATAGAGGATCCCTCTGGATACTCTTGTGCTTCAAGGTATCTTATTACCTCATGGTACCATGGCTTTTCCGCATCAGTGTCAAGCTCATAGCAATGTGCAGGTTCATCAAATCTTTCAATTGTAATCATAGGGGCTTCGTTATCCCATCTGACTTTGAACATTGAGGACATGGTTGCCAAAGCGTCAGCCAACTGGTTTTCTTCCCTAGGGAAGTGTTCAAAAGTGATTTCTTCGAAGTGAGGGATCAGGGATAGAACAAGTTCCTTGTAAGGGATAAGATTAGGATGTTTAGTGTCCCAATCTCCTTTTACTTGGCTGATCACCAAAGCAGAATCTCCAAACACATCCAAATGCTTGATCCTTAAGCCAATGGCAGCTTTCAGACCTAAGATACATGCTTCATACTCAGCCATATTGTTTGTACAATCGAACCATAGTTTGGCAGTGAAAGGAGTGTGGCAACCTTCAGGAGAGATGATCATAACACCAATTTCGTTACCTAAGGCGTTGGAAGCCCCATCGAATACCATAGTCCATCGGGATCCTTGTTCAGGTCCGTCATACAGTCTAGGTTTCGCACAGTCGGTTATGAGCATAATATTCTCGTCAGGGAAGTCGAAGTTCATTGACTGATAATCATCCACAGCTTGATGGGACAAATAATCTTCTAGTACACTTCCTTTGATGGATTTTTGATTTGTGTATTGAATGTTGTACTCAGTCAAGATCATTTGCCACCTGGCTATTCATCCGGAAAGGGCAGGTTTTTCGAAGATGTACTTAATCGGATCCATCTTAGAAATCAACAAAGTGGTATGAGTCAACATGTACTTCCTTAGCCGGCGAGCAGCCCACGCTAAAGCACAGCAAGTTTTCTCGAGCAGTGAATATCTGGTTTCACAATCAGTAAACGTTTTGCTTAGGTAGTAAATTGCATGCTCTTTTCGGCCAGACTCGTCATGTTGGCCCAAAATGCACCCATAGAATTCTCTAGTGCTGTCAAGTACATGATCAAGGGTCTTCCTTTAACCGGAGGCATGAGAATAGGAGGTTCTTGCAGTTATTCCTTGATCTTGTCAAAGGCAATCTGGCATTCATCGTTCCATTTGACTACCTGATCTTTCTTCGAGTTTGAAGAGTGGCTCACAAGTAGCAGTTAATTGTGATATGAAAGGGAAATGTAATTGAGACGACCCAAGAATCCTCTGATTTCTTTTTCAGAACGAGGGACTGGTGTGATCGGTGGATCTGGAACTGACTGTTTTAAAGCTGGTTCGCGAAATGTCGCGGAAGCAAGAGTCGCCACCGTCTTTTATTTTCTCCAATTGGAAAGGACAAAAGCACAGAAAAATTCCTTTAAAGAGATTGCTCTCGGTTCGGGAGGTAGGTTATAGAAAGGGAAGGTGTTAGCACCCTTTCTATCCATGGTTATCCATGGGCTCTTAGATACTTGCTCAATGTGTTTTCAAAATGTTTGCTTGCTTTTCAATTGTGGGTTTTAAAAAAGTTTCTTTGAAAAATTTCAGTTCGACTCGTACGTCAGAGTGTTTGAAAAATTTGCTTTGAAAGCTTTTGAAAATGTGTTGGTGTGAAAAGTATTTTGATTTGTTTGAAATTAGAGCAAGTATCCTTGAGAACTTACCTACCCTAAGGAATTAGTCTGTGTAAATGTCCTTTAAGGTAGTGCCATCCCACCATTGAGAGGTAGGTAGCACCACCGTTGGAGGTGTTCGGGTCAATTCGATTTTAGGGACATGGTGATCACCGGAGCAATGGGAAGACACCTTAGAAGCTACCCTCATGCCAGGTTCCCGGACCATGAGGACTTACTAAGACGTTTTCTACTCGACGACCACCTTTCGAAAGGCAACAGTGAGGCGTACCCTAGGGGTGGTGTGTGAATTGTGTGTCATTTTCAGTTTATTGTTTGTCTTGTCATGTATTTGTGATCTAACGATTCCATTTTATTTTCGGGCATTCATTCTTTCATGCATATTTATTAACAGTTATATTTGCGAGAAAATAAATCTAACTATTACAACTGGCGCGGGTCCACATCGCCAAAAAAACCGAACCCGATTTGACTGAAAATAAATAAAGCGAATAAATAAAAAGTGCGAGAAATAAATCTAAACTTATTACAAGGCTTTGGGGCATATACAGAGGTATTTAAACAATATAAAACAAATGCGCGAAGTAAAGACTAAACAAAATTAGGGCGTTGGACCCTTTTACAAATAATTAAAATTAATCAAGGAAATTAAAAATTAAATGAAAAATAATGTTTTTGTGTTTTTTAGGTTTAAAAGAAAAAAGAGAAAAGTTAATTAAAATTAAAATCCTAGTTCTATCATTTTTTAAGTTTATTATGAAAAAAGATTTAATTTCTAACCTAATTAAATTCTAAACTAATTTATGTACAATTTTTGATTTATAGAAAATAAATAATAGATAATAATATTGTGAGAAAAAAGGAAAAAATTAAGGAGGATAAAAAATTAATAATTAACCTAATTCTACATTTTTTGGATTTTTTATTATGAAAAAAGAATTAAAATTAAAATTAAAACCTAATTAAGCTAAATGATTTACATTTTAATTTATTTATAAAAGTAATCAAAATTAATTATATTTTTTTTTGTCCTTTCTGTATTTTTAATGTTTTTTTGTATTTTTGTAAGAATTAATTAAGTCAGAAAATAAAACACAAGTAAATTTAAAAATAATAGGATATAAAGAAAATTAGAAAAAAGAAAAAAAAGATATAACCAGGGAGGTGTGGATTTGAATTGGAGGTGCAGTTTTGAGAAGCCTGGCCCAGTTATTTGTGAGAATTGGTTGACTTTTTTGATCCAGTGCACGCCTGTTGACTTGATGTATGGTGCACTCTTCATCTTGGCCATGGATCTGAGGCCCTGGGACACGTGGAGGTTGAATCCTGATGGAGTATGGTGAGCATCAATGTGAGCGTTGCATGGAACCTGGAAAGGAAAAATAATATTGAATTTTTGCAGGACCTGGGACTTGAACCCAGGTCATTGTGGTCAATAGCGTGTGTCCCTGCCAGCTGAGCTACCATGCATTAGTTACTATATTATAACGCATAAAAAACAAAAAGGAAAACTAGGCGCATTAATAATTGGGCGCGCAGAATTTAAAACATCCAACCATTGTACGCCAGCACATCATCGTCCTCGTTCCCTTTTTTTTTCTGAAACACACAAGCCATAAGCAACGGTTTTAACCCGTTGCTGTAGAAGGCTTTTTAGAAAATAGCGAATGGCTTGTTTCCTAATATAAATTAGGCGCGAATAGGTAGATCTCTTCGTCCAGACGCATGGAGTGTAATGGTGTTGCTCTGAAGCTCTAATTTTACCTCTACTCAAAATCCCCAATTTAAGAACACTGGAACCCTAGAATTCGAAAATGGCAAGTTCATATTTATGGCACCAAAATGAAATCAAATGCATTGGTCAGCTTGGAAACCTCATTGTGAGTATGAATATGTAATTAAAAATGCAAAAGGATGCTTAGAATCAAGAACACGAATTCAAAAATTTTGCTGTACAGTTTCACTTGTAACTACCAATTCAAGGAGCTTTGATTGAGGTTATGAATTGAAAATCGTTCAGAATTATCTCAGGAAGCTATTGATACAAAAATTTTGGCTTGAAAAGATCCCTAGCACTGATTTCAGATTTGCAATATATGTCCAAATTTTCAAAGTGTCCAATGGCTTTTGAACGAGTTTTTTGCTGCACTAGGGTTAGGGTTTGACTCAATGATCATTATGGAATTGAATAGGCTTGCTAACTCTCCTTAATTCATGCTTGTTAGAGAATTGGCCTTAGGGTTTGTCCATTAACCATTTTTTCCTAATTTCTAGCCAAAACCTAGACCTAGTGTGTAAATGAACCTTGGCCTGATTTTTGAGTTGGTTCATGATACATAGAACTTGTCCAAGTTCATATGACACCATTTCATTGATTTTTAAATTTTATTTGAATTTTCAATGAATTAAAATGAATTAAATCATCAAAAATTAAATAAAATAAAAAAGTCAACATTTGGTCTTGAAATCAACCATGGGCCACGTGTGTGGCATGACAAGGATGGACAAAGTGAGAAAAATGGGGCCCTTTTGTCAAAATTGGATTTTCAAGGATAGTTGACTTTTGCCATTTCACAAAAATTTCCCAACTTCTACAAGGCATAACTTGCTCAATTTTTAAGCTTTTCACATGTTCTTGGACATTTTGGAAAGGTCTTTGAGTCCTTTAACCAATGCCTTTGGTCCCATGTCATTTTGATTTACCAATCTCAAGTTATGGCCTTTGACTTAAAGTCCCTTTTTGTTGACTTTTGAAAATGACCTATAATGTTGAAATTGATAACTTTTTGTGAGAGCATTTCTTGGGCTTGAAGTATGAAGATGAGTTGTAGGAAATGTCTTTCTCTTCAAAATGAGCTTTGGATGGAATTTTTCTGATAATCCATGTGAAAGTTATGCCCTGGTCAATTTCAGTTGACTTTTTCAGCTGTCCAAATATAGCAACTTGTGCATCTTTGATGATTTCTGAGCCAAATTTTGAGAATCATGATCAAGCATTGATCAAATGATGTTTGTGGCTTCAAAATGATATGTTGACCAAAAATTTGAACTTTTGACTGCCAAATGACCATTTTGCCCCTACAGTTGACTGTAGTGCAATCTAGGGTTTTGACTGTGCAATCTTGAGCTGAATGCCTTGAAACTTGATATGGGGATGCTTGACCATGTTTGTAAGCATATGAAACTTGATTGGGCCTTTGAAAAGTTCATTTGCCTGACCAGAACTCAAACCCTAGTTTTGACTGTGTAGGAGACTGTTGCACTGCACAACCCTTGGGGAATTTTCTAGCTTGGCTTGGCAATTTCTTGAGGAATATGGGAGGGCAAATTTTGGGGTATAACAGTTGCCCCTGTTCAATCTTCTTAGACCTGAGGATGCAGATTGGCTGACGTGCCTTTCGTAATCCGAGGGTAAAAGATGATTGGACACTAGAGTGCCCGGAAATTTGCGCTCACATGTTAGCAATGATGGTGGAATGGGCTTATAGATGCCATTTGGAGATTGCTGGATTGGACGATGGGCTTATAGATGCCATCTGGATGTTGATCGCATAGGAGATTCCTTAGCGAGAACCTGCATACCTGCAAAACAGAAAAATGAGTACCTGACACGTTGCAGGAGCTGATTTTCAGATGCTTGGTATTGATGTGTCCTGACTAGTTACAGGAGCTGAGTCTGGAGCTTCAAATGGCGATGAAAGAACCAGGGATGATTACTTTCTTAGCATGGATGGTAAGAGAGCCTTGGGTGACTTTAACTTCAACAACGCTCGTTGAGAAAAATCTTGGGTGTCTTCTACTGGGATAAGAATCAGGGAGATCTTAAGGTCGATCTGACTGAACCAGAGAGGCCTTTGACTGGGTAAGCAATCAGGAAAATCTTGGGACGACTTAACTGAACCGGTCTAGGTCTTGAAATGTCTTCAAAGGGATAAGCAATCAGGAAAATCTTGGGACGATTTAACTGAACCAGAGAAGGCCTTTGACTGGATAAGTCTAGGTCTTGAAATGTCTTCCACTGGATAAGCAATCAGGAAAATCTTGGGACGATTTAACTGAACCAGAGGAGGCCTTTGACTGAACCAGTCTAGGTCTTGAAATGTCTTCAAACGGGATAAGCATCAGGAAAATCTTGGGACGATTTAACTGAACCAGAGAAGGCCTTTGACTGAACCAGTCTAGGTCTTGAAATGTCTTCCACTGGATAAGCAATCAGGAAAATCTTGGGACGATTTAACTGAACCAGAGGAGGCCTTTGACTGAACCAGTCTAGGTCTTGAAATGTCTTCAAAGGGATAAGCATCAGGAAAATCTTGGGACGATTTAACTGAACCAGAGAAGGCCTTTGACTGAACCAGTCTAGGTCTTGAAATGTCTTCAAAGGGATAAGCATCAGGAAAATCTTGGGACGATTTAACTGAACCAGAGAAGGCCTTTGACTGAACCAGTCTAGGTCTTGAAATGTAGCTTGAGAACTTAACTGAATTTTCCTGAAAGATAAAAGTCAGTCATGTGCAATGCATGATATGGATCAAGCAATGATGTTCTCAACATAAATGAGATTTGTATGATGCAGTGCGTTATGCATGCTATAATGATGTATGTGATGTTTTATGTATGTTTTCGTCTAGGAAAGTAAACTCTTTGACGGGTGCCAGGAAGTCATATCCCGGGCTGATGTTTGAAGAATAGATTTCCCTTCCGCTGGGGATGATAGTTGCAAGGATACCGGTAGGAGAAGATGACTCCGTTGCGGAATAAACTTGGCGAGTGGAAGATTCTGCGGGGAGAAAAGATACTCTAACGATCATGCTGGGAAGCAATACTCTGTGGGAAGAGTGATGCCTTGCTGAATGTTGATAGTAACTCCGTTGGGGATACCATTGTTGTACTGGAAGTGTTGATAGACTTCGCTGGGGATAAGAAGACTTCGTCGAGGACGACCTTTCCGTGGCTTTTGACTGAGGATAACCCAGTTATATCCTGTTAAGGAAATAACTCTTTAAATCAAGCCGGACGACGCGTTCGTGTCATACGAGGGGATAAGCTTCCAGAATTTACTGGGGATAAGCTTACTGCTTGGGGAGATGAATTCCACTTTTCCTGGGGAAGTTTTGATATGCTGGGGAAGAATGCACTGACTTGCTGTCTCACTCTCTGGGGAATTTAAGATGTCTGGTTAGGTTCTTTAGCTGCACCTACTTTGGCACCTTGGATAGAACAATTAGACTGCTCAAACAACTCTTTATTGCCCCTGTTTCTAGTGTCACCTGCAATTAGTTCTTTGTTTCATATGCAAATATTTATGAGCTAGCAAATTATTGTCAATGCATATATCACAAATTGAACCTTGGACGTTCTTCGCAAAACAAAACAGAAAAAAGAAAAACACTTGGCACGTTTAACTGAAAAGTATATTTGTATTGATTTTGAATAGCCTGTGAGTAGGCGTTTTGTGTACAAGAGGCTGGCGTCCTAGTAAGAGGTACGTCGCCGAACAAGAGAGTTTATACAAGTTTTGTACAAAAGAAAATAAAACAGCTGTGTGAAAGATGAATGATCCACTGGGTTTCAAATCTGCTATCGCCTTTATACTCCGTACGTCTCATCACTTGATGACCTTGGTTGAAGATGAAGCTGACTGATTGATGCCGTCTTGATGTAGATACCGGATTCTGGATGCAAAGTGATCCAATGAGACATAGTATTACGCTTTTATCCCTAACTTTTGCCTGGACTGCCTTTTCGGGTTTTCAGTCCACCGGGATACCCATTTTTGCCCAAGCCGCCTTTTCAGGTTTTCGACTTGCCGGGTGTACAGATTTTTTATTTTCATCCCTTCATTTTGCCCGAACCCTTTTGGTTCGACGGGAAGCCCTAATTTTTTGCCTAGACATGTCAGCCTAGCGGGTCATTTTTCATGCGTAGTATTTTTTAACTATGTCTGCATTGGCGGGGTGAGGAAGGTCGTCACCATCCATGTTGGTTAATATCATTGCTCCTCCTGAGAACACATGCTTAACCACAAATGGCCCTTCGTACGTAGGGGTCCATTTGCCCCTTGGATCACTCTGAGGAAGGATGATTCGCTTGATCACCAGATCCCCGACTTGATATTCCTGTGGTCTGACCTTTTTGTTAAATGCCCTGATCATTCGCTTCTGATACGTCTGACCATGACAGATAGCAGCAAGTCTCTTTTCGTCAATAAGATTGAGCTGATCAAGTCGTGTCTGGATCCAATCATCTTCATTTAGATTTGCATCTTTCATTATCCGGAGAGAAGGAATTTGTACTTCGATTGGCAAGACTGCCTCCATGCCATAAACCAGAGAGAAAGGAGTTGCCCCGGTTGACGTCCTGGCTGAGGTACGATACCCATGCAGAGCGAACGGTAACATCTCGTGCCAATCTTTATACGTTACTGTCATCTTCTGCACAATCTTCTTGATGTTTTTATTAGCTGCTTCTACAGCCCCATTCATCTTCGGTCTGTAAGGAGAAGAATTGTGGTGCTGTATCTTGAACTGTTCGCAAAGCTCGGTGATCATCTTATTGTTCAGATTGGTACCGTTGTCTGTAATAATCCGCTCAGGGACGCCGTACCGACAGATCAGGTTGTGCCGAATGAACCGTGCCACTACAGTCTTGGTTACCGTAGCATAGGATGCTGCCTCCACCCACTTCGTAAAATAATCAATCGCCACTAGGATGAAGCGATGTCCATTGGATGCCGTAGGTTTAATCTCGCCGATCATGTCTATGCCCCACATTGCAAACGGCCAAGGCGCAGTCAGAACATTCAGGGGAACCGGAGGAACATGCACTTTATCTGCGTAGATCTGGCATTTATGGCATGTCCTAGAATGTTGGTAGCAATCAGCTTCCATGGTGGACCAGTAATACCCTGCCCGTAGAATCTTCTTGGCCATGGTATGTCCACTGGAGTGTGTACCAAAGGTCCCATCATGTAGCTCTTCCATGATTCTTTCCGCTTCAGTCTTATCTACACAACGCAGTAGGGTGGAATCATGGTTTCGCTTGTACAAGATGCCGTTGCTTAGGAAGAACTTGGCTGCAAACCTTCTCAGGAACTTCTTATCATTGACAGATGCTCCTTCAGGGTATTTCTGAGCTTCTAGGTATCTCTTCACTTCGTGGTACCAAGGCTTCTCAGTTACCAATTCAGTTTCGAGATCACAACAGTATGCCGGTTCGTCCAGTTTCCAGATGGTGATCCGGGGAGCTTCATTATCCCATTTAACCTTGAACATTGAAGACATTGTAGCTAACGCGTCCGCTAACTGATTCTCTTCTCTTGGAAAATGCTCAAATGTTATCTCTGTGAAGTGGGGAATCAGAGCCAACACACATTCTCTGTAAGGAATCAAGTTTGGGTGTTTCGTATCCCACTCTCCTTTGATTTGATTGATCACAAGAGCGGAATCTCCGAAGACACTTAGAAATTTGATTCTCAGGTCGATAGCAGCTTGAAGACCCATAATACACGCTTCATACTCCGCCATGTTGTTGGTACAGTTGAAACACAGCCGGGCGGTGAGCGGAGTATGAGTACCTTGTGGAGATACGATTATGGCGCCGATACCATTTCCCAAAGCATTGGAGGCTCCGTCAAAGTGCATAGACCATCGGGATCCTGGTTCAGGTCCTTCATCCGGTCCAGGTATTTCACAGTCAGTTACTATCATAATGCTTTCATCTGGAAACTCGAAGTTCATTGACTGGTAGTCATCCACAGCTTGATGTGCTAAGTGGTCTGCCAATACACTTCCCTTGATGGTTTTTTGGGTCGTATACTGAATGTCGTATTCCGTCAAGATCATTTGCCATCTTGCAATTCTCCCAGACAGAGCAGGCTTTTCGAATATGTACTTTATAGGATCCATTTTTGAGATTAACAAGGTAGTATGAGTCAGCATATACTGTCTCAGCCGGCGAGCAGCCCATACCAAAGCGCAGCAAGTTTTCTCAAGCAGTGAGTATCGGGTCTCACAGTCGGTAAACTTTTTGCTAAGGTAATAAATGGCATGCTCTTTTCGGCCAGACTCGTCATGCTGCCCCAGCACACACCCCATTGCATTATCAAGCACTGTCAGGTAAAGTATCAAAGGTCTCCCTTCAACTGGTGGCATAAGGATGGGTGGTTCTTGGAGATATTCTTTGATTCTGTCAAAAGCAGCCTGGCATTCATCATTCCAACGTACTACCTGATCTTTCTTCAGCAGCTTGAAGATTGGTTCACAGGTAGCAGTTAAATGTGAGATGAACCGAGCAATGTAGTTCAGACGTCCTAGAAAGCCTCTGACTTCCTTCTCCGTCTTAGGAACCGGCATCTCTTGAATGGCTTTGACCTTAGCAGGGTCCACTTGAATTCCTTTATCACTGACCACAAAGCCTAGCAACTTTCCAGATCTTACCCCGAAGGTGCACTTGTTCGGGTTCAACCTCAGCTTGTATAGTTTCAAACGGTCAAACAGTTTCTGCAGATGATCAAGGTGCTCTTCCTCAGTCTGGGACCTAGCGATCATGTCGTCCACATACACCTCTATCTCGTGATGGATCATATCATGAAATAAGGTAACCATGGCACGTTGGTAGGTTGCCCCAGCATTCTTTAACCCGAACGGCATGACCTTGTAACAGAAGGTGCCCCACTGAGTAACAAAGGTAGTCTTTTCCATGTCTTCAGGTGCCATCTTGATCTGATTGTAGCCTGAAAAGCCATCCATAAAAGAGAACACTTTATGCTGAGCGGTATTATCAACAAGGACATCAATGTGGGGTAGAGGGAAGTCATCCTTGGGGCTGGCCCTGTTCAGATCCCTGTAATCAACACACATCCTGACCTTGCCGTCCTTCTTAGGTACCGGCACCACATTAGCAACCCACTGAGGGTAAGAAGTTACTGCAAGAAACCCGGCATCAAACTGCTTCATAACCTCGGCTTTAATCTTCTCAGACATCTCTGGACGCATACGGCGGACCTTTTGCTTAACCGGAGGGAAATCTTCTTTAGTTGGTAAGTGATGGACCACAATGTCGGTATCTAATCCGGGCATATCTTCGTAGGACCAGGCAAAGATTTCTTTATAGTCCTGCAGCATCTGAGTCAACCGTTGCTTCACGCTGAGTTCTAGGTTGGCACCAATCTTCACCTCTTTCTTGTCTTCCTCAGTACCCAAGTTTATTATTTCCACTGGCTCTTCATGGGGTTGAATTGCCCTCTCTTCCTGTTGTAACAATCTTGCAAGTTCACCAGGCACTTCGCAATCATCTTCACCTTCGTCTGCGGCCAAGTTGATCGGATTTTCGAAGTCATAACTGGCAGTAGCAGAGTCGTTACCAGTGAGATCCAGAGTGGATTGAAACCTGTACGAGTGAGTGTGTGTGTAAATACAGCTGTTTTGCAATATGTAAAGAAAGGAAAGAAAAGGAGCGCAAAATTTGAATTGTGAAAAACGTCCAATGCTTTTATTCATGATATATGATGGTGACAAACAAAAGCCCTCATAAATAAAACCACGGTGCCCCGGGTAAGACACCGGGCCATATAGTCTCAAATTATTGTTTATTACAAATCAAAAACAAAGAAATTCATTACTGGGGAACAAAAGTTATGGGAGTAAAATCTTTGGCAGTCCAATTAGTCAATCCACCGTCGGCCGTTGGGTAGATCCAGCTATCGAACTCTGACTCTCCCACTTCATCTTCCTCTCCAATAGCATTCACTCCATGCTGAGTGATGAGCAACGGAGGTCTTCCAATTCTTGCCTTGCGCACCGCTTTCTGAGCTTCCGTGGTGAAACCCAGCCCAAACTTGTTAGTCTTAGGAGTAAGATCAGGGAGCTTGCCCCAATTTGCACATTCACCCTTCTCGATCACAGCCCGGGCGTCCTTTAAGGAGGCCATCTTCATAGGAGAAACCTCTTCATCTTCTGCTGCTGCCAAGGTTTGTGGTACTTCCTCAAAATGCTGAAAGGGGGTTTCAATGAACTCCCCATCCATTTCTACGTATCTGAAAGAGTTGAGGTGGCTGACCATGTATTCCTCCTCCCCTTGCACTGTTACGATCTTCCCCCTGACCGGGTATTTGAGCTTTTGATGCAATGTAGAAGTCACAGCTCCAGCCTTGTGGATCCATGGGCGACCCAGCAAACAAGAATAGGACGGATGGATGTCCATCACATAGAATTTTGAATCAAAAACTTGTGACCCAACCCTGATTGGGATGTCCACTTCACCATGTACCATTCTTTTGGACCCGTCAAAGGCCCGGACAACAATGCTACTTGGTTTGAGCTCTAGACCTTCACAATCCAGCCTATCCAGAGCCTTCTTAGGCAGCACATTTAATGAAGAACCTGTGTCAACCAGCACATGAGCAAGAGTAGTGCCCCTGCATTCAATGGAGACATGCAGGGCATCATTATGGTTCTTCCCCTTTGCTGTCAGATCGGCATCAGAGAAACCCAGACCATTATCAGCAGTTAGGTTGGCCACACAATCGGTGAACTGGTCAGCAGTCGTATCTTGGGGTACGTGGGCAGTCTTTAAGAAAGCAATCAGAGCCTTTGCATGGGCCTCTGAACACAGCAGCAGTGACAACATAGAGATTTTAGAGGGGGTGTGCCCCAGCTGTTCCACAACATTGAAATCACTTTTCTTTATTATCTTGAGAATTTCTTCCATTTCCTGCTTGGAAGCCTCAACAATGGTCTTTGGTGCCTCCGTCCTGGCAGGCACATCAGCAGCAAGTCCCTTGCCCCGAGTATCAGATGACTCAGCAGCAGGAGTGGATACTTGGTCAGAAGGAGAAACAGGCACTCTGGCAGGTGTGAAGATCAAAGGCCTATGAATTGCTGGAGGAGCAATGTCTGGCGAGAACAGTCTTCCACTACGAGTGACCTTAGCAGGCCCGGTGATGTTGGAGACACCAGTATCAATGTTGCACTCTTGTTTCACACCCAGAACATAAACATCCGCCCCATAGTGCCATGGGACAGCCTTATCAGATTTGTAGGGTATAGGCCCCGGAACAGTAATGGTGATGGGAACATTCTTGTGAACTGACAAAATTTGTATAGGCTTCTTTGAAGGAGCCTCGGAATGGTTGTTGAAGATGGTAACGATCGACACTTCTTCAACAGGAGCAGCAGGAACAATAGTCTTTTCAAACAAAATCTCTCTATTATCTATCAGGTTCTGGATGCCTGACTTCAACAGAGAACAACCAGCAGGGGAAGCAACACATAGAGGGCAACTTTCGCCACATCCCGAAAATAAACCGGCTAGCAACAGATTCCTCTTGACCATCAGCAACGGAGTAGCAACATCATCCACCGAAGCTACATACAAACTCTCCTCAACAGCGTTCACTCCATGCTGGGGCATGGGAGCATTTACAACATTCGGCTTCTCGGGCGCCTCAAACTGTATCTCCTTGGCATCAATGAGGTCTTGAACTTTGTTCCTTAAGGCCCAACAGTCATCTGTGTTATGCCCCGGGCTATCAGAGTGATAAGCACAGCGAGCATTTGGATTGAACTTAGGGGATGCAGTGTTGGGAAACTTTGGAGCCTCCTTGACAGTCACCAAATTGGTGGATAGCAACTGTGGCAGGATCTGTGATAAGGTCATGCTTAATCGAGTAAACTCTCTCCGGGGTCTCTCAAACTTTTGAGGATTAGTTGGCCGAGGAGCGGCAGCAGGTTTGGCAATCATTACCGCACTGACAGATTGGCGGTGTTCAGGTCGCTCTGTTCTCCGGGAGTTATATACAGCACTAGCCTCCTTTTTGAAGGGCTTCTTCTCAGTACTGGAGGAGGCAACTTTCTGTATCTTCCCCGATTTTATACCGGCCTCAATCCTTTCACCAGTCAGGATTAGATCGGTAAACCCAGCAGAGGAATTACCAATGAGATGATTGAAAAATGGACCAGACAGGGTCCCCAAGAACATATCTACCAGCTCCTGATCCGTCAACGGTGGCTGCACCCTGCCAGCCAGGTCTCTCCATTTCTGAGCGTACTCCTTAAAACCTTCACCCGACCCTAGCGACATACCCTGGAGCTGGGTACGCGTAGGAGCGAGGTCGGCATTATACTGATACTGCTTGTAAAAAGCAGTGGCCAGATCCTCCCAGTTACGAATGCTGATTCCATCTAGCTGATAGAACCAATCGAGGTGAGTCCCTGAAAGACTCTCCTGGAAGAAGTGGATCCAAAGGTTCTTGTCTGCTGTGTAAGGCTGGATCTTCCTTACATAAGAACGGAGGTGCATCTTGGGACAGGAAGCCCCATCATACTTCACGAAGGCAGGTGTTTTGAACTTGTGTGGGATCACCACTCCGGTAGATAACCCCAAGTCTCCGAAATCCAATCCAGGTACCCGTTGAACTTCCACAGCCTTTAATCTGTCTTCCAGCTGTTTGTACCGGTCTTCAGCAGGAGGGTACTGGTCGTCATTGAAGTCTGTTTCAGTATCAGAGCCCACAGGAGTAGTGACCTCCCTTTCATGGTGACTACCCTCCGTCACAGATGGAGGAGTCCTTTCAGCTTCAACAACCAAAGTGTTCCCGAGTCTGCGCCCAGTGTTAAATAGCACAGTCCTCCTCTTCTTCTTAGTCTTCTTCAGAAGCATGGTCTTCAACTCTTGTTGACCCTGAGACAGGCCCTTGATCAGCTCCTGAAATTGGGCGTTTTGCGCCTGAAACTGGACGTTCTGCGCCTGAAGAGCCTTGATAGCCGCATCGGTTGATGATTCAGGAGGGTTCATGATGCTGAAATAAACAGCGAAGAACGGTAAACAACCTGAAAAGAAGAGTATTTATGATGCACATGATGAATGATATGTGTTTATGCAATGCATTCAAGAGTTCGAAAATTCAAATTTGTTGTAGACCAAAAGGAACACACTTTATTATTAAGAAAATCATTGTTTTAATACATCAAAGCCTCATGGGCAAAAATACAAAAAGATCAAGTCACATCCAAAATATGTTGCGCATCTTCTCTGGAGCTATGTAAGTGTTGAGATTCCTTTCCTCGTGCAACAGGCGAGTGAGCTCCAAAACCTTCTTTTCACTGGCATGCAAACTAGTCTCAAGAGAATTCCTCTCTTCTTTAAGCTGGATCCAACTCTTCTGCATCTCTTCCCAGGATGTGGGCATATCAGGGTGCTGAATAACATGAGACACCTCTCCTTCCAAGGCAGGCTCTTTGATTACTGGAAGCATGTGAGGATAAGGCATTACTAACTTCTGAGAACGGGCTCGTACCCACTTGAGGTAAGGCTCCAAAGGGATGGAGTTCCTGTGCCCCAGTGTCTTGCTGTCTATCCTACTAGGCATCCTCCAAGCTCTGATAAACCTCTGGCGAAGTCCTTGAGTATCGTTGTCGAAGTCAAAAACTATGTCAGGAATCAACATGTCATGAGGACCATCTCTCCGAGCATAACCAAATTGTCTCCAAGCCAGGCATGGACTATAAGTAATACCCCCCTCTGATTCCAAGTAAAGGAACATTAGGATACTCCCCGCAACGATCAATGATAGTGACATCTTCTCTGGACCTAGGGCACCAATGTATATCTGCATGTGTAAGAGCCATCAACCGTTGTGACCATCTCAAACCCCGCTCGTTCTTCTGGACTGATTGTGGAAGGTGCGAAATAAACCACTTTCCCAGGAGAGGAGTGCAACACATTAGGACACCTCTTTTTCTCATGGTTCGAGTGTAACATGAGTGAAGGAGGTCCCCCAGCAATGTAGGTATAGGATTCCTGGACATAAAGATCTGGACGGCACTGATATCAATGAGCTGGTCTGGGTTAGGGAACAACACCAAACCATAAACAAGGAGGGCCACAACCTCTTCAAAAGCTTGCAAGTCAAGGGAGTTCCAACAATCATAGGCCTTTTCAAACAGAAACCTGGCTAAGAACCCTTTGATACCACTTCTAACTTCCCAATGTCCCTTGAGGTCAGATGACTGTAGGTGCAAGGCTTTAGCAATCTCTTCAAGCTTAGGTTCCTTTTCTGTACCGTTGAAGGGTAGCTGATCAAGGATATGGATCTTCAGGAGTCGGGAGAACTCCTCCAATGTAGGTACCAACTGGTAGTCCAAGAAGGTGAAACAGTGATACAGAGGGTCAAATAATTGGAACAGTACTTTTATCATATCTTCCTCAATGTTGGTGTTGACCAAGCTGATGAGGCTTCCATGCCTTTCACTGAATGAAGAGTTCTCGGGAATCCTGGATATAAGCTCCTTAAGCTGAGGAGAGATCCTTACAAGACTGATTGGAATTGTCTTTCTACGAACAGTTTCCATGTCCTACAAAACAAGAACAAAGATGAAAATTCGAACCCCTGAAATGGTTAGTTAATGCATATGATGTTGGATGATGTCATGATGCTATGATTAAACACAGATATTTACAAAGACAAACATGTAAGGCACACAAGGCACACAAGACAGGCCCTTAAGGTTTAAGGCCAGCATGAGGTCTGGGTAGTACCCTCTTGAAGTTGGTGGGTTCATCCTGTCCTAATCAAAGTAACCGGGTTCTAAGGTTCCCAATATCACGGGATTGCTTTCATTGTTCATCGTTTCGATTTAGCCACTGAACTGGCGACCGAAATATTCCAGGAAAGCAACCCTCAATTGAGTGTAGTATCGAGTATCAACCAACCTCGGACTGCACCAAAGTCAGTTATCTCACTACCCTAAAGAGGCCAAGATTGTTCAATTAAGGTTCCTAAGGTCTGTTGATGCTTCATGACACCACATGGAGGCCCCGTACTCTCCTTGACTGACTCAAGGGTTACCGGTACACACCAAAATGCCACATCAACGTAGCAGACTGCTTCAACCATGTCGGTATACCCCGCACAGTTCCCTCACAGCCTTGTTGCTACTTTCTAAAGAGGTATCCCCCAGATCCGGGTTAGGATCTATAGAACTCCCAAGACGGTCCCACAATTTAAAGCATACAAGGAAAACAATTGAAAACACAGTTGTGACTAGCCCTAAGGTACACCTCACTTTAAGTTTGTCCCCAGCAGAGTCGCCAGTTCTGTGATCGGTGGATCTGGAACTGACTGTTTTAAAGCTGGTTCGCGAAATGTCGCGGAAGCAAGAGTCGCCACCGTCTTTTATTTTCTCCAATTGGAAAGGACAAAAGCACAGAAAAATTCCTTTAAAGAGATTGCTCTCGGTTCGGGAGGTAGGTTATAGAAAGGGAAGGTGTTAGCACCCTTTCTATCCATGGTTATCCATGGGCTCTTAGATACTTGCTCAATGTGTTTTCAAAATGTTTGCTTGCTTTTCAATTGTGGGTTTTAAAAAAGTTTCTTTGAAAAATTTCAGTTCGACTCGTACGTCAGAGTGTTTGAAAAATTTGCTTTGAAAGCTTTTGAAAATGTGTTGGTGTGAAAAGTATTTTGATTTGTTTGAAATTAGAGCAAGTATCCTTGAGAACTTACCTACCCTAAGGAATTAGTCTGTGTAAATGTCCTTTAAGGTAGTGCCATCCCACCATTGAGAGGTAGGTAGCACCACCGTTGGAGGTGTTCGGGTCAATTCGATTTTAGGGACATGGTGATCACCGGAGCAATGGGAAGACACCTTAGAAGCTACCCTCATGCCAGGTTCCCGGACCATGAGGACTTACTAAGACGTTTTCTACTCGACGACCACCTTTCGAAAGGCAACAGTGAGGCGTACCCTAGGGGTGGTGTGTGAATTGTGTGTCATTTTCAGTTTATTGTTTGTCTTGTCATGTATTTGTGATCTAACGATTCCATTTTATTTTCGGGCATTCATTCTTTCATGCATATTTATTAACAGTTATATTTGCGAGAAAATAAATCTAACTATTACAACTGGCGCGGGTCCACATCGCCAAAAAAACCGAACCCGATTTGACTGAAAATAAATAAAGCGAATAAATAAAAAGTGCGAGAAATAAATCTAAACTTATTACAAGGCTTTGGGGCATATACAGAGGTATTTAAACAATATAAAACAAATGCGCGAAGTAAAGACTAAACAAAATTAGGGCGTTGGACCCTTTTACAAATAATTAAAATTAATCAAGGAAATTAAAAATTAAATGAAAAATAATGTTTTTGTGTTTTTTAGGTTTAAAAGAAAAAAGAGAAAAGTTAATTAAAATTAAAATCCTAGTTCTATCATTTTTTAAGTTTATTATGAAAAAAGATTTAATTTCTAACCTAATTAAATTCTAAACTAATTTATGTACAATTTTTGATTTATAGAAAATAAATAATAGATAATAATATTGTGAGAAAAAAGGAAAAAATTAAGGAGGATAAAAAATTAATAATTAACCTAATTCTACATTTTTTGGATTTTTTATTATGAAAAAAGAATTAAAATTAAAATTAAAACCTAATTAAGCTAAATGATTTACATTTTAATTTATTTATAAAAGTAATCAAAATTAATTATATTTTTTTTTGTCCTTTCTGTATTTTTAATGTTTTTTTGTATTTTTGTAAGAATTAATTAAGTCAGAAAATAAAACACAAGTAAATTTAAAAATAATAGGATATAAAGAAAATTAGAAAAAAGAAAAAAAAGATATAACCAGGGAGGTGTGGATTTGAATTGGAGGTGCAGTTTTGAGAAGCCTGGCCCAGTTATTTGTGAGAATTGGTTGACTTTTTTGATCCAGTGCACGCCTGTTGACTTGATGTATGGTGCACTCTTCATCTTGGCCATGGATCTGAGGCCCTGGGACACGTGGAGGTTGAATCCTGATGGAGTATGGTGAGCATCAATGTGAGCGTTGCATGGAACCTGGAAAGGAAAAATAATATTGAATTTTTGCAGGACCTGGGACTTGAACCCAGGTCATTGTGGTCAATAGCGTGTGTCCCTGCCAGCTGAGCTACCATGCATTAGTTACTATATTATAACGCATAAAAAACAAAAAGGAAAACTAGGCGCATTAATAATTGGGCGCGCAGAATTTAAAACATCCAACCATTGTACGCCAGCACATCATCGTCCTCGTTCCCTTTTTTTTTCTGAAACACACAAGCCATAAGCAACGGTTTTAACCCGTTGCTGTAGAAGGCTTTTTAGAAAATAGCGAATGGCTTGTTTCCTAATATAAATTAGGCGCGAATAGGTAGATCTCTTCGTCCAGACGCATGGAGTGTAATGGTGTTGCTCTGAAGCTCTAATTTTACCTCTACTCAAAATCCCCAATTTAAGAACACTGGAACCCTAGAATTCGAAAATGGCAAGTTCATATTTATGGCACCAAAATGAAATCAAATGCATTGGTCAGCTTGGAAACCTCATTGTGAGTATGAATATGTAATTAAAAATGCAAAAGGATGCTTAGAATCAAGAACACGAATTCAAAAATTTTGCTGTACAGTTTCACTTGTAACTACCAATTCAAGGAGCTTTGATTGAGGTTATGAATTGAAAATCGTTCAGAATTATCTCAGGAAGCTATTGATACAAAAATTTTGGCTTGAAAAGATCCCTAGCACTGATTTCAGATTTGCAATATATGTCCAAATTTTCAAAGTATCCAATGGCTTTTGAACGAGTTTTTTGC
This sequence comes from Vicia faba, assembly GCA_948472305.1. Classification (NCBI taxonomy): domain Eukaryota; kingdom Viridiplantae; phylum Streptophyta; class Magnoliopsida; order Fabales; family Fabaceae; genus Vicia; species Vicia faba. Next base: position 541,446,195 of record OX451736.1, read on the forward strand.
TGCACTAGGGTTAGGGTTTGACTCAATGATCATTATGGAATTGAATAGGCTTGCTAACTCTCCTTAATTCATGCTTGTTAGAGAATTGGCCTTAGGGTTTGTCCATTAACCATTTTTTCCTAATTTCTAGCCAAAACCTAGACCTAGTGTGTAAATGAACCTTGGCCTGATTTTTGAGTTGGTTCATGATACATAGAACTTGTCCAAGTTCATATGACACCATTTCATTGATTTTTAAATTTTATTTGAATTTTCAATGAATTAAAATGAATTAAATCATCAAAAATTAAATAAAATAAAAAAGTCAACATTTGGTCTTGAAATCAACCATGGGCCACGTGTGTGGCATGACAAGGATGGACAAAGTGAGAAAAATGGGGCCCTTTTGTCAAAATTGGATTTTCAAGGATAGTTGACTTTTGCCATTTCACAAAAATTTCCCAACTTCTACAAGGCATAACTTGCTCAATTTTTAAGCTTTTCACATGTTCTTGGACATTTTGGAAAGTTCTTTGAGTCCTTTAACCAATGCCTTTGGTCCCATGTCATTTTGATTTACCAATCTCAAGTTATGGCCTTTGACTTAAAGTCCCTTTTTGTTGACTTTTGAAAATGACCTATAATGTTGAAATTGATAACTTTTTGTGAGAGCATTTCTTGGACTTGAAGTATGAAGATGCGTTGTAGGAAATGTCTTTCTCTTCAAAATGAGCTTTGGATGGAATTTTTCTGATAATCCATGTGAAAGTTATGCCCTGGTCAATTTCAGTTGACTTTTTCAGCTGTCCAAATATAGCAACTTGTGCATCTTTGATGATTTCTGAGCCAAATTTTGAGAATCATGATCAAGCATTGATCAAATGATGTTTGTGGATTCAAAATGATATGTTGACCAAAAATTTGAACTTTTGACTGCCAAATGACCATTTTGCCCCTACAGTTGACTGTAGTGCAATCTAGGGTTTTGACTGTGCAATCTTGAGCTGAATGCCTTGAAACTTGATATGGGGATGCTTGACCATGTTTGTAAGCATATGAAACTTGATTGGGCCTTTGAAAAGTTCATTTGCCTGACCAGAACTCAAACCCTAGTTTTGACTGTGTAGGAGACTGTTGCACTGCACAACCCTTGGGGAATTTTCTAGCTTGGCTTGGCAATTTCTTGAGGAATATGGGAGGGCAAATTTTGGGGTATAACAACTGGCATTTCTTGGATGGCCTTTATCTTAGTAGGATCAACTTCAATGCCTTTATTGCTGACAACAAAACCTAGAAGCTTTTTGGAGCGTACCCCAAACGTGCACTTGTTAGGGTTTAACCTCAGCTTGTACCTCTTTAGTCCTTCGAATAGTCTGTGCAGGTGACTGAGATGTTCTTCTTTGGTTTGTGATCTAGCAATCATATCATCCACATATACCTCTATCTCATGATGAATCATGTCATGAAATAAGGCAACCATAGCCCTTTGATATGTTGCCCCTGCATTCTTTAATCCGAACGGCATGACCTTGTAGCAGAAAGTGCCCCGTTATGTAACGAAAGTAGTTTTTCCATATCTTCGGAAGCCATCTTTATTTTATTATAGCATGAGAAGCCATCCATGAATGAGAAAACTTTATGCTGAGCGGTATTGTCGACTAAGACGTCAATGTGTGGTAGAGGGAAATCATCCTTGGGGATTGCCCTATTCAGATCCCTATAGTCTATGCACATGCGGACTTTTCTGTCTTTCTTTAGAACCGGCACTATATTGGCCACCCATTAAGGATAGGATGTTACGGCTAGGAATCCTGCATCAAATTGTTTCATCACTTCGGCTTTGATCTTTTCAGACATGTCAGGCCTCATGCGACGAACTTTTTGTTTGACAGGAGGGCAGTCTTCTTTAGTTGGCAGACGATGAACCACGATGTCGGTATCTAACCCAGGCATATATTCATAAGACCAAGCAAATAATTCCACATAATCGCGCAACATCTGAACCAAACGGCTCTTGACACTGCTTTCCAAATTAGCGTGGATTCTTATTTCTTTCTTATCTGACTCAGTACCCAAGTTGACAACCTCAATCGACTCTTCGTGTGGTTGAATAGCTTTTTCCTCTTATAACAGAAGTCTGGCTAGTTCTCCTGGTATGTCACAATCTTCCTCGCTTTCGTATTTGGCTTGGTTGATAGGACATTCAAAGTCATAATTGGCAATAGTAGAGTTGTTGACAACAGGATCCATAGTGGATGTAGACCTGCAAGAGTGTGTGTGTATGCATGTAAGATACATGGCTATCTTTTGGAAATGTATTTGAAAGAAAATAAAGACAATGAACACAAATATTTTGAATGCAAAAGATTCCAATGTACTTAATGATCATATGATTAGATGAACAAAATATAAATCCTTTGACAAAGGACCAAAGTGCCTCAGGCTAGGCACATGGCTTAAAAGTCAATATCAGAATATTACAGACAACGAGTTCTCGAATTGATTAAAACCAAAAACAAGTAGATTACTCCTCAATGAAGGATATGGGCACAAAGTCCTTCACATGCCAATTGTTGGGCTTCCCTTCAGTTATTGGGTAAATCCAGTCTTCAAAAGCACACTCATCATTGGAATCCTCTACAGCGTTCACTTCATGACTCTTGAGGTGGAGAGGCGGCTTTCCAGTACGAGCACCTCTAATTTCTTTCTGAGCTTTGGAGGTGAAACCTATCCCAAACTTATCTTTCTTGAGTGGGATATCTAGGAGTTGACCCCACCTCTCATGGTTTCCTTCTTCTACCATAGCATGGTCATCCTTAAGAGAAACCATCTTGGGGATAACTTTATCGGCTCTTGTAGTGTCGAAAGAGATTTTGGTAGTGGCCACAACTTCAAAAGTCTGGAAAGGAGTCTCTATGAATTCACCATCCATTTCTACGTACTTGAAAGAATTGAGATGGCTTACCATAAATTCTTCTTCACCGCAAACAATGACAACCTTCCCTGGAACTAGATATTTTAACTTCTGGTGGAGAGTAGAAGTGACTGCCCCTGCCCCATGGATCCATGGGCACCCAAGCAAGCAAGAATACGTAGGTCGTATGTCCATTATATAAAATGTGGAGTTGAAAATCTGTGAACCAACCTTAATTGGGAGATCCACCTCTCCATGAACCATCCTTTTCGACCCATCAAATGCCCTCACAATAATATCACTTGGCTTCAATACAAACCTTCACAGTCTAGCCGATCTAAAGGGCCTTTAGGTAACACGTTTAAAGATGAGCCTGTGTCCACCAAAACATGTGCCAGAGTGGTCCCCTTACATTCAACAAAAAAATGCAAGGCTTTATTATGATTCTTTCCCATGGGAGTTAAATCTGCGTCGGAGAACCCCAGACCATTGTCAGCTGTCAGACTTGCTACACAGTTCTCAAACTGGTCGGCTGTGGTTTCTTGAGGCACGTGAGCCTTTTTTAAGAACTTAATCAAAGCTTGTGCATGGGCGTCGGAACATAGCAATAGGGACAACATTGATATTTTATAAGGGGTTTGTCCCAACTGCTCTACTATTTTGAAGTCGCTTTTCTTGATGATTTTCAGAATCTCCTCCATCTCTTGAGTGGATGATTCTTCCATAACAGACTTTTCAGCAGGTGCCTCTTCCCTGGCAGGCTCACTTTCTTTCTCTTTCCCTCTAGTACTGGCACCAGCATTGTCGTTGGTTATGCGGATTGGAATTGTGATAGTGGTTGGTGGTGAGATATCAGGGGAAAAGACTCTTCCTGTTCTTGTGACTTTACTAGAACCAGTAATATTATTAACACCAACTTTATTATCATCAATCCAAGAATCTTGTTTTACCCCATGTTAATAAACCTCGGCACCGTAATTCCATGGTACCGCTTTATGAGAGGTGTATGGAACAGGTCCAGCAGCAGTGATTATGAGAGGAGTAATGATTGGTTCGTTCGAAATCCTGATAGGACCTTTGGATGAGATCCTAAGAGGCTTGTTTGAAATTGTTATGATGGCCAAGTCTTCAGCTTTGTCGACTGAATTTTTGATGACGGGCTTCTTTTCGAATAGAATTTCGCGGCTACCATTAGGCGTTGTATACCTTTCTTCAGTTCTTCACACCCATCAGATTGTCTCATACAGCCCACACAGTCTTTTTCACAGCCAGGGAAAGTCCCAGCTTTCAACAAATTGCTCTTGATTACATTCAATGGAGTAGTTAACTCTTCAATAGAGGCAATGAAAGTTGTATCTTTGACGGTATTAACACCTTTGTCGTGCTTCAGCATTGGGGCGGTAATTACATTTGGCGTCTAAGGAGGATCAAATTCAATAGTCTTGTTGTCAATTAAATCCTGGATTTTGTTCTTCAAAGCCCAGCACTGATCAGTCTCATGTCCGGGGTTGTTTGAATGATAAGCACACTTTGCATTTGGATTATATCTGGGTGACGAGGAATCAGAGTTGGCAGGAGGATCCCGCAATGTCACTAAATTGGCCCTGAGCATATGTTGAAGGGCTTGAGATAATGACATGCCTAACCTTGTAAACTGTCTTCTTGGAGCTTAAACACGTTGATGATTGGTAGATGGTCTTTGAGTACAATCAGATTGGAGATTCTGACAGCATTAACCGATGGATGATTATTAATTTTGGTATGGGCCTTTGCTCTATACACAGCATTAACTTCTTTTTTCGCGGAAAAAGGTTTCTTGACAGGAATGGGAGTGGAAGTAGATGCCACAGAGATCTTTACACTTTTAATGCCACTTTCGACTCTTTCACCGGTTAGAATTAATTCGGCGAAACCAGAAGAAGAGCAGCCAACCAATAGATTAAAGAAAGGACCAGATAATGTGCTCATGAACATGTCAATGTGTTCCCTATCAGTCAAGGGAGGTTGGACCCTACTAGCAAGGTCTCTCCACTTCTGCGCATACTCTTTAAACCCCTCATCCTTCCCCATGGTCATACCTTGCAATTAAACCCTCGTCGGCGCCAAGTCGGCGTTGTACTGATATTTATGGTAGAAGGCAATAGCTAGACCCTCCCAAGTATTGATGCGAGAGCCATCCAACCGATAAAACCATTCAAGTTGTGTTTCATCCAGACTCTCTTGGAAAAAGCGGATCCAGAGTTTTTTATCAACAATGTGTGGTTGTATCTTGCGCACATAGGACTTCAAATGGAGCTTTGGGCAAGAAAACCCATCCTATTTTGCAAAGGTTGGTATTTTGAAATTGTGGGGAATGACTATCCCAGAGATTAAGCCCAAATCGTCAAAATTCAAACCGGGAATAGCTTGGATTTCAACTGCTTTCAATCTGTCTTCTAGCTGCTTGTATTTGATGTCTGCGGGCGGATATTGTTCATTGAAATAATCATCATCAGATTCTTGGTTATTGATACAGTCGGCCTGAGTACTTTTGACTTCACCAATTTGGTTCTCGTCCTCTTCGGATGAATCTTCCTCTATTGGAATTTGACGGATTGTCTCTTTGAACCTTTTACCCATGTTGAGTATAACTTTCTTCTTTGGCTTTTTCTTAGGGCCAACAAGGCCATCATATCCTGCTACCTCTTGGCCAGGGCGAGTAAAGCTTCTTGAAATTGAGAATTCTGGGCTTGAAGTTTCGTCACGGTTTTCTCTAGATCCATTTTGCTGAAATAAACAGCGGAGAGATAAGGAAACATGTTATGCGGACACTTGTCATGTCATGATGCATGAATATGCAATATGCAAATGATTTCAAGGATTTAAAGAATTTAAATTTGTATAGAAAAAGAGTGAAAAATCGTTAACTTGCATTAAAGAATTCTTGATTTGAATACAAACATGCCTCTTGGGCTTACAACAACATAAATAAGCATAAAGTAAACTCCTAAGATAAAAAATTTGTGCGCATCTTCTTTGGCGCAACGTAGGTGTTTAATCTCCTTTCTTCATGAAGTTCCCTTGTAAGCTCCAATACCTTCTTCTCGCTCTCATAGAACTTAGATTTGAAGGTGTCTCGCTCTCCTCGTAACTGAATCCAAGCGTTTTGCAGATCTTCAAGGGAAGTAGGCATATCGGGATAAAGGATAGTATGTGGAATGTCTCCCTCAACTACTGGCTCCATGATAATAGGTAAAACGGCTTCATAAGGCATCTTGAGACTTTGAGCACGAGCCCTCACCCATTTAAGATAAGTCTCCAAAGGAATGGAATTCTTACACCCCAACGTCTTGCTATCAACTTTGTTAACCATACCCTAAGCTCGTATAAATCTTTGACGGTAACCTTGGGTATCACTTTCGTAGTCAAATGCAATTCCTTGGATGAGTACCTTATGAGGGCCATCTCTCCTAGCGTATCCAAATTTTCGCAAAGCTAAACAAGGGTTGTAAGTAATGCCTCCCCAAATGCCAAGTAGAGGGACATTGGGGAATTTCCCACAGTGATCAATGATGGTAATGTCTTCTAAAGAGTGATAATACCAACGGATATCAGCATGTGAAAGTGACATCAATCTTTTAGACCATCTCATACCTTGTTCATTCTTCACCACAGATTGAGGTAGGTGCGAAATAAACCACCTAGCCAACAGAGGAGTGCAACACATCAAAGTCTCCCTTTTCCTCATAGTGCGAGAGTGAAGAGAATGCAAGATGTCTCCCAGCAATGTAGGCACCAGATTACGAGATATGAAAACTTTGACCGCATTTACATCTATAAATTGGTCAGGATTTGGAAATAGTACCAACCCATAGATGAGAAGAGCCAAAATTTCCTTGAAGGCTTGTAGATCCAAAGTATTCCAACATTCTTGAGCCTTCTCCAGCAAAAACTTTGCTAGGAACCCTTTGACACTACTCCTTGTTACCCAATTTGCTACTATGTCAGATGGTTGTAGATGTAGAGCTCGAGCAATTTCCTCGGGTTTAGGGTCTCTTTCAATACCGTTGAAGGGTAACTGATTAAGAATAGGGATCCCCATGAGTTGAGAAAATTCTTCCAAAGTGGGCACAAGTTGGTAATCAGGAAAAGTGAAGCAACGATGCAAAGGGTCGAAGAATTAGACAAGCACCTTTACCATATCCTCTTCAATACTTGAGGTAACGAGACTAAGGAGTCGACCATGTCTTTTGGTGAACGGAGAATCTTCATGGACCCTTGATACTAAATCCTTGAGTTGTGGAGGTATCCTCACAAGACTGACTTGGATAGTGCTCCTACGAGCGGAGGCCATGTCCTATAAAACAGAACAAAGATAAATCCAAAAATCCTTGAAATGGTTAGTGGTGTTTATGATGCTTATGATGTTTATGATGTTATGTACAAGTGTATATATAAAGCAAACAAGTCCTCAGTTTAGGATTGCATGGGGTTTCAGGTAAGTACCCTCTTGAAGTTTAGTTGGCTCAACCTGTCCTAGTTAAAAATAACCGGGTTCTAAGAAATCTCAATATCACTGATCTTTCCCCCAAGTTTCGTTCAATAATAGATTGACTCGCAACCAAACAAAACTCAAGAGTCAAACCTCAATGAGTGTAGCATCGAGTATCAACCAACTTCGGACTGCACCAAAGCTGGTTATCTCGCTACTTTCTAATGGCCAAGTTGGTCAAGTAAGGTTTTAAGGTCAGTTGACGCTTTACGACACCACGCAACGACCTCGTACTCTCCTTGACTGACTCAAGGGTTACCGGTACCAACCAAAGTTCCACATCAATGTAGCTACTGCTTCAACCATGTATGTATACCCCACACAGTTCCCTCACAGTTTATTGCTACTTACCTAAAAAGGTATCCCCAAATCCAGGTGTAGGATTTAAAACAAACCCAAACAAAGAACCAAAATGTAAAGCACACAAATTAAACAATGTAAGCAAGTAAAGGTGATCTAACCCTAAGGTAACCCCACTTAAGATTTTACTCCCCAGCAGAGTCGCCAGTTCTGTGATACGGTGGGAGAACTGACTTGGGTGTTTGCGTTTTGTGTTTGCAAATGTTGCGGTTTAGCAAGAGTCGCCACCGACTTTTCTTTTATCCAAAAAGGAAAGGTGAAAAAGCACAAAAAAGACCTTTAGAGATGTTTTTGAGTTCGGGGGGTAGATTATGAAAAGGGAAGGGATTAGCACCCTTTTCATCCATGGTTTTCCATGGGCTCTTAGTTACTCGCTATATCACTTTCTTTTTGTTTGAAAATTGTGCTTTTGTGTGGTTTTGAAAGTATTTTGAAAAGGTGCCATCGTTTAGGCGAACTTTGCAACGATTCTCGTTCGTAAGAATGTATGCAAAGTGTTGAGCTTTTGAAAAATATTTCAAGTTTTGGAAAGATGTTTGGAAAGTGTATGTGATTGTTTTGAAAATAGAAAGGATGTTTTTTTTAAATTGAGCAAGTAACTAAAAGTAATTTACCTACTCAAAAGGTCTTAGATGTGCTTTTCCTCCTCCTTTATATGTTGCTATCTTACCATTGATTTGGCAAGAAGTCCCATTGTTGGATGTGAAGGGACGGGCGTTGGGTCATCGTATGACCTTGATAGCAATGTTGCGAGATGACTTAGAACTTTCCTTTTAGGGACTAAGATCATTTTGAAAGGCAACTTTGATAGCGTCATCGAGGGACTATGATCTTTTTTTGATTCGTTTGTGTTAAGACATCCCACATGCATAACATGGCCATTTTTGTAAGGCAACAAGTGGAATTACCCTAAGGGTGTAAATGTGCGAGTGTGTTTTATTGCATGCATAATTTGTCTTGATTAGGGTAATCTATTTGTGAATTTTCATATCTTGTCATGTACACCCTAATTACTAGCATATATTGAAAGCAATAACAGTGCAGAAATATAAAATCCTATGTTATTTACAATATTTAAGGGGATGGGGGTACATTTTTGTGAATGGGGGTTGCAAGTTAAAATTCTAGGTTACTATTACAACCATATTGAAATAGATAAGAATGTACAGGAAATGTAAAAAGTTTGTCTGTAAAAAGAAAATAACTTTTGTTTAAGAAAATATTTGTCTTTTTATATTAAAAGAAAATATATCATGCAAATGTAAAGTATTTTTGGTGTTTTTGGATTAACAATAAAAAATAATATGATGGCAAAATAGAATAAAATAAAAGCAAGGAAATATAATCAGCGCAAAGTGATAAAAATAGAAGAAGTCAGAAGTTCTGACTCTGACTTGGCTGCACAAACAGAAACATGTTAGCAAAAAAATGTGAAAGTTCAGAAGTTCTGGATCTTCTGAGAAATCAGAAGTTCTTCAGAAGTTTTGACGCAACTGTCAGAACTTTTCCCCTCTCCATGCCAGTCAGAACATCTGCATCTTAGTCATTTACAGAACAGAAGTTGCATGTATAACAATTATGACAAATTTCATGAAATATCAGAAGCATGAATCAGAAGCAACATGTATTTGCTACTTCTAATTCTTAGTCCTATTTTATTTATGAAGCTATGAACTGGGATTTCCTCTACTTGGGCAAGCAGATGCATGAATTTTAGAATATGTACATCCTTAGAATCAGAATATCTACATTGTGTTTAATATGTAAAATTTGACGATGCTTAATCAGTATGATGAGAGTCAGCAGAGAACTTACCTTGCAGCTGGAAAGGATTCTTGTGAACTGGAGATTGGTCTTGAATTCTAATGATGTTCTGAGCAACTTCTATACGTACTCAGCAGGATGGAAGTTGGCAACTTCTGAAGCAGCCCAGGGGTGATATTCTGACTCCTTTGTGGTGAAAGTGAATAGAGAGTGTATGGAAATAGGAATACAGAAGTTAAGGTAGCTTCTAATGTATGAGTCAGCAGCTACGTGGATGGATTTAGTCAAGAACACTTGAGGAAAAATGGAGTTTGAATATAATGAATCAATGCTAAGATTTTGGTATTTTGTGTTTATAGTTTCCTGGGTTCTTGGAAATTTTGCAGTGGTTCAAAGCTAGTTCTCAATTTTCTCGTCTCTTTCAAAAAAAATTCTGGTCAAGGGGAGGGAAGGAAAAGGGTCCTTTCAGTGTGCAAATGGTATTCTATTTATAGGCAAAGCTTTGCAGCTGGGGCGGTCAAGTGGCACCAACATCATGTGCTAGATGCTGACTTACTCTTGAAGTAAGCTTAACAAGTGGGGGTTCAATGCATTCAAGTTGGATGGTTAACAGTGCCTCAGCTGGATTTGGCAGCGTGAATTAAGGAAAAGTAGAAACAGCGCGTGGGTCTAGCATACTTTTGCACATAAGTTTGTCTTTCCAAGGCAGTAGGGGTACACGTGAGGAAATCCCTTGAATACAAACTCAGAGGCGGTTGTGAGCATTAAATGTGTTCCCGTGTGAGATTATGCACCCTTGTTTGACTCTGGATTAGAAGTTCTGCTTCAACGTAGCATCTCATCTTCTGATCCTCTTATCTTCTGACTTCAGCATGTTCTAAAGAATCCTTCAGAACTTCCACTATACTTACATCACGCTTTGTTACCTTCTTTGACTTAACCTCTGCAAACTCTGACTGGACCTTTGTGAATACTGGCTCAAAAGTTCTGACTAAACTCTGTCTTGAGAACATCCAGGATTTGCTGACTGTGAACACTGGCTCAGAAGTTCTGAAATTGTCATATTTCTTAAATACCTAGAAAAATTTCTAAGTCTTTAGAATTTGGTTCTTCCAAAGTAAAATTTGACTTTTGAAACTCTTGATGAAGCAAACTTCATATTCCAACATGTCTTGATGAAATATGATTTTTGAGATTTGATTTTGATCCAAAAAGTCAAAGTTAGACTTCTAGTATGCAAATGACCATTTTGCCCTTGTGGGTGATTTTCTTTGAAAAATTGATAATTCAAGGCTTGGATTTAGATGAGAGACAATTTGAGGATCCAGGGTGATTCCTTGGAAATGAGAGGGCAAATTTTGGGGTGCAACAAAGAGTCGTCGAAAACACGTGAATCAAAATTTGTTTATGAAATTTTTCTGGTACAGGTAACACATGGAAATACTAAACTCCAACATCAGAACAATGTCAAGATAGATGTTACAACATCTGATCTGACATCCTGAACAAATTTATAACAAAAATTTAAACTACAGAAAGATCAAGAACAGAACGATATGTTAACCCAGTTCTGTGCTAACTCACCTACTCCGGAGGCTACCAAGCCAGGAAGGAAGTCCAATATTAGTAGTATTAGTTCAAAGCTAAACTAGTCCCATGTTTACAACATCTCGCATAATCCCTACCCAATGCTACTTATACCTAGGTCCTCCTTAGATATGACAAATCGACACCCCACCTACAATCACCGCAATGATAAACATACAATCCCAATCAAAGGGAATGTCACAAATCAAGTTACACTTATAGCAACCTGAATAATAAAACGGGAAGATCACACTTCCAAATTACAATACTTAGCCAAGACTCTTGACCAAGAACAATACTTAGAGTTGCTTAAAAGCTTCCTCCAAGAACAATACTCAAATCATTTACTAAAGGCTTATGAGTGAGAACAATATGTCAACCACATGTATCGAGTGATACAAATGTGACAAACACTTACACTGTACACAACAGACTCTCAAAACCTAATACTATTTTCTTCCCCTGATTTTGAAATTGTTGAAAGATTAAAGATACATTAGGTTAGGTCTTCTTTAAATACACTTATTCAATCCATGGGCTTCGATATTCTGAGTCAAGAAGTTTCTTGATCCACAAGTTGAAATTTATATCTGTTGTGCAGCAAAATCTCCTTAAATCTTGGAACAACCAATTAGGAAACCAATGCACAGCTGTAGATATGAAAACTTGTTCAACATAAAATCTTCTTGACCTACGAAATTTGCTGAAACATATCCTTAAGAAATATTCTGAAATCAAATTAAATTTGTCAAGATTTAAAACAGCAGTGCCTGCTATACTGCAGAACCAAATCAAGATGTTATGACATCTGCCTTCGATATCTGATTGAAAACACATCAATAAAACTATTATGACAGTTGATGAAGATGTTGCACCATCTTAATCAATAACAACATAGAACCATGTTCAGAAACATGTCTAGCCAAAATTTAGCTAACCATGAAAACATAGAAACAACCAAAGATCAAATTCATCTGGAGAGAGGAATAAAACCACGACACAAGCTACATGTTGATCATCTAAACTTTGTAAAAACACAACACAAAAGCTTATACACACAGACAAGAAAAGAACTCCCCACGTCAAACATAATGGGTTCTCCCCCTCAAGGACAAAACCCACACTGGAGCACCTACAGCGAAACAACAGAAGTAGCAACAGCAACTTCAACATACATAAGTATGAAAACTCATGCTCCCCCTCACTGATTGCATAAGAAACCAAACACACAACTACTCTCCCACAAGAAGTAGCACACGGTCCTATCACAATGCTAAATCGACATGTCAAGACATGTGATGTAACATCAGGACACAATATTTTCCTCCCCCTTTTTAGTCAAAATATTGACAAAAAGACATAGAGTAAATTTACACAATGGAACCACATAATACAAACACAAGTTACATGTCAAACATGCACACTTTGTACAACACATGCCAATGACTTGCACATGAGGAAAAAGATAGCGTGATACTTCCTCTGTGTCCTAGAACCAATTCTTATCACAAAAGAAGCAAGAACTTTCTCTGGAAGCACAAGAGAACCCTTAAGAAAAAACAGATGCAGAATACGTAACTCAGAGTATGCAAAATACATAACTCAGAGCACAAGACACAACTCTGCCTCATAACTCAGAACACGCGACACAAAAACCACCCAGGATGTTATAAAATCCATTGACACATTTATGCAAACCAAATGCAAGAAAAAACTCTAGACTCACATGATGGACAATCATGCTTCCCTTAAAGTGTTACACAAGGAAAATAACACTTGACTAGACTCAAACAAATAGACCAAAGACAGAAAATAGAAAGACTCTATGCTAGATGCATGATCATTTACACCAAACCTGACTCAACAGAAAACAAACACACCCTTTTTTGTTTTTCTATTTTTTATATATTTTTAAAAGAAACAAACAGATAGCATATAATAGCTATCCCACATACACAATCTTGATCAGCCACTGATTATGAATCATGTAAGATCACATGGTCCTTCTTGAGGGACTTCACCTTGATTAGGTGTTTTCCTTATCCTTGATGTTTTAGTAGATGTTACAACATCGGTTTCAATGTTGAACACTACCTTAAAAAACTAGAACCCACTTCCTTCTTGATTTATAGCAGAAGAGTTTTCTTTTGCACCAATCACTATAAAAATGCAGCTTGTGAGGATGATAAGGATGTATGGCCTTTGAATACAAGGAAGGTTACTTAGGTTGTAACGAAACCTTGCTTGTAACAATACTTCCAATTAATGAAAGCTTTTATGGAGGAAGATAAGATCACACTTAGTAACAATGAACCACTCACTATAAGAGAGATACACATTTATTCTTCAGCTTTCTCTCTTTCCAAGCTTTGAGTCCTTCAAAAATGCTACAATATTTGAAATGACATTTACCATGCCATTAAAAATGATTATTCTGAGATTGTACACTTCACTAGGCAAAATAATATAGTTGACATACCGTCTAAACAGTTAATCCAATAATTCTTCAATAGCGTAATTCCAAAAATACCCCTCATATTCTCAATGAAACTTACACCTCAAACTATGATGAAAATACTAGCATATCTTCTAAACCATACCAAATATAAAAGTGTCAATATAAACTTATAGCAAGATTACTGGCACAAAGATGACAGAACCAATGACTTTGTTCTGCAAGCAAAATAAAATTCTTGCACCTTGATTGCAGTAGCATGTCACACTACAAAGTCATGACATCCAGTTTGACATTGTACTCTTCTAGTAACCAACCCAGTTGAAAAATACAACTTCTTTCAAAAAAATACCCCCATCTTCAAAATATACCAAGATTCAATTAATTCTAATCTAGATGATCAGAATATCCTCCAATGATAGAATATTCTCTAGACTGGGCAAAAAGCTTTTTACCCCAAGACTCTCAATCATTCAATATTCCATTTCTGAAACATATGATGATCACAGACCAAAACAAACTCCAAATAATTAACTCCTTCTTAAACTGATTCCTTGAGAGCTTCCTCATTTAGTGCCTTATATCCCTTTATAATCTTTATCACAATGGAGTAACAAACTGTTGAGATAATATTCCAACATATGGTTGAACATCAGCACCTGTCTCATTGAATATATCATTGATTTTGGTCTTGAAGTTACTCATCACTAAAAGTAATTCTCTCAATAAAATAACTCAGAAACATACCTTGTCCTCGTTCAAGGAAAAGATAGGACCTTTGAAGACTTCATAGATAATAGATTCACTTTGACAAAAGAAAATAATATACACCTTTCTATCCACCAGGACCTTCACCTAGCATTGAACCATTCAGATCCACAAAATAGGTTTTTCAGCTTTTGCAATTGACTGATCTTGTCTGCTTCTTCCTTTGAACACCAAGTAAGAGATAAAAAAATTCATACTTGTGAATTTCACAAATAGCAATAGTTCATCAGTCCTCAAAGGGACCTCAAATATCTCATAAGAGACACAACATCCTTCCTCGATGACACAATTGAATTAGTAGTTAAGTAAAAACAATTACCAAAACTTAGAGAATCCACCCTGAATTCTTTAGTTATCCAATGTCCTTAAAACTTACCTTTTAGTACCATCCACAAAGTAACACTGACTAGAATGAGACTCAAACAAACTACCAGAAACACTTTTACATATGTTAAGTGTCTGGAACAGTTAGTGTCAAAATACCAATCATCTTAGATGGATAACTAAGAAAGATATGAGAGATAAGGAAATAATCACATTTCCTGAGCATTAACCATTGCTTGGTTAAGCAACACTGAACTTGACCTTCGAGAAAATAACCAAAAACTGTTAAAATCAACTCAATACAGAAGAGATATCTTTAGTGCACGTAAATCCCTTAACAACAACCTTTTGTCATTTTGAGTTTTCTTTTTTTCTAATTGTCTTGGAAGAAAACTTAACCTCCTTAAACTTCCAATCATCTTCCCTCTTGAAGAAACTCCTCAAACTGATTTGGATTATCCTTACAAACTCGATAAAAACATCAAGCTTCGGGAATAAATAGAGTCACTTCATCTTGTAAAAACATATATAGTAGATACTTCTTCATTATCTTAAGACATAATATAAAAAATATATCACCTCTTGTTTCTTCATAGTAGAAAACTCCCTTCATTCTAGATACAAATCATAGAAACAAACTTCTAGCTTATTATGAGATAAATCTTCAGTTTAGAAATCTTCATAAGAAGTCCATCTTCCAGTCAGACCAATAATAGAAAAATCAATATAGTTGCTCTTGAGATAAGTAGGTCATTTTACTCTACAGAGATCCAAGGTCTTCATATTCCTAGAATGTTTAGACATTGATCTATACACCAATTCTAGCCTTTTCTTTTAGCGTCACAGACCTGTTGAAGTCAGCACATATGTTAAAAAATAAGGTCAAGACATACTGTCAAATCTCATCAACTTCTGATTGGATTGCCTTCTAAGGAACAAAACAATAATAAGAAACCATTCATCAGAAAACAAGTTTTTAACAGAGTTGATAACAAAATCCATGCTTTCATTCTTCTTTAATAGTTGTAACTTCCATGTCAAATCTCTTGAAGGAGACCTGATTATCTTCTTCTTGATCAAAGGCTAAGATGTTCCTTTATGAGTGAACTTGAGAATTTCCCAAGTATATTTGGCCATCATAGATACTAAGTCTGAAAAAGAAACTTATCAATTCCATTGATTATGAAATTGACAACTTCAAAGTTACAGAGACAACTCATGCTCTACTCTTCAAACTCTTTAGAACCAGGATTCTCCTATCCTGATAATTCTTTAAAAAAAATAACTATTGTCCAATGATAACCAGAATATAATCATTCCAGTCTTCCACAAGGAACATGAGTACCTATAAAATTACTCCCTGAAGCTCACCTAATGGATAGGATTCCTGCTCTGATACCAATTGAAATTTTTCTGGTACACACAACACATGGAAATACTAAAGCTCCAACATCAGAACAATGTTAAGATAGATGTTGCAACATCTGATCTGACATCCTGAACAAATTTATAACAAAAATTTAAACTGCAGAAAGATAAAGAACACATCAATATGTTAACCCATTTCGGTGCTAACTCACCTACTCTAGGGGCTACCAAGCTAGGAAGGAAGTCCAATATTAGTAGTATTAGTTCAAAGCTAAGTTAGTCCAAAGTTTACAACATCTCTCTTAATCCCTGCCCAATGCTGGTTCTACCTAGGTCCTCCCTAGATATGGGATATCGACATCCCACCTATAATCATTGCATTTATAAACATATAATCCCAGTCAAAGGGAATGTCACAAATCAAGTTACAGTCACAACAACCTGAACAATAAAACAGGAAGATCACACTTTCAAATTACAATACTTAACCAAGACTCTTGACCAAGAACAATACTTATAGTTTCTTAAAAGCTTCCTCCAAGAATAATACAAAATTCATTGTCTAAATGCTTCTAAGTGAGAACAATAAGCCAACCACATGTATCGAGTGATACAAATTTGACAAACACCTACACAATACACAAGAGACTCTCAAAACCTAAGACTATTTTCTTCCCCTAATTTTACAATTGTTGAAAGATTAAAGATACATTAGATTAGGTCGTCTTTAAATACACTTATTCAATCCTTGAGCTTCGATATTCTGAGTCCAAAAGTTTCTTGATCCATAATTTGAGAGTTGTATCTATTATGCAACAAAATCTCATTAAATCTTGGAACAACTAATACAAAGTTTCCTAAATTATCTCAAGACCCAATTAGGAAACCAATGCACAGTTGGAGATGTGAAAACTTATTCTAGATAAAATCTTCTTGAACTGCGAAATTTACTGAAACATATGCAAAAGAAATATTCCATAATCAAATTAAATATGTCAAGATTTAAAACAGTAGTGTTTGTTGTATTGCAGAACCCGATCAAGGTTAGTACTCCGACGCTCAATTGAGTGTAAAAGAGAGTAGAAAGTATTTGAATTGTGTTTGAAACTTGTTACATAATTCGACAACATTCTCTTTATATATGGGAAAAAATAACGATCTCGCTATCTTTTAGGCGAGGAATACGGAGGAGCGTTGGATATTCGTAAATACTTTTAAATATTTAAAATTCGCAGATACCCATTTGACGGATATCCACACAAATTTAAACGGATAAGAATATCATATTTACTAAACGAGCTGGATAATAAAAAACTAATATTCATGTCCATGATACCCATTGCCATCCCAAAGTACGACTTTATATCATAGCAAAGCAAGCACAATAATTACAACTCTAAATACAATAGTTATTTAAAGTTAATTATTTATTTATAACTTCCACTAGAATTTTTGACTAGATCTTGTAATACATATATTGGAAATTTAACATATTAATTAAATTTTTTAAAATGTTTATTTAATTAATTTAAATCATTCCATATTTCATAATAATAATAATAATGATATTTTTTAATTAAAACATTTAATTTAATGAAAAATAGAAAACAAAAATAAAATAAAGAGCATAAAAACTAACCCATAAAGAAACTATTAATAATAATAAGAATAAGAATAATAATAAAACAATCATAATAATAATAATCATAATAATAATAATAATAATAATAATAATAATAATAATAAGGGTTAAATATAATTTTGATCCTCCTAAATATCTCATACTTAACTTATAGTCACTCTAAAATTTTTCTTCAAAGAATGGTCCTCCTAAAAATTATAATTTTAACTTTTGACCCCTCATGGCAAAACTGTCGCTAAAATGGACTCTAATTCTGTCGCTAAATAAAATATTTTCGCTAAAACCACCGCTAGTTTTGTCGCTAAAATGTAAAAATCGTCGCTAAATTGCAGGAGGGATTAAAAGTTAAAATTAAAATGTTTAGGAGGATCATTCTTTAAAAAACATTTTTAGAGGGACTAAAAGTTAAGCATGAGATATTTAGGAGGACTAAAAAAACCTAATAATAATAATGATAATAATAATAATAATAATAATAATAAAATATTTGATGCCGACGAAGCCGACAGAGCGAGGGCGTGGACGTCCGAAATCCACGGTGTCTACGACAACTAGAAACCACATTTCGTCGGAACCACAATTAGAGAAGATGAAGGATGATCAGAAACAAGCAACAGAAGAGGAGATACCACTGAACGAAAACCTAATTGATGCAGGATCACAAGGGGAAGATTCTCCAAAAGATGCAGAGCAAAAAGGGAAACAAGAGATGAGATGATTATGGGTCGATGTTATCAGTGACAATCGGAACCCAACAAAAGGCAAGACGATGTCGTATGTGGATCCAACTATAGTTAATGGACAAGTTGAAATATAAATTGAAGATGAAGATGTGGAATCTGAACTACGTTTATGGGAAAATGCTCTAATTATATATGTAATGGGGGATGATCTTAGTATGTATATGGTCAAGAATTTCATGGAGCGCCACTGGAACTTTATTCATCTATCGGATTTATACTATCACGACGATGGCTGCTTTTTTATGAGATTCAAATCACATGACGATATGGAAGCAATATTGGTCAAGGGTCCCTACTTAATTAGAGGTATGCCTATGGTCCTAAAATAATGGAAGTCGAAGTTTAACATGAAATAGGATATGATGAGAGCAATGTTGATATGGATTAAACTGCCAAAACTCCCTCTGTATCTCTGGGGAGAACGTACACTGGACAAGATTGGAAGTGCTATTGGGGTACCAATGGTTACAGATGAGTGTACTACTCATAAACTCCGAGTCACCTATGCTAGAATACTAGTTCAGGTGGATATCACTAGAAAATTGGTATATGAGATTGCCATCAAGGATAAAGAAGGTAAGGCACTGATGCAGCCTGTAGAGTATAAGTGGAAACTAAAATTTTATGATAAATTCCAGAAAGTGGGACATCAATGTGGATTGGGACCCAAAAAGAATGTTTGGAAATCAAGGCAGCCGAAAGAGGTAACAAAAACAGATCCTCTTGTTACAGCTACTATATCACAATATGTTGAAGTTGTTACTCAAACACAGAATTTTGTTCAAGTTATTGCACCAAGTCAAGATGCTGCTGAAGTTACCACTCCAAAAAATGCTATATCGAAGTCCAGAGCCACAGATAGTGGTGAAGAGATGTGGACTAGAGTAAAAAGTGCTGCAAAAATAGAGGTAAAGCAATTGCATATTCTGAATCTTCTGTTGATTGGTTGTGTTCCAATGGATTTAGGGCCTTGAAGGGTTTGAGTGGCCCCTAAGCTCTAGACAGAGGACCATGATAGCCTCTTGGAACATTAGGGGGCTGAACAAGGTTGTAAAGCTTAGGAAGATAAGCTCCCATCTCCTAGGGCTCCAACCTAATATTATGATAATACTTGAAACAGGAGTCAAAGAAAAAAAGGCAGAGAAAAACTTAAACTCAAAGGAAACTATATTGATAATTATGTTGACCATCATAATGGAAGAATATGGCTTTATTGGGACACTAGTAAGGTTGATGTTTGATTTATTAAAAGTACAAGTAAGTTGCTTCATTATGGTATGGTGTGTATGATCTGACAAGGGGTTTTAATTTCTGGCTAACTGCAATATATGCCAGTAACGAACTTGACATAAGGAAACGACTATGGAAGGATATAGAGAGCATACGCAGGTTTCAATAAGGGCCCTAGTTCTTGATGGGTGATTACAATAATGTGGCGAAAGCACAAGATAGAATAGGGGAAATTGGTATCTGAAGTAGAATTTGTTGATATGCAAGGCATGATGGAAGTAACAGGATTAAGTGAAATGGACAGCATTGGCGATTTTTTCACTTGGTTCAACAAGAGAAGTTCATATACTATTTATTCAAGGATAGATAGATTTTTAGCAAATGTGGCTCGGTTTCAAAATAATTCCAATGTGACTCTGAATATTCCGCCTCCTTCAATATCTGACCATGCTCTTCTATACCTTAATATGGGTCGTACAAGGGATCTGAAAAGAGCTTTCAAGTTCAACAATTATACGGTTGGGATAGATGGTTTTGAGGAACTGTCACGAGAAGCTGGAACAACCATATAACTGTCAGCCCCATGTATGTCTTATGGCACAAGATAAAAAGACTGAAGTATGCTCTTAAAACCCTGAATAAACCAATGAATGATATTAGACAGAATATTGTTAAGTACAGGCAGGATATGTTGAATGCACAGGACAACCTTGGGAATCACATATTCGACAGTTGTGAATTAGAGAATTTAAGAAAACTTACTGATGATGTTATCAAATGGAATACTATGGAAGAACAGTCCATGATGCAGAAGGCTAAGCTTGATTGGTTGAAAATGGGGGATGAAAATAGTGCATTTTTTCATGCTTATGTGAAGTCGAGGCACAATACGAAAAGCATGAGAATGCTTCAGCAACCTGATAGGACTATCGTCTCTACTCATTATGACATAGAGCAAGAAATTATGCAATTTTATGGAAAATTAATAGGGGCAGAGAGTACTAGTCTGCACCATATTGATGTAGGAATTATGAGGAAAGGGAAACAAGTTAATATGCAGTAGAGAGAGTACCTGGTGAGCAGGGTGACTGAAGAAGAAATTGAGAGAGCCTTTAATGGAATTAGTGATTTGAAATCACCCGACATTGACGAATATGGTGCGAAATTCTTCAAATCATGTTGGCATATTATCAAGAAGGACGTTTTAGCAGCTATTATGGAGTTTTTCGACAAAGGGAGAATCTACAAACCTTTCAACAAAAATGTAGTCACATTAATTCCCAAACATGATGGTGCAAGTGGGGTTAAGGATTATAGACCTATCGTCGGGTGTACCACCTTTTACAAAATAATTTCTAGAATCTTAACTGCAAGGTTGGGGAAGGTGCTATAGGAGGTCATTAGTTTAAATCAAGTTGCGTTTATACCAGGCTAAAATATTCACAATCACATTATAATTACATATGAACTGGTCAAAGGCTATAGTAGGAGAGGGGGACACTTAGATGTATGCTGCAATTGGACTTACAGAAATCCTATGATATGGTGGATTGGAGGGCACTAGAAAGTGTTATGCTGGAGATTGGTCTGCCTAGTATTTTTATAGGCTGGGTCATGCTGACAGTTAAAACAGTTTCATATATGTTTAATGTCAATGGGCAGATGACAGAGGAATTGCAGGCTCGTAGTGGCATCAGGCAAGAGGACCCGATATCCCCCTTGCATTTTGTAATCATGATGGAATACCTTAACCGTTTGCTTGATAAAATGTAATAGGATCCTGACTTTAACCATCATACGAAATGTGAGAATCTGAATTTAACTCATCTCACTTTCGTGGATGATATTCTTATATTTTGTAAGGGAGATGTGAAATCAGTGGGCATGATGCTAGATGTCATCCATAGCTTCTCTACCAGTACTAGTTTGGTGATAAATCCAAACAAATGCAAAATCTTTTTTGGAGGGATTGATGCGGATGATAAGGATCATATGAAACGAATCACTAGTTTTGAAGAAGGACATTTCGCTATTAGATACCAGGGGTACCCCTTACAAGTAAAAGGCTCACAATTTCTCACTATGTACCATTAATCGATAAATTTATATGTCGAATGAAGCACTAGACAAAAAAGCTCCTCAGCTGCGTCGGTCGTATCCAACTGGTAAAAAGCATAACCTTAGTTATAGCTCAATATTGGATGATATGCTTCCCTCTATCTAAGTTTGTTCTGAAGAAAATTGAAGTTATCCATCGATCATTTATTTAGACGGTATCTCATGAAATTAAGAATAAGAGTCCAGTGGCTTGGGAGAATATTTGCAAACCAAAGTGCCAAGGAGTTTGGACATTATTAACTTCTATCTTTGGAATGTGACTACCATGATAAAATGCCTCTGGAATTTGTGTCGAAAATCAGATAACTTATGGGTGAAGTGGATTAATATGTATTACATCAAAGGTAGAGATATTTCACAATTTGTTAGCAAAACGACATGGTCTTGGGTGTTCGGGAAAATTATGGCTCAGAGAGAGATAATTGATCATTGCTACCAAGATTGGACCACACTCTTACAACAAGATAAATTCTCGATGAAGATTATTTATAGACTGCTAATGAAGGAGGATGCTCGTGTTCCTTGGAGATATTTGATGCATCATAATTATGCGAGACCTCGAGCAAGGTTGAATCTATGGCTGGTGTATCACGGTAGACTCCCTACTAAGAACAGGCTATATCGTTTTGGTATGATCCAGGAAATGCTTGTAGTCTTTGCAAAAATATGAGTGAATCCCTCACCCAACTTTTCTTTGACTGCAAGATGACAAGCACCATGTGGAAGAAGATTTTACATTGGCTAAATCTGACTCATAGCATCACAGGTTAGACTGAGGAACTCACTTGGATTATATCTCAAACAAGGAAAAAAAGGTTGGCAGGCTAGTATTCACTAACTCACATTAATTGAAACAGTTTACGGAATATGGCGTTATAGGAATGGGGTTGTGTTTAACCATGATGTAAATAAGAATATAGTTGATGACATTATTGATAGTATAATTTACTAGGGGTGGTATACAAAAAAGCTTAGAAATCACATAGCTAATTTGATACTTTAGGAGCTATTTTGTTTCTTTTTACGTCATTTTGGTGGGCTGGATCCTAGCGATCGCCTTGTAATTTTCCTGGCTTTTTTGAATTAATATATTCTCTTTTGATTCAAATAATAATAATAATAATAATAATAATAATAATAATAATAATAATAATAATAATAATAATATAATAATAATTATTATTATAATAATAATAACTATAGTAATAATAATAATAATAAAAACAATTATAATAATAATTATTATAATAATAATTATTATAATAATAATAATAATAATAAAAACAACAACAATAATAATAATAATAATAATAGTAATAAAAATAATAATAAAAACAACAACAATAACAATAATAATAAAAATAATAATAATAAAAACAATAAAAATAATAATAATAATAATAACAAATATAATAATAAAAATAATAATAATAATAAGAAGAAAAAAAATAATAATAATAACAATAATAATTAATAATAATAATAATAACAAAAGCAATAAAAATAATTATAGTAATAATAATAATATTAAAAATATAATTATAATTATTATTATTATAAAAGCATTAATAATAACAATAATAATAATAATAATAATAATAAAAAGAATAATAAAAATAATAATAATAATAATAACAATAAAAGCAACAATAATAATAATAATAAAAACAATAATAAAAAGAATAATAATAATAATAATTATTATTATAATTATAATAAAAAAATAATAATAATAATAAAAACAACAATAGTAATAATAATAACAATAACAATAAAAACAATAATAATAATAATAATAATAAAAATAAAAATAATAATAATAAATAATAATAAAAACAATAACAATAATA